>CM059444.1:7354470-7689878 GCA_030390025.1 Squalus acanthias | reverse complement strand
CAACCAACATCACTAAAAAATACAGATTATCCGGTCATTATTTCATTGATATTTATGGGAGCTTGCTGTGCGCAAATTGGCTGCTGCATTTCCTACATTGCAGCAGCGATTACCCTTTAACAAAATGCTTCAGTGGTTCTAAAGTGCTTTGGGATGTCCTGATGTGAAAGGTCTATCAATGCAAGTTCTTGATGCACCACTGAGAAATTGGAGGGCGGAAATCAAAATTGCCTTGTGCTATTGTTTACCTGGTATCAACATTGAAAAGTTGGTCTTTGCTAAATTCAGCACCAACCTTTCAGTTGGTCCTTTATCCTTCAACATTGTCCTTGTAATGACCAGACCCTAAACTATTCACCCATTTTTGACGGTAGCACATGGATTGGATCTCGCAGTGCAATATCCTCACTGTTTAAATAAAAAATATCAATTTGTTTGTGTTTCTGACAATGAGAGTTTGGGAGTTAAGTACTTCCAAAATAAAGCCTATTATATCCCGAGTTAATTACTGTGCCAGTAATGTGCAGCCTTTCTGTTGGTTAAAGTGTTATTTAGACCCACTTGTGCCTCAGTCGTCAGTGATTATTCAACAGGTTTCACGCTCTGCACGTGTGTGTCTTGCTGCCCCCCACAATTATCAACGCGTGCTATTCTTATTTTATTTTGTCGTGGTATATAAATGGCGTGAGTCACACAACTCGGGTCGTCATCTCTGGTTGGACGTATTCCTGGAGCTTTCATCACGTGACCTGCTGGATCCAACCGCCTTTTTCCCCCGTCTCCAATATTTTTATCAATGAACGAAAGTGGTCAAAAAAAATCATTTTCTTTAATGCCCTGTTGACTTTTATCCCAGGTTTGCTCACAACTGCAATTGGGAATGGTAGCATAGTGGTTATGTTACCAGACTAGTAATCTCATGGGACAGACTTAGATTAAACAATCTGCGAGACATGAGTTCAAATCCCACCACAGGCAGCTGGGGAATTTAAATTCAGTCACTTAAATAAATCTGGAATAAAAAGCTACCATCAGTAATGATGACCATGAAACTATTGGATTGTGCTAAAATCCCATCTTGTTCACTAATGTCCTTTAGGGAAGGAAATCTGCCGTCCATACCTAGTCTGGCCGATATGTGACTCCAGACCCACAGCAATGTGGTTGACTCTTTAACTGCCCTCTGAAATGGCCGAGCAAGTCGCTCAGTTGTACCAAACTGCTCCTGTGGGAGCATCTTCACCTCACGGACTGCAGCGGTTCAAGGCGACGGCTCACCACCACCTTCTCAAGGCCAATTCAGGATGGGCAATAAATGCTGGCCTTGCCAGCGACGCCCACATCACATGAATGAATTTTTAAAAATCCAAGCGATTAAATTCCTGGAGACATCCTGCAGAGTTGGAAACCCAACACACGACTCTGCCTCTCAGTACATGCCAAGTGTTGTCTTGTTTCCCCCACTCAATTCTTCACCCCCAGCCCCTCCCCACTAGTATTTGCTTTTGTACCAATTCACAACTTTGTTGTTTAATTGGGTTTGGAGGAGTTCCTTGACGTGGCCTGGGACTTTGAATGTGCTACTGGTGCTTTAGTGACTGAATAAGCCCAATCCAGTTTTAACTGACGGGGCATTTGGCGATTTAGTTACTGGAACTTTGGGGATCACAAGGGCTGCGGGGAAAGAGCAGGAGAGTGGGGGTTATTGGATAGTGCATTCAAAGAACTGGCAGAGGCACGATGGGCCGAATGGCCTCCTTCTGTGCTGTATGATTCTATGACTTGTCACAGACAAGTGGTGAGGGTGGGGTCACTACAGCTCTTTAAAGGGGATCTTGACCAGTCCCTGAGAGGACATTGCCAGTTACAGCGAGAGTTAGTGGTTAGTTTAGATTGTCATGTGTCGGGAGTTGGAGAGCAATTGGCCAGAGGTTTTTCCTGAATTGGCCATGTTTCTTTGTTTCCAGAGATAGCGTAACTGGTAGGTGGGACGTCAGCGTGTGAGGTTATACTGTCTACTGGATGGGGTGAGCTTGATGGGTCTGATAGTCTTCATCTACTTTTGTTTGTATGTGTATGTGCAGACTGGGGATTGACTCTGGGCCCAGCCTGGTGTGTGGCTCAGAGAGTTCACCCAGTCAGTGACTGAGCCCAGGGACAATCTCCAGTCTGCAATCCTCCATGGCAGAACTCATCTCTTCCCCTTTCTGTTCCCTTCAATGATCCGTGCACAAATCAGGAGACACACAGTAAGTTTGTTCATTTTCAATCCACGTTTATTTTCAGATGTTAAACTTCTCACATTTCAGTTATTGAAACAGGACTTGTAATATACGAAATATCACGGACAGGAAAATCCTCTCTGGTCCATCCAGCCTGTCCCACACAACTGTGATGGCCTTGTCCATCGCAATATATAGACCCCCCAGCCCACCCAAGACTGTGTGATCTCCTGGGAGAGGCGAAAAACCAGACATAAAAACCCAGGCCAATTTGGGAAAAGAATCTGGGAAATTCCTCTCCGACCCCCTTAGGCGATCGAAACTAGTCCAGGAGATCATTCTGGCCCAAATAAGTCCATGCATTCTAAGACAATTACTTTCCCACTTCTACTCTGCTAACATCAATGGAACATCGTCCCCGGAGCCTGGTCTTCAACAATCTCCAGTCTAGTTCTGTACCAGCAGTCACAAACCCAATATTCAGCGATGACGAGAAACTGGTTGGCAGGTTGTCTAGAGTTCCCACTTCTGTCGTTCCAGGTTGAAAACTGTCCCCAATCTTTTCTTTAAAGTGCTAACTGTGACACCGTTTAATTTGCTGGGAACATCCGTTCCTAAACATTGACAGGCCGAATTGGGGGTGGAATGTGGATCTAATTACCGGGATGCATCGGCACAATTTGCCTGGGGAAAATCTCTTAAGGCGTGACCTTCCCTATTAAGACATTTTGTTAAGACGTCCTAACTTTGGAGGGCACACCCACTTGTTTTTCCCCTCCCTCCCCGACTCCCGTGCAGTGTTAACTTTTAGCACACCCCAGAACCCAGTTTGTTGACACCCAAAGACAACCCAGAACGAGGAAAAGACATACCAACACTCCCCACTAGACCCAAGAGACAACCAGGTGGGTGGCAAATGCCGCGTCACTTGAAGAATGAAGAGGAGCGTACAAGGGAACAGCTGACACGGGAACAGCTGACAAAGGTGCTGTGATCTTCATTCAGGCATTCTGCACACACTGCTGGCGACTAACCAGGTAGTACTGAGGACGAGGAGGGTGGAGGTACTTGTATGGGAACAGAGGCTTAAATGACCAGGACAGACACAATAAAGTGAGCATTACCCATGAGTGCCGCACTGCTGGTATACCCTAATCTGACGGGCATTCCATCTCAACTGCCAGGCCACCAATCAGAAGCTGGCAGGATCCAAATCCAGATCCTGACGGTTCAGCTTACTGTTTGGATCTGGCGCTGGCGCCCGTGAATAACACCCACTTTGATCTATTTGTCCTGGGAGCCGGAGAGTCTGTTCGCTTGCAGGTACAGTCCACTCTTCTCACCCTGAGTACCAGTTGGGCAGTGTCCAGCAGTGTGTGGAGGATGTCAGAATGAAAAATTCCCTAAAAAAAGTAGGGTCCTCTATACTCTAAAACTGACTTGGATTTCTCCCGTGGGCTCCTGAAATCAAAGTGTGTATTCAACACCCGGGTGTCCCTGAAGCACGGTTTGTGAGGTAACCAAAGGGTTAACCAGAACCACCACCTGCTGCAATTTCCTGGAGCATCCTGGAGATCAGGCAACCCCGAGCAACAGAATCCAGAAACAAAAGAACGAAAGACTGTCATATAGTCTGTCTGCAGACTCACTGACTTACCCCGCACCGAGTCTGAAAGTGGAAATGTCCTATTATACCGTTCACACCCCGAGCCTGTTGAAAATGCCAAGTGAAATCACTGGCCAAGAAGACCATTCATCCTGAATGTGGCTCCCATCCATATGTCAAAGCATTAGCTGAAGAGCCTGATGGCTGTAGCACCAACCCCGGGAGAAGACTGTGCTCCCAGGACCACCAGCTCTAGTTCAGATCCTGCGACAAAGGAGACCTGTGGAAACATTACTGGCAGAGTGATGGTCATCCAGAAGCCTCAACTGGAGAAATATCCCCAACAGTTGAGCCTTCTGGATGACGATCACTCGCTCTCAGTGTGGATGGTAGAAGACCTGCCAGTATTGCCCACTAGTAGATGGTTCCTCTGATGGTCAAACCAAACCACGTTGTGAAAAACATGGAGGCTCAAGATGCAAATGCAGAGGATACTCACTACTTCTGGTCTCCCGGACCCAAGCATCCAGAGTGATCCACTTCCACAGGGAAGTACTGGAAATAGCCCACCCACACAACTCTGAGGTGGGCTATCCAGGCATGATCACTACTGGGGGAGGTGGAGCTAGACAGGGTCTCGAAGGTTACTTGTTGCGAACTACCTGCATTCCAGGTCCCAATCTGGAATGACGGGCTCGCAAGATACAAAGGACATCGTGCTCCGGATAAAGCCTTGAATAGGCTGGTGGAGGTGAATGGATTGATGGTGGTGAGTGGATGGTGGTGATGAATGGATTGGTGATGGTGAGTGCATTGGTGATGGTTAGTGGATAGGTGGTGAGTGGATTGGATTGGTGGTAGTGAGTGGACTGGTGTTGGCGAGTGGAAGGGGCCTATAGATGGGGTGGGCTAAGCTACAAAGTGAGCAGTGCCCCCCACCCTTGTGTGACAATTCGGGAATGCCTGAAGGTTCTGCTACAGCAGCTCCTCCACTTGCTCGCCAATGGGCATCTGCAGTAGCTGAAGGATCCCCAAGGTGTGAGGGCAAACTGAGTGGCGATGCAAGATCCACTGGACGATAGATCCTGCTCCTACATTGAGAGCACCCACACAGCCTGCTGCTGCAGCAGATGCTCTCTGAAGGTGGTCCTCTCTGGCAGGGATTGCTCCCTCAACTCACCTGCTGGTCAGTGAAGCCAGCCCCCCAGTGGATTTGGTGGCAGGGAATTCGGGATATGCGCCAAACCCTGCAGGAAGGTCCGCCAGACCCACATGTCCCACCATTTGGATTCTGGTGGGTGGAACAGGACTAGTTTCCTGGGACGTTCCCTTCCTTCTGAGGCTTTCACGACTGAAGTTCGCCAGCTGTACCAGCGAACCTTAAGTTGTGAGGCAGGGTGGCGGGACTGTCTACCTTGGCCATAACTGGGGCGCGCCTATCAATTCCACCCAAACCGCCTTGGAAATTGGGAGGGGGAATCCAACAAAGGTCGATGCCTGAGGCCTTTGCAAGACCCCAGATAAAGACTCAACCCCCACAAGTGATGGGACTTCCGGAACTCACAGTTTCAGACTCGAAGTCACCCTTGTTTTGAATATATGGAAAAGCCTCAACGCACGGAAGCCGTGGTCATCTCAGGCTCCCAGTTTGGTTTCTGGAGTGCACGCACCCTCCCTGGGAGTGCCTCTCGAGTGTCGTAGGGAGCGGCTGAAGGTGGGTCCACAGTGGTGGGTGGGAGCCACAGATCTATAAATAGAGATCTGCAGCTGCACTCACCAAAGTGGACATCACCCGCAGCATAGGTGACCCTGTGTAGGGTCGAGTCCACCGAGGGTGGTGCCCCCAAATGAGCCGGCGCCAGCTGGAGACCAATGTCCCGGGGCTGCGTTGGTGTCACCAGAGGGGACGGATGCCTCTGGTGAAGGACACACCAACAGTAGCTGGTGGCGCTTGGGGGAACCAGCCTGATTCTGGCACCAGTAGGCACGGACACCTCCGAACCAGCTGGTGCCAGAGGAGGACTCTTCCTCTATCCTGGGAGGCCTCGGTACAAGTGGTACCGGGGTTTCACCCGATGTTGTTGACTGGGATGGATTGGCTTTAACCAGCTCGTCCCACTCCACACCATCGAGGCAACAACTGGAGCGTCCACCCTTGAGACTTTCCTCTTCAGTCCCAACACTTGGACCACCAGTCGACATCGGTCGGAGATGACTGTATGGACTGGGCCCTATCCAGTGCCAGTGCAGTTAACCCTGAGAAACGCCGAACTGAGCCTGGAGTTGGAGCAGGGTTGGTGCTTGATGCTGATGCGGGGACCTGAGGGCTGGACGTGAAGGTCCAGCCCAGGGGAGAACTAGGGAGGAGGCAGAGGGGGCGTGGGAAATTTTTAAAATGGGAAAGCAACGTGCCAGAAGGGAAAGAGTTGGTTTAACACCATCTCCAATCATTGGCTGCGTGTTTAAATGGATCTGTTATTGGCCGTCAAATAAAGAAATTAAAAGATGTACAGTTGACACTAAAGAAATGGATGGGACACGGAGGGATGGGCGTGAGGGGGATTGCAGTGTCGCTGTTCCCTCCTTTGTGGTATCTCTGCTGGCATTGATGTGATTTTGGTCAGGATGTGTGATCCAGTTGTCTTTGTGGTTTTGCTACTCACAACTTTAGTCTGTTGGCAGTTTGATGAAACCGTCCATTTCCTCTCACTCATCCTGACACCAACCGTGTACCTGTGGCAGAAGAAGAAATTACAAAAATCACTGGATTGCAACAAGGACAACGACAGGCATTTTATCGCTCCCCTCGTATAGTAAACCATATAACCTGTAACGGTATTTATCAAATTCCCTTTAAAAAGTCAACACCTGGACCAGCGTCGAGCTGTGTGGGCAGGTACCAAGCTCGGTCAATGCAGCTCCAGTGGCATTACTGCCCAGGAGAACATTCTTCGAGTCTTAACCCTGAGCTCTCAGTACTGGTGAACACTTTGAGAAACTGATTATTCAGTTGTTCTCTCTCCCTGTCAGCCTCTCCTCTTATTTAGACCCATTCATTCAACACCAATCAACGCTTTCAAGAGGGACGCTCTCGACTTTTTAAGTGGTCGGGCTGAGCTGTCCCACAGACTATCCCCGGGGTCCAGGACAAGCTGATCACAACAACCAGCCTGTACTGACCTGGTTTCAGTTTCCAGGATTTGAGCCTTTATATCTGCACGGACTTTGCTGTTACTCACTCTGACTTTCACGGGGAATGTTACAAGCTGGAACTACAGCTCCAAACACAGTTAGTCACAGTCAGTAAATAGTTGTCTACATTTACAGAGCAGGGAGTGAGCATTAAACTCCAGGACTGGGAGGAGCCGGTCAGTGAGGAGCTGAGAGTGCGGCTCAGTAACCATCAGTAACCAGGCTCCGGGCCCCAGACTACCTGTGAGCAACGCTATGGAAGAACTACCAATAACAAACTGAACTATTCCACCTGACTGTGCATCAATATTACTGTATCTAACAAACTGTTTATATTGCTCATTAATGACTTTCACTAATAATACAAGATAAACAGGTTAAGACAAACCTTTCAAAGTTCACGAACTTCTGTCCATGCCGCTGGTTGATGATGTTTTCATTGTTTGTGTTCTCTTCACAAAGCAAAGCTGTTCAGATGTTCGAGCCGACCGCATTCAGTCCTAGACATATCAGTCAGGTAGTCGGAGTCAGTGCAGCTCCCTTTCCTTCACTTAAACTGGTTGTATCGCCTCTTGCCTCAAATTTATCTCGTTTACAAAGCTATTGTGATGCGCAGTGTGAGGGTGAGGCTTGCTCTGTGATGTCACGGTTTGACCCGTCCAGTTAACGGGGCCTCACCTTGAAACCATATTTGGTAAAAGGGGCCTCACCTTGAAACCATATTTGGTAAAAAACCTTTTGGCTTTATTTAGGTTACACTGACTTGTTTCACTAGAAAGCAATAATGGGTTTCCATGTGATTACGACCCAGAGCACAGGGTGCGTGGGCAATGGGCAGTGAAGGGATTGTTTGCCTTCTACCAATTACGTTAAGTAATTTTATACATTTAAAGCAACAGGAGTAGACCATTCAGCCCCTTGAGCCTGCTCCAGCATTCAATTAGACCATGGCTGCTCTGCACCTCCAATCCATTCACTTGTCTTTGATCGATATCCCTTGATTAACTTAGGAACAGGAGGAGGCCCTCCAGCCCCTCGAGTCTGATCTGCCATTCAATTCAAGCATGGCTGACCTGTATGTTAACTCCAATTACCCGCCTTGGTTCCACATCCCTTAAAACTCTCGCCTAATGAAAATCTACCAATCTCATTTTTGAAGTTTTCAATTGACCCCCAGCCTCAATAGATATGGGGGGAGAAAGTTCCACAATTCCGCTAACCTTTGGGTGAAGAAGTGCTTCCTGACATCACCCCTGACCAGGCTAACTCTAATTTTAAACTCATGCCCCTTTGTTCTGGATTTCCCCGCCAGAGGAAATAGTTTTTATCGATCTACCCTACCAACTCTTTGATCATCTTAAACACCTCAATTATATCACCGTTTAATGTTCTATACTTGAGGGAATACAAGCCCGGTCTCTGCAACCTGTCCTCATAATTTAACCCTCTGGAAGTCCACACATACAAGATCCAGAGACACTCCCTTGTCCATGTTACTGACCTCCTCCAAAAGGTTATTAGATCAGTCAGACATGACCGGCCCTTCACAAATCCATGCTGACTCTCATTGACTACCTAGGAGCAATGGCATGGGAGGTCTATCAATGATAAGTGGTTGTCTACATTTACAGATCAGGGAGTCAGCACCAAACTCAAGGGCTGGGAGGAGCCAGTCAGTGAGGGTCAACAGTGAGGAGCTGAGAGTTGGGCTCAGTAACCATCAGTAACCAGGCTCCCGGCCCCAGACTACCTGTGAGCAACGCCATGGAAGATCTACCAATAACAATGAACTATTCCACCCGACTGTGCACCAATATTACTGTATCTGTTAAACTGTTCATATTGCTCGCTGCGTCTCTCACTAATAATACATGATCAACAGGTTAAGACAAACCTTTCATAGAGTCATAGAGTCATAGAGTTATACAGCACAGAAAGAGGCCCTTCGGCCCATCGTGTCTGCGCCGGCCATCAATCCCTGTCTATTCTAATCCCATTTTCCAGCACTTGGTCCGTAGCCTTGTATGCTATGGCGTTTCAAGTGCTCATCTAAATGCTTCTTGAATGTTGTGAGGGTTCCTGCCTCTACCACCCTTTCAGGCAGTGAGTTCCAGATTCCAACCACCCTCTGGGTGAAAAAGTTTTTCCTCAAATCCCCTCTAAACCTCCTGCCCCTTACCTTGAAACTATGCCCCCTGGTTATTGACCCCTCTACTAAGGGGAAAAATTCCTTTCTATCTATGCCCCTCATAATTTTGTACACCTCAATCAGGTCCCCCCTCAGCCTTCTCTGCTCTAAGGAAAACAACTCCAGCCTGTCCAGTCTCTCTTCATAGCTGAAGCGCCCCAGCCCAGGTAACATCCCGGTGAATCTCCTCTGCACCCTCTCCAATGCAATCACATCCTTCCTATAGTGTGGCGACCAGAACTGCACACAGTATTCCAGCTGTGGCCTAACTAGCCCATCATAACCTCCCTGCTCTTATATTCTATGCCTCAGCTAATGACGGCAAGTATCCCATATGCCTTCTTAACCACCTTATCTACCTGTCCTGCTGCCTTCAGGGATCTATGTACATGCACACCAAGGTCCCTCTGATCCTCTGTCCTTCCTAGGGTCCTACCATTCATTGTGTATTCCCTTGCCTTGTTAGTCCTCCCAAAATGCATCACCTCACACTTTTCAGGGTTAAATTCCATTTGCCACTGTTCTGCCCATCTGACCAACCCGTCTATATCGTCCTGGAGCCTGAGGCTTCCCTCCTCGCTATTTCCCACTCCACCAATTTTCGTGTCATTTGCGAACTTACTGATCATACCTCCTACATTCATATCTAAATCATTAATGTACACTACAAACAGCAAAGGACCCAGCACCGATCCCTGTGGTATACCACTGGACACAGGCTTCCAGTCACAAAAACAACCTTCGATAATCACCCTCTGCCTCCTGCCACTAAGCCAATTTTGGATCCAATGTGCCAAACTGCCCTGGATCCCATGGGCTCTTACCTTCTTGACCAGTCTCCCATGTGGGACTTTGTCAAAAGCCTTACTGAAGTCCATGTAGACTACATCAATTGCACTACCCTCATCCACACACCTAGTCACCCCCTCGAAAAATTCAATCAAATTGGTTGGACATGATCTCCCCCTGACAAAGCCATGCTGACTATCCTTGATTAATCCTTGCCTCTCCAAGTGGAGACTAATTCTGTCCCTCAGAATTTTTTCCAATAATTTCCCTACCACTGATGTTAGGCTCACTGGACTGTAATTCCCTGGTTTATCCCTACTACCCTTCTTGAATAATGGTACTATGTTAGCTGTCCTCCAGTCCTCTGGCACCTCCCCTGTGGCCAGAGAGGTTCTGAAAATTTGTGTCAGAGCCCCTGCAATCTCCTCCCTTGCCTCACACAGCAGCCTGGGATACATCTCGTCTGGGCCTGGGGATTTATCCACTTTTAAGCCCGCTAGTACCTCCTCCCTCTCAATACTAATTTGTTCAAGTATATATCACAATCCCCCTGTCTGATTTCTATGCCTACATCGTCCTTCTCCATAGTGAACACAGATGCAAAATATTCATTTAAAACCCCACCTACATCTTCCGGCTCTACACACAGATTGCCACTTTGGTCCCTAATGAGCCCTACTCTTTCCCTGGTTATCCTCTTGCCCTTAATATACTTATAAAAGACTTGGGATTTTCCTTTATTTTACCTGCCAGTGTTTTTTCATGCCCCCTCTTCGCTCTCCTAATTTCTTTTTTAAGTACCCCCCAGCACTTTCTATACTCCTCTAGGGCTTCAACTGTTTTTAGTCCTTTGTATCTGCCAAAAGCCTCCCTTTTTTTCCTAATCCATTCTTGTATATCCCTTGACATCCAGGGTTCCCTGGGCTTGTTGGTCCCACCCTTGACCTTTACGGGAACATGTTGGCGCTGTACTCTCTCTGTTTCCTTTCTGAAAGACTCCCACTGCTCTGATGTGGATTTTCCTACAAGTAGCTGATCCCAGTCTACTTTGGCCAGATCCTGCCTTATCATATTAAAATCGGCCTTCCCCCAATTTCGAACCTTTATTTCCGGTCCATCTTGTCCGGCTACATTCCCTTCTTGGTCCCTGTTACTGTTCCTTCGTCCCTGTCCCTGTTTCTTGGTCCCTGTCCCTGTTTCTTGGTCCTTGTCTCTGTTTCTTGGTCCCTGTCTCTGTTTCTTGGTCCCTGTCCCTGTTTCTTGGTCTCTGTCCCTGTTTCTTGGTCCCTGTCCCTGTTTCTTGGTCTCTGTCACTGTTTCTCGGTCCCTGTCCCTGTTTCTTGGTCCCTGTCTCTGTTTCTTGGTCTCTGTCCCTGTTTCTTGGTCCCTGTCCCTGTTTCTTGGTCTCTGTCACTGTTTCTCGGTCCCTGTCACTGTTTCTTGGTCCCTGTCCCTGTTTCTTGGTCTCTGTCACTGTTTCTCGGTCCCTGTCACTGTTTCTTGGTCCCTGTCCCTGTTTCTTGGTCTCTGTCACTGTTTCTCGGTCCCTGTCACTGTTTCTTGGTCCCTGTCACTGTTTCTCTGTCCCTGTCACTGTTTCTTGGTCCCTGTCACTGTTTCCTGGTCCCTGTCACTGTTTCTCGGTCCCTGTCACTGTTTCTTGGTCCCTGTCACTGTTTCTTGGTCCCTGTCACTGTTCCTTGGTCCCTGTCACTGTTTCTCGGTCCCTGTCCCTGTTTCTTGGTTCCTGTCACTGTTTCTTGGTCCCTGTCACTGTTTCTTGGTCTCTGTCACTGTTTCTTGGTCCCTGTCTCTGTTTCTCGGTCCCTGTCACTGTTTCTTGGTCCCTGTCACTGTTCCTTCGTCCCTGTCACTGTTTCTTGGTCCCTGTCACAGTTTCTTGGTCCCTGTCACTGTTCCTTGGTCCCTGTCACTGTTTCTCGGTCCCTGTCCCTGTTTCTTGGTTCCTGTCACTGTTCCTTCGTCCCTGTCACTGTTTCTTGGTCCCTGTCATTGTTTCTCAGTCCCTGTCCCTGTTTCTCGGTCCCTGTCCCTGTTTCTTGGTTCCTGTCACTGTTCCTTCGTCCCTGTCACTGTTTTTCGGTTCCTCTCACTGATTCTCGGTCCCTGTCACTGTTTCTTGGTCTCTGTCACAGTTTCTCGGTCCCTGTCACTGTTTCTTGGTTCCTGTCACTGTTTCTTGGTTCCTGTCACTGATTCTTGGTTCCTGTCACTGATTCTCGGTCCCTGTCACTGTTTCTTGGTCCCTGTCACTGTTTCTCGATCGTTGTCACTGTTTCTCGGTCCCTGTTGCTGTTTCTCGATCCCTGTCACTGTTTCTTGGTCCCTGTCACTGTTTCTTGGTCCCTGTCACTGTTTCTCGGTCCCTGTCATTGTTTCTCGGTCTTTGTCACAGTTTCTTGGCCTCTCACATTGATTCTTCGTCCCTGTCACTGTTTCTTCGTCCCTGTCACTGTTTCTTGCTTCCTGTCACCGTTTCTCTGTCCCTGTCACTGTTTCTTGGTCCCTGTCACTGTTTCTCAGTCCCTGTCACTATTTCCTGGTCCTTGTCACTGTTTCTCTGTCCCTGTCACCGTTTCTCTGTCCCTGTCACTGTTTCTTGGTCCCCGTCCCTGTTTCTTGGTCCCTGTCCCTGTTTCTTGGTCCCTGTCCCTGTTTCTTGGTCCCTGTCACTGTTTCTTGGTCCCTGTCCCTGTTTCTTGGTCCCTGTCCCTGTTTCTTGGTCCCTGTCACTGTTTCTTGGTCCCTGTCCCTGTTTCTAGTTCCCTGTCACCGTTTCTCTGTCCCTGTCACTGTTTCTTGGTCCCTGTCCCTGTTTCTTGGTCCCTGTCACTGTTTCTTGGTCCCTGTCATTGTTTCTCGGTCCCTGTCACTGTTACTTCATCCCTGTCACTGTTTCTTGGTCCCTGTCACTGTTTCTCAGTCCCTGTCACAGTTTCTTGGTCCCTGTCACTGTTTCTTGGTCCCTGTCCCTGTTTCTTGGTCCCTGTCACTGTTTCTTGGTCCCTGTCACTGTTTCTTGGTCCCTGTCACTGTTTCTTGGTCCCTGTCCCTGTTTCTTGGTCCCTGTCACTGTTTCTTGGTCCCTGTCACTGTTTCTCGGTCCCTGTCACTGTTTCTTGGTCCCTGTCACTGTTTCTTGGTCCCTGTCACTGTTTCTTGGTCTCTGTCACTGTTTCTTGATCCCTGTCACTGTTTCTCGGTCCCTGTCACTGTTTCTTGGTCCCTGTCACTGTTTCTCGGTCCCTGTCACTGTTTCTTGGTCCCTGTCACTGTTTCTTGGTCCCTGTCACTGTTTCTTGGTCTCTGTCACTGTTTCTTGATCCCTGTCACTGTTTCTCGGTCCCTGTCACTGTTCCTTCGTCCCTGTCACTGTTTCTTGATCCCTGTCACTGTTTCTTGGTCCCTGTCACAGTTTCTTGATCCCTGTCACTGTTTCTTGGTCCCTGTCACAGTTTCTTGGTCCCTGTCACTGTTTCTTGGTCCCTGTCACTGTTTCTCAGTCCCTGTCACTGTTTCTTGGTCCCTGTCCCTGTTTCTTGGTCCCTGTCACTTTTTCTTGGTCCCTGTCACTGTTTCTTGGTCCCTGTCACTGTTTCTTGGTCCCTGTCACTGTTTCTTGGTCCCTGTCACTGTTTCTTGGTCCCTGTCCCTGTTTCTTGGTCCCTGTCACTGTTTCTCGGTCCCTGTCACTGTTTCTTGGTCCCTGTCACTGTTTCTTGGTCCCTGTCACTGTTTCTTGGTCCCTGTCACTGTTTCTTGGTCTCTGTCACTGTTTCTTGATCCCTGTCACTGTTTCTCGGTCCCTGTCACTGTTTCTTGGTCCCTGTCACTGTTCCTTCGTCCCTGTCACTGTTTCTTGGTCCCTGTCACTGTTTCTTGGTCCCTGTCACTGTTTCTTGGTCCCTGTCACTGTTCCTTCGTCCCTGTCACTGTTTCTTGGTCCCTGTCACTGTTCCTTCGTCCCTGTCACTGTTTCTTGATCCCTGTCACTGTTTCTCGGTCCCTGTCACTGTTTCTTGGTCCCTGTCACTGTTCCTTCGTCCCTGTCTCTGTTTCTTGGTCCCTGTCACTGTTTCTTGGTCCCTGTCACTGTTCCTTCGTCCCTGTCACTGTTTCTTGGTCCCTGTCACTGTTCCTTCGTCCCTGTCACTGTTCCTTGGTCCCTGTCACTGTTCCTTGGTCCCTGTCACAGTTTCTTGGTCCCTGTCACTGTTTCTCGGTCCCTGTCCCTGTTTCTTAGTCCCTGTCACTGTTCCTTGGTCCCTGTCACTGTTTCTCGGTCCCTGTCCCTGTTTCTTAGTCCCTGTCACTGTTTCTTGATCCCTGTCACTGTTTCTTGGTCCCTGTCACAGTTTCTTGGTCCCTGTCACTGTTCCTTCGTCCCTGTCACTGTTTCTTGGTCCCTGTCACTGTTTCTTGGTCCCTGTCATTGTTTCTCGGTCCCTGTCCCTGTTTCTCGGTCCCTGTCCCTGTTTCTTGGTTCCTGTCACTGTTTCTTGGTCCCTGTCACTGTTTTTCGGTTCCTGTCACTGTTTCTTGGTCCCTGTCACTGTTTTTCGGTCCCTCTCACTGTTTCTCAGTCCCTGTCACTGTTTCTTGGTCCCTGTCACTGTATCTTGGTCCCTGTCACTGTTTCTTGGTCCCTGTCACTGTATCTTGGTCCCTGTCACTGTTTCTTGGTCCCTGTCACTGTTTCTTGGTCCCTGTCACTGTTTCTTGGTCCCTGTCACTGTTTCTTGGTCCCTGTCACTGTTTCTCGGTCCCTGTCACTGTTTCTCGGTCCCTGTCATTGTTTCTCGGTCTTTGTCACAGTTTCTTGGCCTCTCTCATTGTTTCTTAATCCCTGTCACTGTTTCTTGGTGTTTCTCATTGTTTCGTGGTCCCTGTCACTCTATCTTGGTCTCTGTCACTGTTTCTTGGTCTCTCACATTGATTCTTCGTCCCTGTCACTGTTTCTCGGTCCCTGTCACTGTTTCTAGTTCCCTGTCACCGTTTCTCTGTCCCTGTCACTGTTTCTTGGTCCCTGTCACTGTTTCTCGGTCCCTGTCACTGTTTCTTGGTCCCTGTCACTGTTTCTTGGTCTCTGTCACAGTTTCTCGGTCCCTGTCACTGTTTCTTGGTTCCTGTCACTGTTTCTTGGTTCCTGTCACTGATTCTTGGTTCCTGTCACTGATTCTCGGTCCCTGTCACTGTTTCTTGGTCCCTGTCACTGTTTCTCGATCGTTGTCACTGTTTCTCGGTCCCTGTTGCTGTTTCTCGATCCCTGTCACTGTTTCTTGGTCCCTGTCACTGTTTCTTGGTCCCTGTCACTGTTTCTCGGTCCCTGTCATTGTTTCTCGGTCTTTGTCACAGTTTCTTGGCCTCTCACATTGATTCTTCGTCCCTGTCACTGTTTCTTGGTCCCTGTCACTGTTTCTTGCTTCCTGTCACCGTTTCTCTGTCCCTGTCACTGTTTCTTGGTCCCTGTCACTGTTTCTCAGTCCCTGTCACTATTTCCTGGTCCTTGTCACTGTTTCTCTGTCCCTGTCACTGTTTCTCTGTCCCTGTCACTGTTTCTAGTTCCCTGTCACCGTTTCTCTGTCCCTGTCACTGTTTCTTGGTCCCTGTCCCTGTTTCTTGGTCCCTGTCCCTGTTTCTTGGTCCCTGTCCCTGTTTCTTGGTCCCTGTCACTGTTTCTTGGTCCCTGTCCCTGTTTCTTGGTCCCTGTCCCTGTTTCTTGGTCCCTGTCACTGTTTCTTGGTCCCTGTCCCTGTTTCTAGTTCCCTGTCACCGTTTCTCTGTCCCTGTCACTGTTTCTTGGTCCCTGTCCCTGTTTCTTGGTCCCTGTCACTGTTTCTTGGTCCCTGTCACTGTTTCTCGGTCCCTGTCACTGTTACTTCATCCCTGTCACTGTTTCTTGGTCCCTGTCACTGTTTCTCAGTCCCTGTCACTGTTTCTTGGTCCCTGTCCCTGTTTCTTGGTCCCTGTCACTGTTTCTTGGTCCCTGTCACTGTTTCTTGGTCCCTGTCACTGTTTCTTGGTCCCTGTCACTGTTTCTTGGTCCCTGTCACTGTTTCTTGGTCTCTGTCACTGTTTCTTGATCCCTGTCACTGTTTCTCGGTCCCTGTCACTGTTTCTTGGTCCCTGTCACTGTTCCTTCGTCCCTGTCACTGTTTCTTGGTCCCTGTCACTGTTTCTTGGTCCCTGTCACTGTTCCTTCGTCCCTGTCACTGTTTCTTGATCCCTGTCACTGTTTCTTGGTCCCTGTCACAGTTTCTTGGTCCCTGTCACTGTTCCTTGGTCCCTGTCACTGTTTCTTGGTCCCTGTCACTGTTTCTCAGTCCCTGTCACTGTTTCTTGGTCCCTGTCCCTGTTTCTTGGTCCCTGTCACTTTTTCTTGGTCCCTGTCACTGTTTCTTGGTCCCTGTCACTGTTTCTTGGTCCCTGTCACTGTTTCTTGGTCCCTGTCACTGTTTCTTGGTCCCTGTCCCTGTTTCTTGGTCCCTGTCACTGTTTCTCGGTCCCTGTCACTGTTTCTTGGTCCCTGTCACTGTTTCGTGGTCCCTGTCACTGTTTCTTGGTCTCTGTCACTGTTTCTTGATCCCTGTCACTGTTTCTCGGTCCCTGTCACTGTTTCTTGGTCCCTGTCACTGTTCCTTCGTCCCTGTCACTGTTTCTTGGTCCCTGTCACTGTTTCTTGGTCCCTGTCACTGTTCCTTCGTCCCTGTCACTGTTTCTTGGTCCCTGTCACTGTTCCTTCGTCCCTGTCACTGTTTCTTGATCCCTGTCACTGTTTCTCGGTCCCTGTCACTGTTTCTTGGTCCCTGTCACTGTTCCTTCGTCCCTGTCTCTGTTTCTTGGTCCCTGTCACTGTTTCTTGGTCCCTGTCACTGTTCCTTCGTCCCTGTCACTGTTTCTTGGTCCCTGTCACTGTTCCTTCGTCCCTGTCACTGTTCCTTGGTCCCTGTCACTGTTTCTTGGTCCCTGTCACTGTTCCTTCGTCCCTGTCACTGTTTCTTGGTCCCTGTCACTGTTTCTTGGTCCCTGTCACTGTTCCTTCGTCCCTGTCACTGTTTCTTGGTCCCTGTCACTGTTTCTTCGTCCCTGTCACTGTTCCTTGGTCCCTGTCACAGTTTCTTGGTCCCTGTCACTGTTCCTTGGTCCCTGTCACTGTTTCTCGGTCCCTGTCCCTGTTTCTTAGTCCCTGTCACTGTTTCTTGATCCCTGTCACTGTTTCTTGGTCCCTGTCACAGTTTCTTGGTCCCTGTCACTGTTCCTTCGTCCCTGTCACTGTTTCTTGGTCCCTGTCACTGTTTCTTGGTCCCTGTCATTGTTTCTCGGTCCCTGTCACTGTTTCTTGGTCCCTGTCATTGTTTCTTGGTCCCTGTCCCTGTTTCTCGGTCCCTGTCCCTGTTTCTTGGTTCCTGTCACTGTTTCTTGGTCCCTGTCACTGTTTTTCGGTTCCTGTCACTGTTTCTTGGTCCCTGTCACTGTTTTTCGGTCCCTGTCACTGTTTCTCAGTCCCTGTCACTGTTTCTTGGTCCCTGTCACTGTATCTTGGTCCCTGTCACTGTTTCTTGGTCCCTGTCACTGTATCTTGGTCCCTGTCACTGTTTCTTGGTCCCTGTCACTGTTTCTTGGTCCCTGTCATTGTTTCTCGGTCTTTGTCACAGTTTCTTGGCCTCTCTCATTGTTTCTTAATCCCTGTCACTGTTTCTTGGTGTTTCTCATTGTTTCGTGGTCCCTGTCACTCTATCTTGGTCTCTGTCTCTGTATGTTGGTCTCTGTCACTGTTTCTTGGTCTCTCACATTGATTCTTCGTCCCTGTCACTGTTTCTCGGTCCCTGTCACTGTTTCTAGTTCCCTGTCACCGTTTCTCTGTCCCTGTCACTGTTTCTTGGTCCCTGTCACTGTTTCTCGGTCCCTGTCACTATTTCCTGGTCCCTGTCACTGTTTCTCTGTCCCTGTCACTGTTTCTCGGTCCCTGTCACTGTTTCTTGATCCCTGTCACCGTTTCTCTGTCCCTGTCACTGTTTCTTGGTCCCTGTCACTGTTTCTCGGTCCCTGTCACTATTTCCTGGTCCCTGTCACTGTTTCTCTGTCCCTGTCACTGTTTCTCAGTCCCTGTCACTGTTTCTTGGTCCCTGTCCCTGTTTCTTGGTCCCTGTCACTGTTTCTTGGTCCCTGTCACTGTTTCTCGGTCCCTGTCGCTGTTTCTTGGTCCCTGTCACTGTTTCTCGGTCCCTGTCACTGTTTCTCGGTCCCTGTCACTGTTACTTCATCCCTGTCACTGTTTCTTGGTCCCTGTCACTATTTCCTGGTCCCTGTCACAGTTTTTCGGTCCCTGTCACTGTTTCTCAGTCCCTGTCACTGTTTCTTGGTCCCTGTCCCTGTTTCTTGGTCCCTGTTGCTGTTTCTCGATCCCTGTCACTGTTTCTTGGTCCCTGTCACTGTTTCTTGGTCACTGTCACTGTTTCTCGGTCCCTGTCATTGTTTCTCGGTCTTTGTCACAGTTTCTTGGCCTCTCACATTGATTCTTCGTCCCTGTCACTGTTTCTTGGTCCCTGTCACTGTTTCTTGCTTCCTGTCACCGTTTCTCTGTCCCTGTCACTGTTTCTTGGTCCCTGTCACTGTTTCTCAGTCCCTGTCACTATTTCCTGGTCCTTGTCACTGTTTCTCTGTCCCTGTCACTGTTTCTCTGTCCCTGTCACTGTTTCTAGTTCCCTGTCACCGTTTCTCTGTCCCTGTCACTGTTTCTTGGTCCCTGTCCCTGTTTCTTGGTCCCTGTCCCTGTTTCTTCGTCCCTGTCCCTGTTTCTTGGTCCCTGTCCCTGTTTCTTGGTCCCTGTCACTGTTTCTCAGTCCCTGTCACTGTTTCTTGGTCCCTGTCCCTGTTTCTTGGTCCCTGTCCCTGTTTCTTGGTCCCTGTCACTGTTTCTTGGTCCCTGTCCCTGTTTCTAGTTCCCTGTCACCGTTTCTCTGTCCCTGTCACTGTTTCTTGGTCCCTGTCCCTGTTTCTTGGTCCCTGTCACTGTTTCTTGGTCCCTGTCACTGTTTCTCGGTCCCTGTCACTGTTACTTCATCCCTGTCACTGTTTCTTGGTCCCTGTCACTGTTTCTCAGTCCCTGTCACTGTTTCTTGGTCCCTGTCCCTGTTTCTTGGTCCCTGTCACTGTTTCTTGGTCCGTGTCACTGTTTCTCGGTCCCTGTCACTGTTTCTTGGTCCCTGTCACTGTTTCTTGGTCCCTGTCACTGTTTCTTGGTCTCTGTCACTGTTTCTTGATCCCTGTCACTGTTTCTCGGTCCCTGTCACTGTTTCTTGGTCCCTGTCACTGTTCCTTCGTCCCTGTCACTGTTTCTTGGTCCCTGTCACTGTTTCTTGGTCCCTGTCACTGTTCCTTCGTCCCTGTCACTGTTTCTTGATCCCTGTCACTGTTTCTTGGTCCCTGTCACTGTTTCTTGGTCCCTGTCACTGTTTCTTGGTCCCTGTCACTGTTTCTTGGTCCCTGTCACTGTTTCTTGGTCCCTGTCCCTGTTTCTCGGTCCCTGTCACTGTTTCACGGTCCCTGTCACTGTTTCTTGGTCCCTGTCACTGTTTCTTGGTCCCTGTCACTGTTTCTTGGTCCCTGTCACTGTTTCTTGGTCTCTGTCACTGTTTCTTGATCCCTGTCACTGTTTCTCGGTCCCTGTCACTGTTTCTTGGTCCCTGTCACTGTTCCTTCGTCCCTGTCACTGTTTCTTGGTCCCTGTCACTGTTTCTTGGTCCCTGTCACTGTTCCTTCGTCCCTGTCACTGTTTGTTGGTCCCTGTCACTGTTCCTTCGTCCCTGTCACTGTTTCTTGATCCCTGTCACTGTTTCTCGGTCCCTGTCACTGTTTCTTGGTCCCTGTCACTGTTCCTTCGTCCCTGTCACTGTTTCTTGGTCCCTGTCACTGTTTCTTGGTCCCTGTCACTGTTCCTTCGTCCCTGTCACTGTTTCTTGGTCCCTGTCACTGTTCCTTCGTCCCTGTCACTGTTCCTTGGTCCCTGTCACTGTTCCTTGGTCCCTGTCACAGTTTCTTGGTCCCTGTCACTGTTCCTTGGTCCCTGTCCCTGTTTCTTACTTCCTGTCACTGTTTCTTGATCCCTGTCACTGTTTCTTGGTCCCTGTCACAGTTTCTTGGTCCCCGTCACTGTTCCTTCGTCCCTGTCACTGTTTCTTGGTCCCTGTCACTGTTTCTTGGTCCCTGTCATTGTTTCTCGGTCCCTGTCCCTGTTTCTCGGTCCCTGTCACTGTTTCTTGGTCCCTGTCACTGTTTTTCGGTTCCTGTCACTGATTCTCGGTCCCTGTCACTGTATCTTGGTCCCTGTCACTGTTTTTCGGTTCCTGTCACTGATTCTCGGTCCCTGTCACAGTTTCTTGGTCCCCGTCACTGTTCCTTCGTCCCTGTCACTGTTTCTTGGTCCCTGTCACTGTATCTTGGTCCCTGTCACTGTTTCTTGGTCCCTGTCACTGTATCTTGGTCCCTGTCACTGTTTCTTGGTCCCTGTCACTGTTTCTTGGTCCCTGTCACTGTTTCTCGGTCCCTGTCACTGTTTCTCGGTCCCTGTCACTGTTTCTTGGTCCCTGTCACTGTATCTTGGTCCCTGTCACTGTTTCTTGGTCCCTGTCACTGTTTCTTGGTCCCTGTCACTGTTTCTTGGTCCCTGTCACTGTTTCTCGGTCCCTGTCACTGTTTCTCGGTCCCTGTCATTGTTTCTCGGTCTTTGTCACAGTTTCTTGGCCTCTCTCATTGTTTCTTAATCCCTGTCACTGTTTCTTGGTGTTTCTCATTGTTTCGTGGTCCCTGTCACTCTATCTTGGTCTCTGTCTCTGTATGTTGGTCTCTGTCACTGTTTCTTGGTCTCCCACATTGATTCTTCGTCCCTGTCACTGTTTCTCGGTCCCTGTCACTGTTTCTAGTTCCCTGTCACCGTTTCTCTGTCCCTGTCACTGTTTCTTGGTCCCTGTCACTGTTTCTCGGTCCCTGTCACTATTTCCTGGTCCCTGTCACTGTTTCTCTGTCCCTGTCACTGTTTCTCGGTCCCTGTCACTGTTTCTTGATCCCTGTCACCGTTTCTCTGTCCCTGTCACTGTTTCTTGGTCCCTGTCACTGTTTCTCGGTCCCTGTCACTATTTCCTGGTCCCTGTCACTGTTTCTCTGTCCCTGTCACTGTTTCTCAGTCCCTGTCACTGTTTCTTGGTCCCTGTCCCTGTTTCTTGGTCCCTGTCACTGTTTCTTGGTCCCTGTCACTGTTTCTCGGTCCCTGTCGCTGTTTCTTGGTCCCTGTCACTGTTTCTCGGTCCCTGTCACTGTTTCTCGGTCCCTGTCACTGTTACTTCATCCCTGTCACTGTTTCTTGGTCCCTGTCACTATTTCCTGGTCCCTGTCACAGTTTTTCGGTCCCTGTCACTGTTTCTCAGTCCCTGTCACTGTTTCTTGGTCCCTGTCCCTGTTTCTTGGTCCCTGTTGCTGTTTCTCGATCCCTGTCACTGTTTCTCGGTCCCTGTCATTGTTTCTCGGTCTTTGTCACAGTTTCTTGGCCTCTCACATTGATTCTTCGTCCCTGTCACTGTTTCTTGGTCCCTGTCACTGTTTCTTGCTTCCTGTCACCGTTTCTCTGTCCCTGTCACTGTTTCTTGGTCCCTGTCACTGTTTCTCAGTCCCTGTCACTATTTCCTGGTGCTTGTCACTGTTTCTCTGTCCCTGTCACTGTTTCTCTGTCCCTGTCACTGTTTCTAGTTCCCTGTCACCGTTTCTCTGTCCCTGTCACTGTTTCTTCGTCCCTGTCCCTGTTTCTTGGTCCCTGTCCCTGTTTCTTGGTCCCTGTCCCTGTTTCTTGGTCCCTGTCACTGTTTCTTGGTCCCTGTCCCTGTTTCTTGGTCCCTGTCCCTGTTTCTTGGTCCCTGTCACTGTTTCTTGGTCCCTGTCCCTGTTTCTAGTTCCCTGTCACCGTTTCTCTGTCCCTGTCACTGTTTCTTGGTCCCTGTCCCTGTTTCTCGGTCCCTGTCACTGTTACTTCATCCCTGTCACTGTTTCTTGGTCCCTGTCACAGTTTCTCGGTCCCTGTCACTGTTTCTTGGTCCCTGTCCCTGTTTCTTGGTCCCTGTCACTGTTTCTTGGTCCCTGTCACTGTTTCTCGGTCCCTGTCACTGTTTCTTGGTCCCTGTCACTGTTTCTTGGTCCCTGTCACTGTTTCTTGGTCTCTGTCACTGTTTCTTGATCCCTGTCACTGTTTCTCGGTCCCTGTCACTGTTTCTTGGTCCCTGTCACTGTTCCTTCGTCCCTGTCACTGTTTCTTGGTCCCTGTCACTGTTTCTTGGTCCCTGTCACTGTTCCTTCGCCCCTGTCACTGTTTCTTGATCCCTGTCACTGTTTCTTGGTCCCTGTCACTGTTTCTTGGTCCCTGTCACTGTTCCTTGGTCCCTGTCACTGTTTCTTGGTCCCTGTCACTGTTTCTCAGTCCCTGTCACTGTTTCTTGGTCCCTGTCCCTGTTTCTTGGTCCCTGTCACTGTTTCTTGGTCCCTGTCACTGTTTCTTGGTCCCTGTCACTGTTTCTTGGTCCCTGTCACTGTTTCTTGGTCCCTGTCACTGTTTCTTGGTCCCTGTCCCTGTTTCTTGGTCCCTGTCACTGTTTCTCGGTCCCTGTCACTGTTTCTTGGTCCCTGTCACTGTTTCTTGGTCCCTGTCACTGTTTCTTGGTCCCTGTCACTGTTTCTTGGTCTCTGTCACTGTTTCTTGATCCCTGTCACTGTTTCTCGGTCCCTGTCACTGTTTCTTGGTCCCTGTCACTGTTCCTTCGTCCCTGTCACTGTTTCTTGGTCCCTGTCACTGTTTCTTGGTCCCTGTCACTGTTTCTTGGTCCCTGTCACTGTTCCTTCGTCCCTGTCACTGTTTCTTGATCCCTGTCACTGTTTCTCGGTCCCTGTCACTGTTTCTTGGTCCCTGTCACTGTTCCTTCGTCCCTGTCACTGTTTCTTGGTCCCTGTCACTGTTTCTTGGTCCCTGTCACTGATCCTTCGTCCCTGTCACTGTTTCTTGGTCCCTGTCACTGTTCCTTCGTCCCTGTCACTGTTCCTTGGTCCCTGTCACTGTTCCTTCGTCCCTGTCACTGTTCCTTGGTCCCTGTCACTGTTCCTTGGTCCCTGTCACTGTTTCTCGGTCCCTGTCCCTGTTTCTTAGTTCCTGTCACTGTTTCTTGATCCCTGTCACTGTTTCTTGGTCCCTGTCACAGTTTCTTGGTCCCTGTCACTGTTCCTTCGTCCCTGTTACTGTTTCTTGGTCCCTGTCACTGTTTCTTGGTCCCTGTCATTGTTTCTCGGTCCCTGTCCCTGTTTCTCGGTCCCTGTCCCTGTTTCTTGGTTCCTGTCACTGTTTCTTGGTCCCTGTCACTGTTTTTCGGTTCCTGTCACTGTTTCTCAGTCCCTGTCACTGTTTCTTGGTCCCTGTCACTGTATCTTGGTCCCTGTCACTGTTTCTTGGTCCCTGTCACTGTATCTTGGTCCCTGTCACTGTTTCTTGGTCCCTGTCACTGTTTCTTGGTCCCTGTCATTGTTTCTCGGTCTTTGTCACAGTTTCTTGGCCTCTCTCATTGTTTCTTAATCCCTGTCACTGTTTCTTGGTGTTTCTCATTGTTTCGTGGTCCCTGTCACTCTATCTTGGTCTCTGTCTCTGTATGTTGGTCTCTGTCACTGTTTCTTGGTCTCTCACATTGATTCTTCGTCCCTGTCACTGTTTCTCGGTCCCTGTCACTGTTTCTAGTTCCCTGTCACCGTTTCTCTGTCCCTGTCACTGTTTCTTGGTCCCTGTCACTGTTTCTCGGTCCCTGTCACTATTTCCTGGTCCCTGTCACTGTTTCTCTGTCCCTGTCACTGTTTCTCGGTCCCTGTCACTGTTTCTTGATCCCTGTCACCGTTTCTCTGTCCCTGTCACTGTTTCTTGGTCCCTGTCACTGTTTCTCGGTCCCTGTCACTATTTCCTGGTCCCTGTCACTGTTTCTCTGTCCCTGTCACTGTTTCTCAGTCCCTGTCACTGTTTCTTGGTCCCTGTCCCTGTTTCTTGGTCCCTGTCACTGTTTCTTGGTCCCTGTCACTGTTTCTCGGTCCCTGTCGCTGTTTCTTGGTCCCTGTCACTGTTTCTCGGTCCCTGTCACTGTTTCTCGGTCCCTGTCACTGTTACTTCATCCCTGTCACTGTTTCTTGGTCCCTGTCACTATTTCCTGGTCCCTGTCACAGTTTTTCGGTCCCTGTCACTGTTTCTCAGTCCCTGTCACTGTTTCTTGGTCCCTGTCCCTGTTTCTTGGTCCCTGTTGCTGTTTCTCAATCCCTGTCACTGTTTCTTGGTCCCTGTCACTGTTTCTTGGTCCCTGTCACTGTTTCTCGGTCCCTGTCATTGTTTCTCGGTCTTTGTCACAGTTTCTTGGCCTCTCACATTGATTCTTCGTCCCTGTCACTGTTTCTTGGTCCCTGTCACTGTTTCTTGCTTCCTGTCACCGTTTCTCTGTCCCTGTCACTGTTTCTTGGTCCCTGTCACTGTTTCTCAGTCCCTGTCACTATTTCCTGGTCCTTGTCACTGTTTCTCTGTCCCTGTCACTGTTTCTCTGTCCCTGTCACTGTTTCTAGTTCCCTGTCACCGTTTCTCTGTCCCTGTCACTGTTTCTTGGTCCCTGTCCCTGTTTCTTGGTCCCTGTCCCTGTTTCTTGGTCCCTGTCCCTGTTTCTTGGTCCCTGTCCCTGTTTCTTGGTCCCTGTCACTGTTTCTCAGTCCCTGTCACTGTTTCTTGGTCCCTGTCCCTGTTTCTTGGTCCCTGTCCCTGTTTCTTGGTCCCTGTCACTGTTTCTTGGTCCCTGTCCCTGTTTCTAGTTCCCTGTCACCGTTTCTCTGTCCCTGTCACTGTTTCTTGGTCCCTGTCCCTGTTTCTTGGTCCCTGTCACTGTTTCTTGGTCCCTGTCACTGTTTCTCGGTCCCTGTCACTGTTACTTCATCCCTGTCACTGTTTCTTGGTCCCTGTCACTGTTTCTCAGTCCCTGTCACTGTTTCTTGGTCCCTGTCCCTGTTTCTTGGTCCCTGTCACTGTTTCTTGGTCCGTGTCACTGTTTCTCGGTCCCTGTCACTGTTTCTTGGTCCCTGTCACTGTTTCTTGGTCCCTGTCACTGTTTCTTGGTCTCTGTCACTGTTTCTTGATCCCTGTCACTGTTTCTCGGTCCCTGTCACTGTTTCTTGGTCCCTGTCACTGTTCCTTCGTCCCTGTCACTGTTTCTTGGTCCCTGTCACTGTTTCTTGGTCCCTGTCACTGTTCCTTCGTCCCTGTCACTGTTTCTTGATCCCTGTCACTGTTTCTTGGTCCCTGTCACTGTTTCTTGGTCCCTGTCACTGTTTCTTGGTCCCTGTCACTGTTTCTTGGTCCCTGTCACTGTTTCTTGGTCCCTGTCCCTGTTTCTCGGTCCCTGTCACTGTTTCACGGTCCCTGTCACTGTTTCTTGGTCCCTGTCACTGTTTCTTGGTCCCTGTCACTGTTTCTTGGTCCCTGTCACTGTTTCTTGGTCTCTGTCACTGTTTCTTGATCCCTGTCACTGTTTCTCGGTCCCTGTCACTGTTTCTTGGTCCCTGTCACTGTTCCTTCGTCCCTGTCACTGTTTCTTGGTCCCTGTCACTGTTTCTTGGTCCCTGTCACTGTTCCTTCGTCCCTGTCACTGTTTGTTGGTCCCTGTCACTGTTCCTTCGTCCCTGTCACTGTTTCTTGATCCCTGTCACTGTTTCTCGGTCCCTGTCACTGTTTCTTGGTCCCTGTCACTGTTCCTTCGTCCCTGTCACTGTTTCTTGGTCCCTGTCACTGTTTCTTGGTCCCTGTCACTGTTCCTTCGTCCCTGTCACTGTTTCTTGGTCCCTGTCACTGTTCCTTCGTCCCTGTCACTGTTCCTTGGTCCCTGTCACTGTTCCTTGGTCCCTGTCACAGTTTCTTGGTCCCTGTCACTGTTCCTTGGTCCCTGTCCCTGTTTCTTACTTCCTGTCACTGTTTCTTGATCCCTGTCACTGTTTCTTGGTCCCTGTCACAGTTTCTTGGTCCCCGTCACTGTTCCTTCGTCCCTGTCACTGTTTCTTGGTCCCTGTCACTGTTTCTTGGTCCCTGTCATTGTTTCTCGGTCCCTGTCCCTGTTTCTCGGTCCCTGTCACTGTTTCTTGGTCCCTGTCACTGTTTTTCGGTTCCTGTCACTGATTCTCGGTCCCTGTCACTGTATCTTGGTCCCTGTCACTGTTTTTCGGTTCCTGTCACTGATTCTCGGTCCCTGTCACAGTTTCTTGGTCCCCGTCACTGTTCCTTCGTCCCTGTCACTGTTTCTTGGTCCCTGTCACTGTATCTTGGTCCCTGTCACTGTTTCTTGGTCCCTGTCACTGTATCTTGGTCCCTGTCACTGTTTCTTGGTCCCTGTCACTGTTCCTTGGTCCCTGTCACTGTTTCTCGGTCCCTGTCACTGTTTCTCGGTCCCTGTCACTGTTTCTTGGTCCCTGTCACTGTATCTTGGTCCCTGTCACTGTTTCTTGGTCCCTGTCACTGTTTCTTGGTCCCTGTCACTGTTTCTTGGTCCCTGTCACTGTTTCTCGGTCCCTGTCACTGTTTCTCGGTCCCTGTCATTGTTTCTCGGTCTTTGTCACAGTTTCTTGGCCTCTCTCATTGTTTCTTAATCCCTGTCACTGTTTCTTGGTGTTTCTCATTGTTTCGTGGTCCCTGTCACTCTATCTTGGTCTCTGTCTCTGTATGTTGGTCTCTGTCACTGTTTCTTGGTCTCCCACATTGATTCTTCGTCTCTGTCACTGTTTCTCGGTCCCTGTCACTGTTTCTAGTTCCCTGTCACCGTTTCTCTGTCCCTGTCACTGTTTCTTGGTCCCTGTCACTGTTTCTCGGTCCCTGTCACTATTTCCTGGTCCCTGTCACTGTTTCTCTGTCCCTGTCACTGTTTCTCGGTCCCTGTCACTGTTTCTTGATCCCTGTCACCGTTTCTCTGTCCCTGTCACTGTTTCTTGGTCCCTGTCACTGTTTCTCGGTCCCTGTCACTATTTCCTGGTCCCTGTCACTGTTTCTCTGTCCCTGTCACTGTTTCTCAGTCCCTGTCACTGTTTCTTGGTCCCTGTCCCTGTTTCTTGGTCCCTGTCACTGTTTCTTGGTCCCTGTCACTGTTTCTCGGTCCCTGTCGCTGTTTCTTGGTCCCTGTCACTGTTTCTCGGTCCCTGTCACTGTTTCTCGGTCCCTGTCACTGTTACTTCATCCCTGTCACTGTTTCTTGGTCCCTGTCACTATTTCCTGGTCCCTGTCACAGTTTTTCGGTCCCTGTCACTGTTTCTCAGTCCCTGTCACTGTTTCTTGGTCCCTGTCCCTGTTTCTTGGTCCCTGTTGCTGTTTCTCGATCCCTGTCACTGTTTCTTGGTCCCTGTCACTGTTTCTTGGTCCCTGTCACTGTTTCTCGGTCCCTGTCATTGTTTCTCGGTCTTTGTCACAGTTTCTTGGCCTCTCACATTGATTCTTCGTCCCTGTCACTGTTTCTTGGTCCCTGTCACTGTTTCTTGCTTCCTGTCACCGTTTCTCTTCCCTGTCACTGTTTCTTGGTCCCTGTCACTGTTTCTCAGTCCCTGTCACTATTTCCTGGTGCTTGTCACTGTTTCTCTGTCCCTGTCACTGTTTCTCTGTCCCTGTCACTGTTTCTAGTTCCCTGTCACCGTTTCTCTGTCCCTGTCACTGTTTCTTCGTCCCTGTCCCTGTTTCTTGGTCCCTGTCCCTGTTTCTTGGTCCCTGTCCCTGTTTCTTGGTCCCTGTCACTGTTTCTTGGTCCCTGTCCCTGTTTCTTGGTCCCTGTCCCTGTTTCTTGGTCCCTGTCACTGTTTCTTGGTCCCTGTCCCTGTTTCTAGTTCCCTGTCACCGTTTCTCTGTCCCTGTCACTGTTTCTTGGTCCCTGTCACAGTTTCTCGGTCCCTGTCACTGTTTCTTGGTCCCTGTCCCTGTTTCTTGGTCCCTGTCACTGTTTCTTGGTCCCTGTCACTGTTTCTCGGTCCCTGTCACTGTTTCTTGGTCCCTGTCACTGTTTCTTGGTCCCTGTCACTGTTTCTTGGTCTCCGTCACTGTTTCTTGATCCCTGTCACTGTTTCTCGGTCCCTGTCACTGTTTCTTGGTCCCTGTCACTGTTCCTTCGTCCCTGTCACTGTTTCTTGGTCCCTGTCACTGTTTCTTGGTCCCTGTCACTGTTCCTTCGCCCCTGTCACTGTTTCTTGATCCCTGTCACTGTTTCTTGGTCCCTGTCACTGTTTCTTGGTCCCTGTCACTGTTCCTTGGTCCCTGTCACTGTTTCTCGGTCCCTGTCACTGTTTCTCAGTCCCTGTCACTGTTTCTTGGTCCCTGTCCCTGTTTCTTGGTCCCTGTCACTGTTTCTTGGTCCCTGTCACTGTTTCTTGGTCCCTGTCACTGTTTCTTGGTCCCTGTCACTGTTTCTTGGTCCCTGTCACTGTTTCTTGGTCCCTGTCCCTGTTTCTTGGTCCCTGTCACTGTTTCTCGGTCCCTGTCACTGTTTCTTGGTCCCTGTCACTGTTTCTTGGTCCCTGTCACTGTTTCTTGGTCCCTGTCACTGTTTCTTGGTCTCTGTCACTGTTTCTTGATCCCTGTCACTGTTTCTCGGTCCCTGTCACTGTTTCTTGGTCCCTGTCACTGTTCCTTCGTCCCTGTCACTGTTTCTTGGTCCCTGTCACTGTTTCTTGGTCCCTGTCACTGTTTCTTGGTCCCTGTCACTGTTCCTTCGTCCCTGTCACTGTTTCTTGATCCCTGTCACTGTTTCTCGGTCCCTGTCACTGTTTCTTGGTCCCTGTCACTGTTCCTTCGTCCCTGTCACTGTTTCTTGGTCCCTGTCACTGTTTCTTGGTCCCTGTCACTGATCCTTCGTCCCTGTCACTGTTTCTTGGTCCCTGTCACTGTTCCTTCGTCCCTGTCACTGTTCCTTGGTCCCTGTCACTGTTCCTTGGTCCCTGTCACTGTTTCTTGGTCCCTGTCACTGTTTCTTGGTCCCTGTCACTGATCCTTCGTCCCTGTCACTGTTCCTTGGTCCCTGTCACTGTTCCTTGGTCCCTGTCACTGTTTCTCGGTCCCTGTCCCTGTTTCTTAGTTCCTGTCACTGTTTCTTGATCCCTGTCACTGTTTCTTGGTCCCTGTCACAGTTTCTTGGTCCCTGTCACTGTTCCTTCGTCCCTGTTACTGTTTCTTGGTCCCTGTCACTGTTTCTTGGTCCCTGTCATTGTTTCTCGGTCCCTGTCCCTGTTTCTCGGTCCCTGTCCCTGTTTCTTGGTTCCTGTCACTGTTTCTTGGTCCCTGTCACTGTTTTTCGGTTCCTGTCACTGATTCTCGGTCCCTGTCACTGTTTCTTGGTCCCTGTCACTGTATCTTGGTCCCTGTCACTGTTTCTTGGTTCCTGTCACTGTTTCTTGGTCCCTGTCACTGTTTTTCGGTTCCTGTCACTGATTCTCGGTCCCTGTCACTGTTTCTCGGTCCCTGTCACTGTTTCTCGGTCCCTGTCACTGTATCTTGGTCCCTGTCACTGTTTCTTGGTTCCTGTCACTGTTTCTTGGTCCCTGTCACTGTTTTTCGGTTCCTGTCACTGATTCTCGGTCCCTGTCACTGTTTCTCGGTCCCTGTCACTGTTTCTCGGTCCCTGTCATTGTTTCTCGGTCTTTGTCACAGTTTCTTGGCCTCTCTCATTGTTTCTTAATCCCTGTCACTGTTTCTTGGTGTTTCTCATTGTTTCGTGGTCCCTGTCACTCTATCTTGGTCTCTGTCTCTGTATGTTGGTCTCTGTCACTGTTTCTTGGTCTCTCACATTGATTCTTCGTCCCTGTCACTGTTTCTCGTTCCCTGTCACTGTTTCTAGTTCCTTGTCACCGTTTCTCTGTCCCTGTCACTGTTTCTTGGTCCCTGTCACTGTTTCTCGGTCCCTGTCACTATTTCCTGGTCCCTGTCACTGTTTCTCTGTCCCTGTCACTGTTTCTCGGTCCCTGTCACTGTTTCTAGTTCCCTGTCACCGTTTCTCTGTCCCTGTCACTGTTTCTTGGTCCCTGTCACTGTTTCTCGGTCCCTGTCACTATTTCCTGGTCCCTGTCACTGTTTCTCTGTCCCTGTCACTGTTTCTCAGTCCCTGTCACTGTTTCTTGGTCCCTGTCCCTGTTTCTTGGTCCCTGTCACTGTTTCTTGGTCCCTGTCACTGTTTCTCGGTCCCTGTCGCTGTTTCTTGGTCCCTGTCACTGTTTCTCGGTCCCTGTCACTGTTTCTCGGTCCCTGTCACTGTTACTTCATCCCTGTCACTGTTTCTTGGTCCCTGTCACTATTTCCTGGTCCCTGTCACAGTTTTTCGGTCCCTGTCACTGTTTCTCAGTCCCTGTCACTGTTTCTTGGTCCCTGTCCCTGTTTCTTGGTCCCTGTCACTGTTTCTTGGTCCCTGTCACTGTTTCTCGGTCCCTGTCGCTGTTTCTTGGTCCCTGTCACTGTTTCTCGGTCCCTGTCACTGTTTCTCGGTCCCTGTCATTTTTTCTTGGTCCCTGTGAGTTTTTAAATTTGTTTATGGGATGTGGGCGTCGCTGGCTAGGCCAGCATTTATTGCCCATCCCTAATTGCCCTTGAGAAGGTGGTGGTGGGCTGCCTTCTTGAACCGCTACAGTCCGCGTGCTGAAGGTCCTCCCACAGTGCTTTTAGGTAGGGAGTTCCAGGATTTTGACCCAGTGACGATGAATAATTGCCGATATATTTCCAAGTCAGGAGGGTGTGTGACTTGGAGGGGAACTTGGAGGTGGTGGTGTTCCCATGCGTCGGCTGCCCTCGTCCTTCTAGGTAGAAGAGGTCGCGGGTTTGGAAGGTGGTGCCGAAGAAGACTTGGCGAGTTGCTGCAGTGCATCTTGTAGATGGTACACACTGCAGCCACGGTACGCCGGTAGGGAGTGAATGTTTAAGGTGGTGGATACGGCGCCAATCAAGCCGGCTCATTTGTCGTGGATGGTGTCGAGCTTCTTGAGTGTTGTTGGAGCTGCACTCATCCAGGCAAATGGAGAGTATTCCATCACATTCCTTACTTGTCCCTTGTAGATGGTGGAAAGGCTTTGGGGAGTCAGGAGGTGAAACACTTGCCGCAGAATACCTAGCCTCTGACCTGCTCTTGTCACAGTATTTATGTGGCAGGTCCAGTTAAGTTTCTGTTCGATGGTGACCCCCCAGGATGTTGATGGTGTTGGATTCGGCGATGGTAATGCCATTCAATGTCATGGGGCTGTGGTTAGACTCTCGCTTGATGGAGATAGTCATTGCCTGGCACTTCTGTGGCGTGAATGTTTCCTGCCACTTATCAGCCCAAGCCTGAACGTCGTCCAGGTCTTGTTGCATGTTGGCATGGACTGCTTCATTATCTGAGGAGTTGTGAATGGCGCTAAACACTGTGCAGTCATCAGCAAACAACCCATTTCTGACCTTATGTTGGAGGGAAGGTCATTGATGAAGCAGCTGAAGATGGTTGGGCCTAGGACACTGCCCTGAGGAACTCCTGTAGCAATGTCCTGGGGCTGTGATGATTGACCTTCAACCACCACAACCATCTTCCTTTGTGCTAGGTATGACTCCAGCCAGTGGAGAGTTTTCCCTCCGATTCCCATTGACTTCAGTTTTACTAGGGCTCCTTGATGCCACACTCGGTCAAATGCTGCCTTGATGTCAAGGGCAGTCACTCTCTCCTCACCTCTGGAATTCAGCTCCTTTGTCCATGTTTGGACCAAGGCTGTAATGAGGTCGGGAGCCGAGTGGTCCTGGGGGAACCCAAACTGGGCATCAGCGAGCAGGTTATTGGTGAGTAAGTGCCGCTTGATAGCACTGTCGATGACACCTTCCATCACTTTGCTGATGATTGAGAGTAGACTGATGGGACGGTAATTGGCCGGATTGGATTTGTCCTGCTTTTTGTGGACAGGACAAACCTGGGCAGTTTTCCACATTGTCGGATAGATGCCAGTGTTGTAGCTGTACTGGAACAACTTGCTAGAGGTGTGGCTAGTTCTGGAGCACAAGTCTTCAGCACGACAACCGGGATGTTGTCGGGGCCCACAGCCTTTGCTGTATCCAGTGCGCTCAGCCGTTTCTTGATATCACGTGGAGTGAATCGAATTGGCTGAAGACTGGCTTCTGTGATGGTGGGGACCTCAGGAGTAGGCTGATATGGATCATCCACTCGGCATTTCTGGCTGAAGATGGTTGCAAATGCTTCAGCCTTGTCTTTTGCACTTACGTGTTGGGCTCCACCATCATTGAGGATGGGGATCTTCATGGAACCTCCTCCTACATAAAACATAAGAACATAAGACGTAGGAGCAGGAGTAGGTCATTTGGCCCCTCGAACCTGCTTCACCATTCAATACGATGATGGCTGATCTGATCTTGGCCTCAACTCTACGTCCCTGCCCGCTCCCCATGACCCTTGACTCCCTTACCTTTCAAAAATCTGTCTATCTCCACCTTAAATATATTCAATGACCCAGCCTCCACAGCTCTCTGGGGTAGAGAATTCCAAAGATTCACGACCCTCTGAGAGAAGAAATTCCTCCTCATTTCCATTTTAAATGGGTGCCCCCTTATTCTGAAATTATGCCCCCTAGTTCTAGATTTCCCCACGAGGGGAAACATCCTCTCTGCATCTACCCTGTCAAGCCCCTTTAGAATCTTATGTTTCAATAAGATCCCCTCTCATTCTTCTAAACTCCAATGAGTATAGGCCCAACCTGCTCAACCTTTCTTCATAAGACAACCCCTTCATCTCCGGAATCAACCTTGTGAACCTTCTCTGAACTGCCTCCAATGCAAGTATATCCTTCCTTAAATAAGGAGACCAAAACTGTACGCAGTACTCCAGGTGTGGTCTCACCAACGCCCTGCACAGTTGTAACAGGACTTCCCTACTTTTATACTCCATTCCCTTTGCAATAAAGGCCAACATTCCATTTGCCTTCCTAATTACTTGTTGTATCTGCATGCTAACATTTTGTGATTCATGTACAAGGACCCCCAGATCCCTCTGTACCTCAGCATTTTGTAATCTCTCCCCATTTAAATAATAATTTGCTTTTTTATTTTTCCTACCAAAGTGAATAACCCCGCATTTTCCCACATTATACTTCATCTGCCAGATTTTTGCCCACTCACTTAGCCTATCTATATCCCTTTGGAGATTCTTTGCGTCTTCCACACAATTTGCTTTCCCACCTATCTTTGTATCATCAGCAAATTTGGCTACATTAAACTTGGTCCCTTCATCCAAGTCATTAATACAGCTTGTAAATAGTTGGGGCCCCAGCACCGATCTCTGCGGCACCCCACTAGTTACAGTTTGCCAACCTGAAAATGACCCATTCATCCCGACTCTCTGTTTTCTGTTAGTTAAAGTTGAGAGGTCGCACAACACCAGGTTATAGTCCAACAGTTTTATTTGAAATCACAAGCTTTCAGAGCTATCGATTTGCTCCTTCCTCAGGTGAAGTAAATTAGATACAGAATCGCCAAAGCATATATCGATAGAAAACAAAGCATGTGTACTTTACAATTGCAGACCAATAAATTAAATCATCCTGACTATCTGCCGAGGTGTGATAAAGTTAATTAAGTCAGCCAGGAAGGTACCACATCAAAGACATAGCAAGATACAACTGAGACAATGAGGTGTAGTCGCAGGGGTTCTAACGTGTCAAAAGCTGCCGTCTGTATGTAAAACGAAAAGCTTTAACATTTTTTTACTTTTTTACTGGGAAAATTTTTACTTTTTTACTGGGAATCACATCTGTGAACAAGCTAACGATGACTCGAGTCCGGATCACGTCATGTATCGTGACATAAACCCAAGATCCCGATTGAGACCGTCTTCATGAGTGCGGAACTTGGCTATCAGTTTCTGCTCGATGATTTTGCGTTGTCGTGTGTTTCTAAGGTTGCCTTGGAGAACGCTTACCCGCAGATCCGAGGCTGAATGTCCTTGACTGCTGAAGTGTTCCCCGACTGGGAGGTAACAATCCTGCCTGGCAATTGTTGCGCGGTGCTCGTTCATACGTTGGATTGTTACCTCCCAGTCGGGGAACACTTCAGCAGTCAAGGACATTCAGCCTCGGATCTGCGGGTAAGCGTTCTCCAAGGCAACCTTAGAAACACACGACAACGCAAAATCATCGAGCAGAAACTGATAGCCAAGTTCCGCACTCATGAAGACGGTCTCAATCGGGATCTTGGGTTTATGTCACGATACATGACGTGATCCGGACTCGAGTCGTCGTTAGCTTGTTCACAGATGTGATTCCCAGTAAAAAAGTAAAAATTTTCCCAGTAAAAAAGTAAAAAAATGTTAAAGCTTTTCGTTTTACATACAGACGGCAGCTTTTGACACGTTAGAACCCCTGCGACTACACCTCATTGTCTCAGTTGTATCTTGCTACGTCTTTGATGTGGTACCTTCCTGGCTGACTTAATTAACTTTATCACACCTCGGCAGATAGTCAGGATGATTTAATTTATTGGTCTGCAATTGTAAAGTACACATGCTTTGTTTTCTATCTATATATGCTTTGGCGATTCTGTATCTAATTTACTTCACCTGAGGAAGGAGCAAATCGATAGCTCCGAAAGCTTGTGATTTCAAATAAAACTGTTGGACTATAACCTGGTGTTGTGCGACCTCTCAACTTTGTCCACCCCAGTCCAACACCGGCATCTCCGCATTCTGTTAGTTAGCCAATCCTCTATCCATGCTAATATATTACCCCCAACCCCGTGAGCTCTTATCTTGTGCAGTAACCTTTTATGTGGTACCTTAATCGAATGCCTTCTGGAAATCCAAATACACGACATCTACTGGTTCCCCTTTATCCACCCTGCTTGTTACATCCTCAAAGAACTCCAGCAAATTTGTCAAACATAATTTCCCTTTCATAAAACCATGCTGACTCTGCTTGACTATACAGGAAACTCTTTCGAATCCGGCACCGACGGGACCGGGATGGTGCCGGTTGATTAAAAATTCCGGTTAACGGAGAGGTATATCTACCGAGGCTATTTTTAACAAACAAAAATAAAAAAATCAAGAAATGTGCAGTATAATTGGGTACTCACCTACAGAATGTTGTGTTAAATGGATGGTGGAAGATGCTTGATTAAGTACAGTACTGCCAGTGGAGGGTAATCTAGTGCGGGAGAGTCAGACTCCTGTTATTGAGGTGTTTGGACTTCCGACAGCGCCAAGAAGCCGAGTAGTGGCAGTTTGGAGAACTACCCCCACTGACTAACTCGGCCACCGCGGGAGACTCGGACTCGGACTCGGCAACATTTCCGATTATTGAGGTGTTGTTTTCGGAGTATGAATTTTGCCGGTTATTAGAGAATTCCAGATATTTAGGTGCCGTTTAAACGACAGTTTCCTGTATTATGATTTTCTAAATGTCCTGCTACCACTTCCTTAATGATGGACTCCAGCATTTTCCCAATGACAGATGTTCGGCTAACTGGTCTATAGTTGCCTGCTTTCTGTCTCCCTCCTTTTTTAAATAGGGGCGTTACATTTGTGGTTTTCCAGTCCACTGGGACCTCTCCAGAATCCAGGGAATTTTGGTAGATTACAACCAATGCATCCACTATCTCTGCAGCCACCTCTTTTAAGACCCTAGGATGCAGGCCATCGGGTCCAGTGGACTTGTCCACCTTTAGTCCCATTAGATTGCCTAGTACTTTTTCTCTAGTGATAGTGATTGTTTTAAGTCCCCCCCCCCACCCCAATAGCCCCTTGATTATCCATTATTGGGATGCTTTTAGTGTCTTCTACCATGAAAAATATTTGTTCAAAGTCTCCGTCATTTTCCTGTTTCCCATTATTAATTCCCCAGACTCATCCTCTAGGGGACCAACGTTTACTTTAGCTACTCTCTTCCTTTTTATATACCTGTAGAAGCTCTTACTGTCTGTTTTTATATTTCTTGGTAGCTTACTCTCATAAGCTATCTTCTCTCTCTTTATCATTTTTTTAGTCGTCCTTTGCTGGTTTTTAAAAATTTCCCAATCCTCTGGCCTTCCACTATTCTTCGCAACATTGTATGCCTTTGTTTTCAATTTGATACCATCCTTTACTTCCTTAGTTAGCCACGGATGGTTCATCCTTCTCTTAGAGTCTTTCTTTCTCACTGGAATATATCTTTGCTGAGAGTTATGAACTATCTCCTTAAATGTTTGCCACTGCTTTGCTACAGTCTTACCCTGTAATCTATTTTCCGAGTCCACTTTAACCAAGTCTGCCTTCATACCTTTGTAATTACCTTTATTTAAGTTCAGAACACTAGTTTGAGACCTAGCTTTCTCACCCTCAAACTGAATTTGAAATTCTACCATGCTACGATCACTCTTCCCAAGAGGATCCTTCACTTCGAGATCATTAATTAATCCAGCCTCGTTACACATTACCAGATCTAAAATAGTCTGCTCCCTGGTTGGTTCCACAACGTATTGTTCCAAGAAACCATCATGTATACACTCTAAGAACTCTTCCTCAAGTCTACCTTTGCCAATTTGTTTTGTCCAATCAATATGAAGATTAAAATCTCCCATGATTATAGCTGTACTTTTCTTACAAGCCTCTATTATTTCTTGATTTATACTCTGTCCTACAGTGTGGCTACTGTCTGGGGGCCTGTAGACCACTCCCACCAGTGACTTCTTACCCTTATTATTTCTTATCTCCACCCAAACTGATTCTATATCTTGATCTTCTAAGCCAATATCATTTCTCACTACTGCACTGATCTCATCCCTTATTAACACCACCTCCTTTTCCTTTCTGCCTATCCTTACAAAATGGCAAATACCCCTGAATATTCAGTTCCCAGCCTTGGTCACCTTGCAACCATGTCTCTGTAATGGCTATCAGATCATACCCATTTATTTCTATTTGTGCTGTCAACTCATCTATCTTGTTACGAATGCTGCGTGCGTTCAGATATGGAGCTTTTAATTTTGTCTTTTTAACATTTTTCCCTGCTCTGACCCCTCTTTCTGATGCACTCTTATGTGTATACTCTGTCCCTTCCTGTCACACTCTGGTTATCATTACCCCTATCTCTACCCTGCACTTTTGCCTTCTCATTTTTCTTTGACTTCTTAAATTTCCGCTCAGTGTATCCCTCCCCCCACTATTTAGTTTAAAGCCCTATCTACAGCCCTAGTTATTCGATTCACCAGGACACTGGTCCCAGCACGGTTCAAATGAAGCCCGTCCTGACGGAACAGCTCCCTCTTACCCCAGTACTGGTGCCAGTGCCCCAGGAATCGAAACCCATTTCTCCCACACCAATCTTTGAGCCACTCGTTCATCTCTCTGATCTTATTTACCCTATGCCAATTTGCACGTGGCTCAGGTAGTAATCCAGAGATTATTACCTTTGTGGTTCTGCTTTTTAATTTAGCCCCTAGCTGCTCATACTCTCTCAGCAGAACCTCTTTCTTTGTCCTACCTATGTCGTTGGTACCTACATGGACCACGACAACTGGATCTTTCCCCTCCCACTCTAAGTTCCTCTCCAGCCCAGAGGAGATGTCCTTTACCCTGGCACCGGGCAGGCAACACAGCCTTCGGGACTCACACTCTTGGCTACAGAGAACAGTGTCTATCCCCCTAACTATATTGTCCCCTACCACTACCACATTTCTTTTTGCTCCCCCCACTTGGATGGCTCCCTGTACCACGGTGCTGTGGTCAGTTTGCTCATCCTCACTGCAGTCCCTGCTCTCGCCCACACAGAGAGTAAGAACTTCGTAACTGTTGGACAAGAGCAAGGGCTGAGGCTCCTCCACCACTACCTCCTGGGTCCCCATACCTGCCTCTCTCGTAGTCACACCCACCTGTCCCTGACGATGGACCAAATTTGAATTAATTAATCTAAGGGGTGTGACTACCTCCTGGAACACAGCGTCCAGGTAACTCGCCCCCTTCCCTGATGTGTTGCTGTGTTTGAAGCTCGGACTCCAGCTCATCAACACGGAGCCGAAGTTCCTCGAGCAACCAACACTTACTGCAAATGTGGTCGCCGTGGACCTCAATGGTGTCCACCAGCTCCCACATGTTGCAGGAGTAACACATCGCCTACCCTGCCATCTCTAATGTATTTAATTAATTAAGTGTTTAAGTTTTGAACTTTTAGTTTTTAATCCCGGCTCTTAATTTAAACCAATGCCCAAGAAAAAGAGAGAAATAATGACCAACCAATCGTTTCCCTGCTTTCTTGTGATGTCACACTTTGAATCTTTCTACTTCTTACCCTCCCGTCAGTTGTTTAATGGTCCACCACCATTCACGACTGGATGTGGCAGGACTGCAGAGCTTTGATCCGATCTGTTGATTGTGGGATCGCTTAGCTCTGTCTATAGCATGCTGCTTCGCATGCATGTAGACCTGTGTTGCAGCTTCCCCAGGTAGCACCTCATTTTTAGGTATGCCTGGTGCTGCTCCCAGCATGCTCTTCTGCACACCTTATTGAGCCAGGGCTGGTCCCCTGGCTTGATGGCAATGGTAGAGTGAGGGATATGCCGGGCCATGAGGTTACAGAGCTGCTATGAATCTATTCCATTTAGCACAGTGGTAGTGCCACACAACATGATGGAGGGTGTCCTCAGTGTGACAGGACTTCATCTCCACAATGGCCATGTGGTGGTCACTGCTACCAATACTGTCATGGACAGCTGCATCTGTGACAGGTAGATTGGTGAGGATGAGGTCAAGTAGGTTTTTCCCTCACCACCTGTCAAAGGCCCAGACTGGCAGCTATGTCCTTCAGGATTTGGCCAGCTTGGTCAGTAGTGCCACACTTAGTGATGGACATTGAAGTCCCCCACCCAGTACATTCTGTGCCCTTGCTTAGGTCAGTGCTTCTTCCAAGTGGTGTTTAACATGAAGGAATACTGATTCATCAGCTGAGGGAGGGCAGTAGGTTTCCTTGCTCATGAGACTTCATGGGGTCCAGAGTCAATGTTGAGGACTCCCAGGGCCAGTCCTCCCCAACTGTATACCACTGTGCCAGAGGGACAGGACATACCCAGGGATGGTGATGGAGGAGTCTGGGACATTGGCTGAAAGGTATGACTATGTCAGGCTGTTGCTTGACTAGCCTGTGCTGTTGCCATGTCTGTAGCTGGTGCCAAGTGGTCCCATTCTTATTATTGTGTTTTGTAGCAGTTTCTTACAACTGAGTGACTTGCTAGGCCATTTCAGAGGGCAGTTAAGAGTCAACCACATTGCTGTGGGTCTGGAGTCACATATAAGCCAGACCAGGTAAGGACAGCAGATTTCCTTCTCTAAAGGACATTAGTGAACCAGATGGGTTTATTACGACAATCTGATAGTTTCATGGTTACCATTATAGCTTTTTAATTCCCCAGCTGCTGTGGTGGGATTTGAACTCATGTGCACTGGATCATTAGTCCAGGCCTCTGGCTTACTAGCCCAGTTACATTACCACTATGCTACCGTACCCCCTTGGTCCCTGTCACTGTTTCTTGGTCCGTCTCACTGTTTCTTGGTCCCTGTCACTGTTTCTTGGTCCCTGTCACTGATTCTTGGTCCCTGTCACTGTTTCTCAGTCCCTGTCACTGTTTCTTGCTCCCTGTCACTGTTTCTCAGTCCCTGTCACTGTTTCTCAGTCCCTGTCACTGTTTCTTGCTCCCTGTCACTGTTTCTTGGTCCCGGTCTCTGTTCCTTGGCCTCTGTTGCTGTTTCTCGGTCTCTCTCACTGTTTCTCGGTCCCTGTCACTGTTTCTTGCTCCCTGTCATTTTGTCTTGGTCCCTGCCGTTGTTGTTGCACAGCTGTCCCTGCCTCTTGCCTTGTTTAAACAAGTATAAATGGACTCTGTGTGACACTGGCCTTTCACCTCCCTGACCCAGATTCAAATCCAAACCCAGAATCATGGGATGTAAGTCTCCTTCATCTGCTCGCTGTAGTAATCTGAATTGAATTGAGTTTGGGTGGTCTTAAAATGTAGGATTGGGTGCACATCACGAAACTGATACTAATCCAGCGCCAGTGACTCACGATTTCCCAGTAAGCATAGCTTGCGGGCCACGCTTCACACCTGTAACATGGATCCCGAGGGCCAACCATTAAATACAGACAGATACCAGAGCTGAAACGGTACAAAAGAGAACACCTCGATTTTAAAATTCTCATCCTTGTTTTCAAATGCCTCCATGGCCTCGCCCCCACCCTCTCTCTGTAATCTCCTCAGCCCCACAACCCTCCGAGATATCTGCGCTCCTCTAATTCTGGCCTCTTGAGCATCCCCGATTTTAACCGCTCCACCATTGGCGGCCGTGCCTTCAGCTGCCGAGGCCCTAAGCTCTGAATTCCCTCCCTAAACCTCTCCACCTCTGTTTCCTGCTATAAGACGCTCCTTAAAACCTACCTATTTGAGCAAGCTTTTTGTCTCTGCCCTAATATCTCCCTATGGGGCTCGGTGTCAAACTTTGTTTTATAATCGCTCCTGTGAATCGCCTTGGGACATTTTACTACTTTAAAGGCACTATATAAATACAAGTTGTTATTTTTGTTGTTGAGAGGTGACCGAGTAGAGGTCTTTAAAATTATGAAGGGCTTCGATAGGGTAGACGTAAAGAAGATGTTTCCACTTGTGGGGGAGACCAAAACTAGGGGCCATAAATATAAGACAGTCACTAATAAATCCAATGAGGAATTCAGGAGGTTCTTCTTTACCCAGAGAGTGGTGAGAATGTGGAATTCGCTACCACAGGGAGTGGTTGAGGTGAATAGTATAGATACCTTTAAGGGGAATCCAGATAAGGTCATGAGGGAGAAAGGAATAGAAGGGTAGGCTGATAGAATTAGATGAAGAAGGGTGGGAGGAAGATCGTGTGGAGCATAAACACCGGCACGGACCAAACTGGGCTGAATGGCCTGTTTCTGTGTTGTCGACTTGATGTACTTTCCTACATTACAACAGGAACTACAGCTGAAAAGTACTTCATTATCCGTAAAGAGCGTTGGAGCGTGCTGAGGCCGTGAAAGGCGCTGTAGAAATGCAAGTCTTTCTTTAATTCTATGTAAATTGACAGTCTCGTCAGAGAGACTGGTGTGGGGAAATGGAAGATGTTGACATTGGTGCAGTAGGGGGCGCTGTTCTCAGGTGGGGGCCGAGGCATGTTGTCAGGACAGAGTCGAGGTATTCTTGGTGGAACCGTGCTGTGCATAACCTGCTCTATTCCCCGCACTAACATCCCTCACCTTGACGAGCACAAAATTCAGTAAGAAAAAAAAAGACTTATTTTTAATGCAGGAAATAAATACGAATGGGGAGTTATTAAATTGACGTTCTCGAACCCTTCAGGCATTTCCACAGATATTGCTTTTTGTAGGATATTGGAAAAGTAATGGAATAAGTTCACAGTCACAGGCAGGCATGAAGGTGAGGATATGATGCAAGGACCCTACAAAACTAACCACTCGCAGGAAAGTGCTTTGGCTGGGGGCAAACCACAGGTTGTCAGGACAAGAAAGACTTGAATTTATATAGTGCCTTTCACAACCTCAGGACATCCAAAAGCGCTTTTACAACCAATAAAGTACTTTTGAAGTGTAGTCACTGTTGTAATATAGGAAACGCAGCAGCCAATTTGCGCACAGCAAGCTCCCACAAACAGCAATGTGCTCACTGACCAGTTAATCCGTTTTAGTGATGTTGGTTGAGGGATAAATATTAACCAGAACACTGGGGAGAACTCCCCTGCTCCTCTTGGAATAGTGGCCGTGGGATCTTTTACATCCACCTGAGAGGGCAGAGGGGGTCTCGGTTTAACGTCTCATCCGAAAGACGGCACCTCCGACAGTGCAGCGCTCCCTCAGTACAGCACTGGAGTGTCAGCCTAGATTTTGTGCTCAAGTGTCTGGAGTGGGCGAGAGTCCTACCCACCGAGCCATGGCTGACGCTGTAGTGGCAAAGCTGCTGGTTTATTGTTCCGAATTAAGTCAAGTTCCAGTTTTGTTGCGTGGTGCGATATATATACAGGCTTGGAACTGTTTCCGAATGTATCAGACACACCACATGACGTCACTTCAGCTGAACACAATTGGGGAGTAATTCTGAATGTCACCTGATGGAGATAATCACACGATTTTCATTCCTTTGTAATCAATGGAAGGATAATTGGGCAGGTTCTATAACGGGCAGGTCGATCGGCTCCACCAGGTTAACGAACATTATGCTGCTCTTGGCAGGTTCACCACCCAGAAGATCCCTTGTTCTACGTCCCCCCCTCCCCCACTGGTCTGCCCTGAAATAGCTGGGCAGCGATAGAGGAACACTGGGTCTGGGAGGTCAATTAAACCTCTCTCCAGTGTCCCCTGCGGGATAGTATAGAGGTTGGGTGAGGATAGGTTCAATCTCGGCCGCGATGATCCTGTTGCTTAGTAGCTGGCCGTCACCCGTGGGACTGAAATTATGATCCAGTTCTGGGCACATCTCCCGCTTAACTGCAGAAAATGGGGCGCAACCTGGTTCTACCCGGATCCCCCTTTCGGAGAAGGCTGGGAAAATTCCAGTCAAGGAGGCCACGGGCAGATCTTGCATCTGCCCCACCCCCTCCACATCGGGGCGGGGGGGGGGGGGGCTGGTGGGTGTGTGACTGTGGCGCGCCCCAAGATTCCCTGGGAAATTCCTGAGCCCTGGTAGTCCCAATAGATCCTACACCTGCCGGGAGCATGGACCTCGTAAAGGCTTCAAACTGTAGGAGGGACCAGGTAATCAATTCTCGAAGGGATTGGTCGATCCTCCAGAGACAACCCGACAGCTCCCCTCCCCCCCCTGGGGGCTCCCTCTGCTGTGGCCAAGGCGCAATGGTGCCATTCCGACCTTCGGGGCCTCTGTCAGTTCGAGCGCTGCTGATGCCCTCTACAGGTGCCCGCGCTCCAGCCTAAAACTGTTAAGGACTCCACATCTGAGAGCTGGACGGTGGGCTCCGTGGGTTTGAGCAGTGCTGCACGTCCACCAGCGGAGCTCAACCTCTCCCCCCCAAGAGTTTGAGCCCTAACCCCCCACCTCCCTTCCGCTTGTCCAGAATGGGCAGGTGCCGGGCGGAGGTGTCACGGTGGTCCTGTGAAGCCGTGCCCCAGTCTGACCCAGCGTCTTCGGGACAGGAAGGAGGAGGATGTTGGCTAGCAACGCAGAAATGTATAGTAAGAGCTGGCGGGAAGCCGCAGGGCCAGACACGCTCCAGTACCACAACCTAGATTGCGAATGTTAGTCGGCTATTTGGCTATGGGGGTCATCAAGCCCGTTACGTTCTCACCCCGGGACGGATTTTCAACTTCGTTGCCTGGTGCGCGGTGATCTAGTGAAGCGGATCCTCCCACTTCATTTTCATTCCATTGATTTCCACAGTGGGGGGAGTTCTATAGCGGGCGATTGGTCCGCACTGCCAGGCGGTGACGAAAAAAATCTCCTCCCCCCCACCCAATATCCTTCATAGCCACACTAGTTTTAAACTGCACCGGGGGTTGGAGATGAATGCTCCAGATTTTTTCCCCCTAATTAACCCTGGGTTTATTTATCTGGTGTTTTGCCTCTCCTAAGAGATGACAGGGCCTCCGGTGGGTAAGGGGTGTCTAATGACGATGCTTCAGGAATCATGACTGTGTGGGGCAGGATCGATGGGCCAGGTGGTCTATTCCTGCCCGTTATACACACACACACACTAACACACACAGGCACACACGCACATACACACTCACGTACAAACTTACGCACACACACTCGCACACACTCGCACACACACGCACACACACACACACACTCGCGCACACTCACACACACTCACACACACACTCGCACACACTCTCGCACACTCGCACACACTCGCACACACTCACACACACATGCACACACACACTCACACACACTCGCACACACTCACACACACACGCGCACACACACACACACACACTCGCACACACTCGCACACACACTCGCACACACTCGCACACACTCACACACACATGCACGCACACACACACACACTCGCACACACACTCGCACACACTCGCACACACTCACACACACACACACACTCGCACACACTCGCACACACTCACACGCACACACACACTCGCACACACTCACACGCACACACACACACACACACACACTCGCACACACACACACACGCGCACACACACACACACACTCGCACACACACATGCACACACTCACTCACACACACACACACTCATGCATACACTTGCACACACACTCACGCATACGCACACACGAACACACACACTCACGAGCACACTCATGCACACACTCACACACAATCACACAAACACTCACACACACAAACATACACACGCACACACTCACGCACACACTCACGCACACACACACACACTCGCACACACTCACACACACACTCACACACACTCATGCACACACTCACTAACACACACACACACACTCATGCACACACTCATGCACACACACACTCACGCACACACTCACGCATACGCACACACGAACACACACACACTCACGCACACACTCACACACAATCACACAAACACTCACGCACACAAACATACACACGCACACACTCACGCACACTCGCACACACTCATGCACACTCACACACACACTCATGCACACGCACACACTCATGCATACACTTGCACACACACTCGCACACACACACACTCACACATACACACTCACGCACACACACACTCACACACACACTCACACACACTCGCACACACTCATGCACACACTCCACTCACACACACACACACACTCATGCATACACTCATTCACACACACACACACACACTCATGCATACACTTGCACACACACTCACACACACACTCACGCACACACTCACGCACACACTCACGCACACAATCACGCACAATCACACAAACACTCACGCACACAAACATACACACGCACACACTCATGCACACACACTCACACGCGCACACTCACTCACGCACACACACTCACACACACACTCACACACACTCGCACACACTCATGCACACACTCCACTCACACACACACACACACTCATGCATACACTCATTCACACACACACACACACACACTCATGCATACACTTGCACACACACTCACACACACACTCACGCATACACTTGCACACACGAACACACACACACTCACGCGCACACTCACGCACACACTCACGCACACAATCACGCACAATCACACAAACACTCACGCACACAAACATACACACGCACACACTCATGCACACACACTCACACGCACACACTCACTCACGCACACACACTCACACACACACACACACGCACACACACTCACACACGCACACTCATGCACACACACACTCGCACACACACACGCTCACACTCACACGCTCACACTCACACACGCTCACACTCACACACACACACGCTCACACTCACACACGCTCACACTCACACACACGCTCACACTCACACACACTCACACTCACACACGCACACGCTAACACTCGCACACGCTCACACTCACACACACACACGCTCACACTCAGACACGCTCACACTCACACACACGCACTTTCTGGCAGGGATGAGTGGATAGTGATCCGGAATCAGAACCCTGGTTGTTTTTTTCCCCCTTCCTAATCCAGTGGCACTGAGGCCAATTATAGCTCACCGAGTGCTGCCCCAGATATCTCAGCGTAGGCTGCGGACCAAACCTGGGCCTTCCTGGTGTGTAGGACTCCGTGCAGGGCCAGGCAGTGCACGCACTCACTGAGCCATTGGGCTGGACTGACACTTTTAAATCTTTAATACAGGAGTATGTTGTAAATGAATAATGCAGGTTACACCATGCTATCAAACATTTAAAATCTAACGGCTTCACTGAAATATTACCGATCAAATATTCCAGGGGTTTATATGAAACATCAGTTAATAATTCATGGCTACATTATCCCAGTGATGTTAAACAACTCTGCTGCTTTTCCTACATCCAGACTTAATCTATGAGACATTCTGCTGCTGCTCAGCATTAAAAGTAAAGGAGAGCTCTCTTTAAAAGACGGCACCATGCTCTCCCCTGTGGCAAGTGGCCCCAGAGTGTGCGGGTGGTCCCAGAGCGTGCGACAGTGGCCCCAGAGCGTGCGACAGTGGTCCCAGAGTGTGCGACAGTGGCCCCAGAGTGTGCGACAGTGGTACCTGAGTGTGCGACACTGGCGCCAGAGCGTGCGACAGTGGTCCCAGAGTGTGCGACAGTGGCCCCAGAGTGTGCGACACTGGCCCCAGAGTGTGCGACACTGGCGCCAGAGCGTGCGACACTGGCCCCAAAGTGTGCGACAGTGGTCACAAAGTGTGCGACACTGGCCCCAGAGCGTGCGACAGTGGCCCCAGAGTGTGCGAGAGCGGCCCCAAAGTGTGCGACCGTGGTCCCAGAGTGTGCGACAGTGGTCACAGAGTGTGCGACACTGGCCACAGAGTGTGCGACACTGGTAACAGAGTGTGCGACAGTGGTCCCAGAGTGTGCAACAGTGGTCCCAGAGTGTGCGACAGTGGTCCCAGAGTGTGCGACAGTGGCCCCAGAGCGTGCGACAGTGGTCCAAGAGTGTGCGACAGTGGTCCCAGAGTGTGCGACAGTGGTCACAGAGTGTGCGACACTGGCCACAGAGTGTGCGACAGTGGCCCCAGAGTGTGCGAGAGCGGCCCCAAAGTGTGCGACCGTGGTCCCAGAGTGTGCGACAGTGGCCCCAGAGTGTGCGACAGTGGCCCCAGAGTGTGCGACAGTGGTGCCAGAGTGTGCGACAATGGCCCCAGAGTGTGCGACACTGGCCCCAGAGTGTGCGACACTGGCCCCAGAGTGTGCGACAGTGGTCCCAGAGTGTGCGACAGTGGTCCCAGAGTATGCGACAGTGGCCCCAGAGTGTGCGACAGTGGTCCCAGAGTGTGCGACAGTGGTCACAGAGTGTGCGACACTGGCCACAGAGTGTGCGACAGTGGCCCCAGAGCGTGCGACAGTGGTCCCAGAGTGTACGACACTGGCCCCAGAGTGCGACAGTGGCCCCAGAGCATGCGACACTGGCACCAGAGTGTGCGACAGTGGCCCCAGAGTGTGCGACAGTGGTGCCAGAGTGTGCGACACTGGCCCCAGAGTGTGCGACAGTGGTCCCAGAGTGTGCGAGTGGTCTCAGAGTGTGCGACAGTGGCCCCAGAGTGTGCGACAGTGGTCCCAGAGTGTGCGACAGTGGTCCCAGAGTGTGCGACAGTGGCCTCAGAGTGTGCGACAGTGGCCCCAGAGTGTGCGACAGTGGTCCCAGAGTGTGCGACAGTGGTCCCAGAGTGTGCGACAGTGGCCCCAGAGCGTGCGACAGTGGTCCCAGAGTGTGCGACAGTGGCCCCAGAGTGTGCGACACTGGCCCCAGAGCGTGCGACAGTGGTCCCTGAGTGTGCGACACTGGCCCCAAAGTGTGCGACAGTGGTGCCAGAGTGTGCGACAGTGGCGCCAGAGTGTACGACACTGGCCCTAGAGCGTGCGACAGTGGCCCCAGAGTGTGCGACAGTGGCCCCAGAGTGTGCGACAGTGGCCCCAGAGTGTGCGACACTGGTAACAGAGTGTGCGACAGTGGTCCCTGAGTGTGCGAAACTGGCCCCAGAGTGTGCGACACTGGTAACAGAGTGTGCGACACTGGCCCCAAAGTGTGCGACAGTGGCCCCAGAGTGTGCGACAGTGGTCCCAGAGTGTGCGACAGTGGTCCCAGAGTGTGCGACACTGGCCCCAGAGTGTGCGACAGTGGCCTCAGAGTGTGCGACAGTGGCCCCAGAGTGTGCGACACTGGTCCCAGAGTTAGCGACAGTGGTCACAGAGTGTGCGACAGTGGCTCCAGAGGGTGCGACACTGGTCCCAGAGTTAGCGACAGTGGTCACAGAGTGTGCGACAGTGGCTCCAGAGGGTGCGACAGTGGCCCCAGAGTGTGCGACAGTGGTCACAGAGTGTGCGACAGTGGTCACAGAGCGTGCGACAGTGGCTCCAGAGTGTGAGACACTGGTCCCAGAGTGTGCGACAGTGGCCCCAGAGTGTGCGACAGTGGCCCCAGAGTGTGCGACAGTGGTCACAGAGTGTGCGACAGTGGTCACAGAGCGTGCGACAGTGGCTCCAGAGTGTGCGACAGTGGCCCCAGAGTGTGCGACAGTGGTCACAGAGTGTGCGACAGTGGCTCCAGAGTGTGCGACAGTGGTCACAGAGTGTGCGACAGTGGCTCCAGAGTGTGCGACAGTGGCCCCAGAGTGTGCGACAGTGGCCCCAGAGTGTGCGACAGTGGTCACAGAGTGTGCGACAGTGGCCCCAGAGTGTGCGACAGTGGTCACAGAGTGTGCGACAGTGGCTCCAGAGTGTGCGACACTGGCCCCAGAGTGTGCGACAGTGGCCCCAGAGTGTGCGAGTGGTCTCAGAGTGTGCGACAGTGGCCCCAGAGTGTGCGAGTGGTCTCAGAGTGTGCGACAGTGGCCCCAGAGTGTGCGACAGTGGTCCCAGAGTGTGCGACAGTGGTCCCAGTGTGTGCGACAGTGGTCCCAGAGTGTGCGACAGTGGCCCCAGAGTGTGCGACAGTTGTCCCAGAGTGTGCGACAGTGGTCACAGAGCGTGCGAGTGGTCTCAGAGTGTGCGACAGTGGCCCCAGAGTGTGCGAGTGGTCTCAGAGTGTGCGACAGTGGCCCCAGAGTGTGCGACAGTGGTCCCAGAGTGTGCGACAGTGGTCCCAGTGTGTGCGACAGTGGTCCCAGAGTGTGCGACAGTGGCCCCAGAGCGTGCGACAGTGGTCCCAGAGTGTGCGACAGTGGTCACAGAGTGTGCGACAGTGGCTCCAGAGTGTGCGACAGTGGCCCCAGAGTGTGCGACAGTGGTCACAGAGTGTGCGACAGTGGCCCCAGAGTGTGCGACAGTGGCCCCAGAGTGTGCGACAGTGGTCCCAGTGTGTGCGACAGTGGTCCCAGAGTGTGCGACAGTGGCCCCAGAGCGTGCGACAGTGGTCCCAGAGCGTGCGACAGTGGTCCCAGAGTGTGCGACAGTGGTCCCAGAGTGTGCGACAGTGGTCACAGAGTGTGCGACAGTGGCTCCAGAGTGTGCGACAGTGGCCCCAGAGTGTGCGACAGTGGCTCCAGAGTGTGCGACAGTGGCCCCAGAGTGTGCGACAGTGGTCACAGAGTGTGCGACAGTGGTCACAGAGCGTGCGACAGTGGCCCCAGAGCATGCGACAGTGGCCCCAGAGCGTGCGACAGTGGTCCCAGAGTGTGCGACAGTGGTGCCAGAGTGTGCGACAGTGGCCCCAGAGTGTGCGACAGTGGCCCCAGAGTGTGCGACAGTGGTCACAGAGCGTGCGACAGTGGCCCCAGAGCATGCGACAGTGGCCCCAGAGCGTGCGACAGTGGTCCCAGAGTGTGCGACAGTGGTGCCAGAGTGTGCGACAGTGGCCCCAGAGTGTGCGACACTGGTCCCAGAGTGTGCGACAGTGGTCACAGAGTGTGCGACACTGGCCCCAGAGTGTGCGACAGTGGCCCCAGAGTGTGCGACACTGGCCCCAGAGTGTGCGACAGTGGTACCAGAGTGTGCGACACTGGCCCCAGAGTGTGCGACACTGGCCCCAGAGTGTGCGACAGTGGTCCCAGAGTGTGCGACAGTGGCTCCAGAGTGTGCGACAGTGGCTCCAGAGGGTGCGACAGTGGTCACAGAGCGTGCGACAGTGGCTCCAGAGTGTGCGACAGTGGCCCCAGAGTGTGCGACAGTGGCCCCAGAGCATGCGACAGTGGCCCCAGAGCGTGCGACAGTGGTCCCAGAGTGTGCGACACTGGTAACAGAGTGTGCGACAGTGTTCCCAGAGTGTGCGACAGTGGTCCCAGAGTGTGCGACAGTGGTCCCAGTGTGTGCGACAGTGGCCCCAGAGTGTGCGACAGTGGCCCCAGAGCGTGCGACAGTGTTCCCAGAGTGTGCGACAGTGGCCCCAGAGCGTGCGACAGTGTTCCCAGAGTGTGCGACAGTGGTCCCAGAGTGTGCGACAGTGGTCCCTGAGTGTGCGACAGTGTTCCCAGAGTGTGCGACAGTGGTCCCAGAGTGTGCGACAGTGGCCCCAGAGTGTGCGACAGTGGTCCCAGTGTGTGCGACAGTGGTCCCTGAGTGTGCGACAGTGGCCCCAGAGTGTGCGACAGTGGTCCCAGAGTGTGCGACAGTGGTCCCTGAGTGTGCGAAACTGGCCCCAGAGTGTGCGACAGTGGCCCCAGAGTGTGCGACAGTGGTCCCAGAGTGTGCGACAGTGGTCCCAGTGTGTGCGACAGTGGTCCCAGAGTGTGCGACAGTGGCCCCAGAGTGTGCGACAGTGGTCCCAGTGTGTGCGACAGTGGTCCCTGAGTGTGCGAAACTGGCCCCAGAGTGTGCGACAGTGGCCCCAGAGTGTGCGACAGTGGTCCCAGAGTGTGCGACAGTGGTCCCTGAGTGTGCGAAACTGGCCCCAGAGTGTGCGACACTGGTAACAGAGTGTGCGACACTGGCCCCAAAGTGTGCGACAGTGGCCCCAGAGTGTGCGACAGTGGCCCCAAAGTGTGCGACAGTGGGCCCAGAGTGTGCGACAGTGGTCCCAGAGTGTGCGACAGTGGCTCCAGAGTGTGCGACAGTGGCCTCAGAGTGTGTGACAGTGGTCACAGAGTGTGCGACAGTGGTCCCAGAGTGTGCGACAGTGGTCACAGAGTGTGCGACAGTGGTCCCAGAGTTAGCGACAGTGGTCCCAGAGTGTGCGACAGTGGTCACAGAGTGTGCGACAGTGGTCCCAGTGTGTGCGACAGTGGTCCCAGAGTGTGCGACAGTGGTCCCAGTGTGTGCGACAGTGGTCCCAGAGTGTGCGACAGTGGCCCCAGAGTGTGCGACAGTGGCCCCAGAGTGTGCGACAGTGGTCCCAGAGTGTGCGACAGTGGTCCCAGTGTGTGCGACAGTGGTCCCAGAGTGTGCGACAGTTGTCCCAGAGGGTGCGACAGTGGTCCCAGAGTGTGCGACAGTGGTGCCAGAGTGTGCGACAGTGGTCACAGAGTGTGCGACAGTGGCCCCAGAGTGTGCGACAGTGGTCCCAGAGTGTGCGACAGTGGTCACAGAGTGTGCGACAGTGGCCCCAGAGTGTGCGACACTGGCCCCAGAGTGTGCGACAGTGGTAATAGAGTGTGCGACACTGGCCCCAGAGTGTGCGACACTGGCCCCAGAGTGTGCGACAGTGGTCCCAGAGTGTGCGACACTGGTCTCAGATTGTGCGACAGTGGTCCCAGAGTGTGCGACAGTGGTGCCAGAGTGTGCGACAGTGGCCCCAGAGTGTGCGCCAGTGGTCCCAGAGTGTGCGACAGTGGTGCCAGAGTGTGCGACAGTGGTCCCAGAGTGTGCGACAGTGGCCCCAGAGTGTGCGACAGTGGTCACAGAGTGTGCGACACTGGCCCCAGAGTGTGCGACAGTGGCCCCAGAGTGTGCGACAGTGGTCACAGAGTGTGCGACAGTGGTCCCAGAGTGTGCGACAGTGGTGCCAGAGTGTGCGACAGTGGTCCCAGAGTGTGCGACAGTGGCCCCAGAGTGTGCGACAGTGGCTCCAGAGGGTGCGACAGTGGTCACAGAGCGTGCGACAGTGGCTCCAGAGTGTGCGACAGTGGCTCCAGAGGGTGCGACAGTGGCCCCAGAGTGTGCGACAGTGGTCCCAGAGTGTGCGACAGTGGTGCCAGAGTGTGCGACAGTGGTCCCAGAGTGTGCGACAGTGGCCCCAGAGTGTGCGACAGTGGCTCCAGAGGGTGCGACAGTGGTCACAGAGCGTGCGACAGTGGCCCCAGAGTGTGCGACAGTGGCCCCAGAGTGTGCGACAGTGTCCTCAGAGTGTGCGACTGTGGTCCCAGAGTGAGACACTGGCCCCAGAGTGTGCGACACTGGCCCCAGAGTGTGCGACAGTTGCCCCAGAGTGTGCGACAGTGGCCCCAGAGTGTGCGACAGTGGTCCCAGAGTGTGCGACAGTGGTCCCAGAGTGTGCGACAGTGGCCCCAGAGTGTGCGACAGTGGCCCAGAGTGTGCGACACTGGCCCAGAGTGTGCGACAGTGGTCCCAGAGTGTGCGACAGTGGCCCCAGAGTGTGCGACAGTGGTCCCAGAGTGTGCGACAGTGGTCCCAGAGTGTGCGACAGTGGTCCCCAGAGTGTGCGACAGTGGCCCAGAGTGTGCGACAGTGGTCCCAGAGTGTGCGACACTGGCCCAGAGTGTGCGACAGTGGTCCCAGAGTGTGCGACAGTGGCCCAGAGTGTGCGACAGTGGTCCCAGAGTGTGCGACAGTGCCCCAGAGTGTGCGACAGTGGCCCAGAGTGTGCGACAGTGGTCCAGAGTGTGCGACAGTGGCCCCAGAGTGTGCGACAGTGGCCCCAGAGTGTGCGACAGTGGCCCAGAGTGTGCGACAGTGGTCCCAGAGTGTGCGACAGTGGCCCAGAGTGTGCGACAGTGGCCCCAGAGTGTGCGACAGTGGTCACAGAGTGTGCGACAGTGGCCCCAGAGTGTGCGAGTGGTCTCAGAGTGTGCGACAGTGGCCCCAGAGTGTGCGACAGTGGTCCCAGAGTGTGCGACAGTGGTCCCAGTGTGTGCGACAGTGGTCCCAGAGTGTGCGACAGTGGCCCCAGAGTGTGCGACAGTTGTCCCAGAGTGTGCGACAGTGGTCACAGAGCGTGCGACAGTGGTCTCAGAGTGTGCGACAGTGGCCCCAGAGTGTGCGAGTGGTCTCAGAGTGTGCGACAGTGGCCCCAGAGTGTGCGACAGTGGTCCCAGAGTGTGCGACAGTGGTCCCAGTGTGTGCGACAGTGGTCCCAGAGTGTGCGACAGTGGCCCCAGAGCGTGCGACAGTGGTCCCAGAGTGTGCGACAGTGGTCACAGAGTGTGCGACAGTGGCTCCAGAGTGTGCGACAGTGGCCCCAGAGTGTGCGACAGTGGTCACAGAGTGTGCGACAGTGGCCCCAGAGTGTGCGACAGTGGCCCCAGAGTGTGCGACAGTGGTCCCAGAGTGTGCGACAGTGGTCCCAGAGTGTGCGACAGTGGCCCCAGAGCGTGCGACAGTGGTCCCAGAGCGTGCGACAGTGGTCCCAGAGTGTGCGACAGTGGTCCCAGAGTGTGCGACAGTGGTCACAGAGTGTGCGACAGTGGCTCCAGAGTGTGCGACAGTGGCCCCAGAGTGTGCGACAGTGGCTCCAGAGTGTGCGACAGTGGCCCCAGAGTGTGCGACAGTGGTCACAGAGTGTGCGACAGTGGTCACAGAGCGTGCGACAGTGGCCCCAGAGCATGCGACAGTGGCCCCAGAGCGTGCGACAGTGGTCCCAGAGTGTGCGACAGTGGTGCCAGAGTGTGCGACAGTGGCCCCAGAGTGTGCGACAGTGGCCCCAGAGTGTGCGACAGTGGTCACAGAGCGTGCGACAGTGGCCCCAGAGCATGCGACAGTGGCCCCAGAGCGTGCGACAGTGGTCCCAGAGTGTGCGACAGTGGTGCCAGAGTGTGCGACAGTGGCCCCAGAGTGTGCGACAGTGGTCCCAGAGTGTGCGACAGTGGTCCCAGAGTGTGCGACACTGGCCCCAGAGTGTGCGACAGTGGCCCCAGAGTGTGCGACACTGGCCCCAGAGTGTGCGACAGTGGTACCAGAGTGTGCGACACTGGCCCCAGAGTGTGCGACACTGGCCCCAGAGTGTGCGACAGTGGTCCCAGAGTGTGCGACAGTGGCTCCAGAGTGTGCGACAGTGGCTCCAGAGGGTGCGACAGTGGTCACAGAGCGTGCGACAGTGGCTCCAGAGTGTGCGACAGTGGCCCCAGAGTGTGCGACAGTGGCCCCAGAGCTTGCGACAGTGGCCCCAGAGCGTGCGACAGTGGCCCCAGAGTGTGCGACACTGGTAACAGAGTGTGCGACAGTGGTCCCAGAGTGTGCGACAGTGGTCCCAGAGTGTGCGACAGTGGTCCCAGAGTGTGCGACAGTGGCCCAGAGTGTGCGACAGTGGCCCAGAGCGTGGCGTCAGTGGTCCCAGAGTGTGCGACAGTGCCCAGAGCGTGCGACAGTGGGTCCCAGAGTGTTGCGACAGTGGTCCCAGAGTGTGCGACAGTGGTCCCAGAGTGTGCGACAGTTCCCCAGAGTGTGCGACAGTGGTCCCAGAGTGTGCGACAGTCGGCCCCAGAGTGTGCGACAGTGGTCCCAGAGTGTGCGACAGTGGTCCCCAGAGTGTGCGACAGTGGCCTGCAGAGTGTGCACAGTGGTCCCAGAGTGTGCGTCAGTGGGCCCTGAGTGTGCGACTGCCCAGAGTGTGCGACAGTGGCCCAGAGTGTGCGACAGTGGCCCCAAGTGTGCGACAGTGGTCCCAGAGTGTGCGAACAGTGTGTCCCAGAGGTGGACAGGCCCCAGAGTTTGCGACAGTGGCCCAGAGTGTGCGACAGTGGTCTCCTGAGTGTGCGACAGTGGCCCCAGAGTGTGCGACAGTGGCCCCAGAGTGTGCGACAGTGGTCCCAGAGTGTGCGACAGTGGTCCCTGAGTGTGCGAAACTGGCCCCAGAGTGGGCGACAGTGGTCCCCAGAGTGTGGCGACACAGGCCCAGAGTGTGCGACTGTGGACCCAGAGCCAGAGTGTGCGACAGTGGCCCAGAGTGTGCGACACTGGTCCCAGAGTTAGCGACAGTGTTCACAGAGTGTGCGTACAGTGGTCACAGGTGTGCCGACAGTGGCCCCAGAGAGTGCGACAGTGGTCACAGAGTGTGCGACAGTGGCCCCAGAGTGTGCGCAGTGGTCTCAGAGTGTGCGACAGTGGCACAGAGTGTGCGACAGTGGTCCCAGAGTGTAGCGACCAGTGGTCCCAGAGTGTGCGACAGTGGTCCCAGAGTGTGCGACAGTGGCCCAGGTGTGTGCGACAGTGGTCCCAGAGTGTGCGCAGTGGTCCCAGGCGGTAGGTGTGCGGGTGTGCGACAGTGGTCCCAGAGTGTGCGACAGTGGCTCCAGAGTGTGCGACAGTGGCCCCAGAGTGTGCGACAGTGGTACCCAGAGTGTGCGACAGTGGTCCCAGTGTGTGGATAGTGGTCCCAGAGCTGTGCGACAGGTGGTCCCAGAGTGTGCGACAGTGACCCCAGAGTGTGCGACAGTGGTCCCAGAGTGTGCGACAGTGGCCCAGAGTGTGCGACAGTGGTCCCAGAGTGTGCGACTGTGCCCCAGAGTGTGCGACAGTGGTCCCAGAGTGTGCGACAGTGGCCCAGAGTGTGCGACAGTGGCCCCAGAGTGTGCGACAGTGGCCCAGAGTGTGCGACAGTGGTCCCAGAGTGTGCGACAGTGGCCCCAGAGTGTGCGACAGTGGTCCCAGAGTGTGCGACAGTGGCCCAGAGTGTGCGACAGTGGCCCAGAGTGTGCGACAGTGGCTCCAGAGTGTGCGACAGTGGCCCCAGAGTGTGCGACAGTGGCCCAGAGTGTGCGACACTGGCCCCAGAGCGTGCGACAGTGGCCCCAGAGTGTGCGACAGTGGTCCCAGAGTGTGCGACAGTGGTCCCAGAGTGTGCGACAGTGGTCACAGAGTGTGCGACAGTGGCCCCAGAGGGTGCGACAGTGGTCACAGAGTGTGCGACAGTGGCCCCAGAGTGTGCGACAGTGGCCCCAGAGTGTGCGACAGTGTCCCAGAGTGTGCGACAGTGGCCCCAGAGTGTGCGACAGTGGTCCCAGAGTGTGCGACAGTGGTCCCAGAGTGTGCGACAGTGGTCCCAGAGTGTGCGACAGTGGCCCCAGAGTGTGCGACAGTGGCTCCAGAGTGTGCGACAGTGGTCCCAGAGTGTGCGACAGTGGCTCCAGAGTGTGCGACAGTGGCCCCAGAGTGTGCGACAGTGGCCCCAGAGTGTGCGACAGTGGTCCCAGAGTGTGCGACAGTGGTCCCAGAGTGTGCGACAGTGGTCCCAGAGTGTGCGACAGTGGCCCCAGAGTGTGCGACAGTGGCCCCAGAGCGTGCGACAGTGGCCCCAGAGCGTGCGACAGTGGCCCCAGAGTGTGCGACAGTGGCCCCAGAGTGTGCGACAGTGTCCTCAGAGTGTGCGACAGTGGTCCCAGAGTGAGACACTGGCCCCAGAGTGTGCGACACTGGCCCCAGAGTGTGCGACAGTTGCCCCAGAGTGTGCGACAGTGGTCCCAGAGTGTGCGACAGTGGCCCCAGAGTGTGCGACAGTGGACCCAGGAGTGTGACGACAGTGGGCCCATAGTGTGCGGACAGTGGCCCCAGAGTGTGCGACAGTGGTGCCCAGAGTGTACGACAGTGGCCCCAGAGTGTGCGACACTGGTCCAGAGTGTGCGACAGTGGTCCCAGAGGTTGCGACACTGGTTCCAGGAGTGTGCCGACAGTGGTCCCAGAGTGGTGCGACCAGTGGTCCCTAGTGTTGCGACAGTGGTGCCAGACTGGCCAAGAGTGTCTCAGACTGTGCCACTGGGCCAGAGCGTGCGACAGTGGTCCCAGAGCATGTCGACACTGGCCCAGAGTGTGCGACAGTGGTCCCAGAGTGGTGCGACAGTAGGCCCCATAGTGTGCGACAGTGGTGCCAGAGTGGTGCGACAGTGGCCCCAGAGTATGCGACACTGGTAACAGAGTGTGCGACAGTGGTCCCAGAGTGTGCGACAGTGGTCCCAGAGTGTGCGACAGTGGCCCCAGAGTGTGCGACAGTGGTCCAGAGTGTGCGACAGTGGTCCCAGAGTGTGCGACAGTGGTCCCAGAGTGTGCGACAGTGGCTCCAGAGTGTGCGACAGTGGCCCCAGAGTGTGCGACAGTGGTCACAGAGTGTGCGACAGTGGCTCCAGAGTGTGCGACAGTGGCCCCAGAGTGTGCGACAGTGGTCCCAGAGTGTGCGACAGTGGTCCCAGAGCGTGCGACAGTGGCCCCAGAGAGTGCGACAGTGGCCCCAGAGCGTGCGACAGTGGTCCCAGAGTGTGCGACAGTGGTGCCAGAGTGTGCGACAGTGGCCCCAGAGTGTGCGACAGTGGCCCCAGAGTGTGCGACACTGGCCCCAGAGTGTGCGACAGTGGTCCCAGAGTGTGCGACACTGGCCCCAGAGTGTGCGACACTGGCCCCAGAGTGTGCGACAGTGGTCCCAGAGTGTGCGACAGTGGTCCCAGAGTGTGCGACAGTGGCCCCAGAGGGTGCGACAGTGGTCCCAGAGCGTGCGACAGTGGCACCAGAGTGTGCGACAGTGGCCCCAGAGTGTGCGACAGTGGCCCAGAGCTGTGCGACAGTGGCCCCAGAGCGTGCGACAGTGGTCCCAGAGTGTGCGACACTGGTAACAGAGTGTGCGACAGTGTTCCCAGAGTGTGCGACAGTGGTCCCAGAGTGTGCGACAGTGGTCCCTGAGTGTGCGAAACTGGCCCCAGAGTGTGCGACACTGGTAACAGAGTGTGCGACACTGGCCCCAAAGTGTGCGACAGTGGCCCCAGAGTGTGCGACAGTGGCCCCAGAGCGTGCGACAGTGGCCCCAAAGTGTGCGACAGTGGTCCCAGAGTGTGCGACAGTGGCCGCAGAGCGTGCGACAGTGGCCCCAGAGTGTGCGACACTGGCCCCAGAGTGTGCGACAGTGGCCTCAGAGTGTGCGACAGTGGCCCCAGAGTGTGCGACACTGGTCCCAGAGTTAGCGACAGTGGTCACAGAGTGTGCGACAGTGGCTCCAGAGTGTGCGACAGTGGTCACAGAGTGTGCGACAGTGGTCACAGAGCGTGCGACAGTGGCTCCAGAGTGTGCGACAGTGGCCCCAGAGTGTGCGACACTGGTCCCAGAGTGTGTGACAGTGGTCACAGAGTGTGCGACAGTGGCTCCAGAGTGTGCGACAGTGGCCCCAGAGTGTGCGACAGTGGTCACAGAGTGTGCGACAGTGGCCCCAGAGTGTGCGACAGTTGTACCAGAGTGTGCGACAGTGGTCCCAGAGTGTGCGACAGTGGCTCCAGAGTGTGCGACAGTGGTCCCAGAGTGTGCGACAGTGGCTCCAGAGTGTGCGACAGTGGTCCCAGAGTGTGCGACACTGGCCCCAGAGTGTGCGACACTGGCCCCAGAGTGTGCGACAGTGGTCCCAGAGTGTGCGACAGTGGTCACAGAGTGTGCGACAGTGGCCCCAGAGTGTGCGACAGTGGTCCCAGAGTGTGCGACACTGGCCCCAGAGTGTGCGACAGTGGTCCCAGAGTGTGCGACACTGGCCCCAGAGTGTGCGACAGTGGTCACAGAGTGTGCGACAGTGGCCCCAGAGTGTGCGACAGTGGTCCCAGAGTGTGCGACAGTGGTCCCAGAGTGTGCGACAGTGGCCCCGAGTGTGCGACAGTGGTCCCAGAGTGTGCGACAGTGGTCCCAGAGTGTGCGACAGTGGCCCCAGAGTGTGCGACAGCTGGGCCCCAGAGTGTGCGACACGTGGTCCCAGAGTGTGCGACACTGGTCCCAGAGTGTGCGACAGTGGTCCCAGAGTGTGCGACAGTGGTTCCCAGAGTGTGCGACAGTGGCCCAGAGTGTGCGACAGTGGTCCCCAGAGTGTGCGACAGTGGTCCCAGAGTGTGCGACAGTGGTCCCAGAGTGTGCGACAGTGGGCCCAGAGGTGTGCGACAGTGGCCCCAGAGTGTGCGACAGTGGTCCCAGAGTGTGCGACAGTGGTCCCCAGAGTGTGCGACAGTGGTCACCAGAGTGTGCGACCAGGTCCCCAGAGTGTGCGACAGTGGTCCCAGAGTGTGCGACAGTGGTCCCAGAGTGTGCGACAGTGGCCCCAGAGTGTGCGACAGTGGCCCCAGAGTGTGCGACAGTGGTCCCCTGAGTGTGCGACAGTGGCTCCAGAGTGTGCGACAGTGGCCCCAGAGTGTGCGACAGTGGTCTCCAGAGTGTGCGACAGTGGCCCCAGAGTGTGCGACAGTGGTCCCAGAGTGTGCGACAGTGGTCCCAGAGTGTGCGACAGTGGTCCCAGAGTGTGCGACAGTGGCCCCAGAGTGTGCGACAGTGGTCCAGAGTGTGCGACAGTGGTCCCAGAGTGTGCGACAGTGGTCACAGAGTGTGCGACACTGGCCCCAGAGTGTGCGACAGTGGCCCCAGAGTGTGCGACAGTGGCCCCAGAGTGTGCGACACTGGCCCCAGAGTGTGCGACAGTGGTCCCAGAGTGTGCGACAGTGGCCCAGAGTGTGCGACAGTGGCCCCAGAGTGTGCGACAGTGGCCCCAGAGTGTGCGACAGTGGTCCCAGAGTGTGCGACAGTGGTCCCAGAGTGTGCGACAGTGGTCCCAGAGTGTGCGACAGTGGTCACAGAGTGTGCGACAGTGGCCCAGAGTGTGCGACAGTGGTCCCAGAGTGTGCGACAGTGGCCCCAGAGTGTGCGACAGTGGTCTCAGAGTGTGCGACAGTGGCCCCAGAGTGTGCGACAGTGGTCCCAGAGTGTGCGACAGTGGTCCCAGAGTGTGCGACAGTGGTCCCAGAGTGTGCGACAGTGGCCCCAGAGTGTGCGACAGTGGTCCCAGAGTGTGCGACAGTGGTCCCAGAGTGTGCGACAGTGGTCCCAGAGTGTGCGACAGTGGCTCCAGAGTGTGCGACAGTGGCCCCAGAGTGTGCGACAGTGGTCCCAGAGTGTGCGACAGTGGCCTCAGAGTGTGCGACAGTGGTCCCAGAGTGTGCGACAGTGGTCCCAGAGTGTGCGACAGTGGCCCCAGAGTGTGCGACAGTGGTCCCAGAGTGTGCGACAGTGGTCACAGAGTGTGCGACAGTGGCTCCAGAGTGTGCGACAGTGGCCCCAGAGTGTGCGACAGTGGTCCCAGAGTATGCGACAGTGGTCCCAGAGCTGTGCGACAGTGGCCCCAGAGTGTGCGACAGTGGCCCAGAGTGTGCGACAGTGGTCCCAGAGTGTGCGACAGTGGTCCAGAGTGTGCGACAGTGGCCCCAGAGTGTGCGACAGTGGTCCCAGAGTGTGCGACACTGGCCCCAGAGTGTGCGACAGTGGTCCCAGAGTGTGCGACACTGGCCCCAGAGTGTGCGACAGTGGCCCAGAGTGTGCGACAGTGGTCCAGAGTGTGCGACAGTGGTCCCAGAGTGTGCGACAGTGGTCCCAGAGTGTGCGACAGTGGCCCCAGAGTGTGCGACAGTGGTCCCAGAGCGTGCGACAGTGGCTCCAGAGTGTGCGACAGTGGCCCCAGAGTGTGCGACAGTGGCCCCAGAGTGTGCGACAGTGGTCCCAGAGTGTGCGACAGTGGTCCCAGAGTGTGCGACAGTGGTCCCAGAGTGTGCGACAGTGGTCCCAGAGTGTGCGACAGTGGTCCCAGAGTGTGCGACAGTGGTCCCAGAGTGTGCGACAGTGGTCCCAGAGTGTGCGACAGTGGCCCCAGAGTGTGCGACAGTGGTCCCAGAGTGTGCGACAGTGGCCCCAGAGTGTGCGACAGTGGTCCCAGAGTGTGCGACAGTGGCCCAGAGTGTGCGACAGTGGCCCCAGAGTGTGCGACAGTGGCCCCAGAGTGTGCGACAGTGGCCCCAGAGTGTGCGACAGTGGCCCCAGAGTGTGCGACAGTGGTCCCAGAGTGTGCGACAGTGGCCCCAGAGTGTGCGACAGTGGCCCCAGAGTGTGCGACAGTGGTCCCAGAGTGTGCGACAGTGGTCCCAGAGTGTGCGACAGTGGCCCCAGAGTGTGCGACAGTGGCCCCAGAGTGTGCGACAGTGGCCCAGAGTGTGCGACAGTGGCCCCAGAGTGTGCGACAGTGGTCCCAGAGTGTGCGACAGTGGTCACAGAGTGTGCGACAGTGGCCCCAGAGTGTGCGACAGTGGCCCCAGAGTGTGCGACAGTGGCTCCAGAGTGTGCGACAGTGGTCCCAGAGTGTGCGACAGTGGTCCCAGAGTGTGCGACAGTGGTCACAGAGTGTGCGACAGTGGCTCCAGAGTGTGCGACAGTGGCCCCAGAGTGTGCGACAGTGGTCCCAGAGTGTGCGACAGTGGTCACAGAGCGTGCGACAGTGGTCACAGAGCGTGCGACAGTGGCTCCAGAGTGTGCGACAGTGGCCCCAGAGTGTGCGACAGTGGTCACAGAGTGTGCGACAGTGGTCCCAGTGTGTGCGACAGTGGTCCCAGAGTGTGCGACAGTGGCCCCAGAGTGTGCGACAGTGGTCACAGAGTGTGCGACAGTGGCCCCAGAGTGTGCGACAGTTGTCCCAGAGGGTGCGACAGTGGTCACAGAGCGTGCGACAGTGGTCACAGAGTGTGCGACAGTGGCTCCAGAGTGTGCGACAGTGGCCCCAGAGTGTGCGACAGTGGTCACAGAGTGTGCGACAGTGGCCCCAGAGCATGCGACAGTGGCCCCAGAGCGTGCGACAGTGGTCACAGAGCGTGCGACAGTGGCCCCAGAGTGTGCGACACTGGCCCCAGAGTGTGCGACAGTGGCCCCAGAGCATGCGACAGTGGTCCCAGAGTGTGCGACAGTGGTCCCAGAGTGTGCGACATTGGCCCCAGAGTGTGCGACAGTGGCCCCAGAGTGTGCGACAGTGGCCCCAGAGTGTGCGACACTGGCCCCAGAGTGTGCGACAGTGGTCACAGAGTGTGCGACAGTGGCCCCAGAGTGTGCGACAGTGGTCACAGAGTGTGCGACAGTGGCTCCAGAGTGTGCGAGTGGTCTCAGAGTGTACGACAGTGGCCCCAGAGTGTGCGACAGTGGTCCCAGAGTGTACGACAGTTGCCCCAGAGTGTGCGACAGTGGTCCCAGAGTGTGCGACAGTGGTCCCAGAGTGTGCGACAGTGGTCCCAGAGTGTACGACAGTTGCCCCAGAGTGTGCGACAGTGGTCCCAGAGTGTGCGACAGTGGTCCCAGAGTGTACGACAGTTGCCCCAGTGTGTGCGACAGTGGTCCCAGAGTGTGCGACAGTGGTCCCAGAGTGTACGACAGTTGCCCCAGTGTGTGCGACAGTGGTCCCAGAGTGTGCGACAGTGGTCCCAGAGTGTACGACAGTTGCCCCAGAGTGTGCGACAGTGGTCCCAGAGTGTACGACAGTGGTCACAGAGTGTGCGACACTGGCCCCAGAGTGTGCGACAGTGGTCTCAGAGTGTACGACAGTTGCCCCAGAGTGTGCGACAGTGGCCCCAGAGTGTGCGACAGTGGTCCCAGTGTGTGCGACAGTGGTCCCAGAGTGTGCGACAGTGGCCCCAGAGTGTGCGACAGTGGTCCCAGAGTGTGCGACAGTGGTCACAGAGCGTGCGACAGTGGTCACAGAGTGTGCGACAGTGGCTCCAGAGGGTGCGACAGTGGCCCCAGAGTGTGCGACAGTGGCCCCAGAGTGTGCGACAGTGGCCCCAGAGTGTGCGACACTGGTCCCAGAGTTAGCGACAGTGGTCCCAGAGTGTGCGACAGTGGTCACAGAGTGTGCGACAGTGGCCCCAGAGTGTGCGAGTGGTCTCAGAGTGTGCGACAGTGGCCCCAGAGTGTGCGACAGTGGTCCCAGAGTGTGCGACAGTGGTCCCAGTGTGTGCGACAGTGGTCCCAGAGTGTGCGACAGTGGCCCCAGAGTGTGCGACAGTTGTCCCAGAGTGTGCGACAGTGGTCACAGAGCGTGCGACAGTGGTCACAGAGTGTGCGACAGTGGCTCCAGAGTGTGCGACAGTGGTCACAGAGCGTGCGACAGTGGTCACAGAGTGTGCGACAGTGGCTCCAGAGTGTGCGACAGTGGCCCCAGAGTGTGCGACAGTGGTCACAGAGTGTGCGACAGTGGTCACAGAGCGTGCGACAGTGGCTCCAGAGTGTGCGACAGTGGCCCCAGAGTGTGCGACAGTGGTCACAGAGTGTGCGACAGTGGCCCCAGAGCGTGCGACAGTGGTCCCAGAGTGTGCGACAGTGGTGCCAGAGTGTGCGACAGTGGCCCCAGAGTGTGCGACAGTGGCCCCAGAGTGTGCGACACTGGCCCCAGAGTGTGCGACAGTGGTACCAGAGTGTGCGACACTGGCCCCAGAGTGTGCGACACTGGCCCCAGAGTGTGCGACAGTGGTCCCAGAGTGTGCGACAGTGGTCACAGAGTGTGCGACAGTGGCTCCAGAGGGTGCGACAGTGGTCACAGAGCGTGCGACAGTGGCTCCAGAGTGTGCGACAGTGGCCCCAGAGTGTGCGACAGTGGCCCCAGAGCATGCGACAGTGGCCCCAGAGCGTGCGACAGTGGTCCCAGAGTGTGCGACACTGGTAACAGAGTGTGCGACAGTGTTCCCAGAGTGTGCGACAGTGGTCCCAGAGTGTGCGACAGTGGTCCCAGAGTGTGCGACAGTGGTCCCAGAGTGTGCGACAGTGGCCCCAGAGCATGCGACAGTGGCCCCAGAGCATGCGACAGTGGCCCCAAAGTGTGCGACAGTGGTCCCAGAGTGTGCGACAGTGGCCGCAGAGCGTGCGACAGTGGCCCCAAAGTGTGCGACAGTGGCCCCAGAGTGTGCGACAGTGGCCCCAGAGCGTGCGACAGTGGCCCCAGAGTGTGCGACAGTGGTCCCAGAGTGTGCGACAGTGGCCGCAGAGTGTGCGACACTGGCCCCAGAGTGTGCGACAGTGGCCTCAGAGTGTGCGACACTGGCCCCAGAGTGTGCGACACTGGCCCCAGAGTGTGCGACACTGGCCCCAGAGTGTGCGACAGTGGCCCCAGAGTGTGCGACAGTGGCCTCAGAGTGTGCGACACTGGCCCCAGAGTGTGCGACACTGGCCCCAGAGTGTGCGACAGTGGCCCCAGAGTGTGCGACACTGGCCCCAGAGTGTGCGACAGTGGCCTCAGAGTGTGCGACAGTGGCCCCAGAGTGTGCGACAGTGGCTCCAGAGGGTGCGACAGTGGCCCCAGAGTGTGCGACAGTGGTCACAGAGTGTGCGACAGTGGCTCCAGAGTGTGCGACAGTGGCCCCAGAGTGTGCGACACTGGTCCCAGAGTGTGCGACAGTGGCCCCAGCGTGTGCGACAGTGGCTCCAGAGTGTGCGACAGTGGCCCCAGAGTGTGCGACAGTGGTCACAGAGTGTGCGACAGTGGTCACAGAGCGTGCGACAGTGGCTCCAGAGTGTGCGACAGTGGCCCCAGAGTGTGCGACAGTGGTCACAGAGTGTGCGACAGTGGCCCCAGAGTGTGCGACAGTGGTCCCAGAGTGTGCGACAGTGGTCCCAGTGTGTGCGACAGTGGTCCCAGAGTGTGCGACAGTGGCCCCAGAGTGTGCGACAGTTGTCCCAGAGGGTGCGACAGTGGTCACAGAGTGTGCGACAGTGGCCCCAGAGTGTGCGACAGTGGCCCCAGAGTGTGCGACAGTGGCCCCAGAGCATGCGACAGTGGCCCCAGAGCGTGCGACAGTGGTCACAGAGTGTGCGACAGTGGTCACAGAGTGTGCGACAGTGGCCCCAGAGTGTGCGACACTGGCCCCAGAGTGTGCGACAGTGGCCCCAGAGTGTGCGACAGTGGCCCCAGAGTGTGCGACAGTGGCCCCAGAGTGTGCGACAGTGGCCCCAGAGCGTGCGACAGTGGTCACAGAGCGTGCGACAGTGGTCACAGAGTGTGCGACAGTGGCCCCAGAGTGTGCGACACTGGCCCCAGAGTGTGCGACAGTGGTAATAGAGTGTGCGACAGTGGCCCCAGAGTGTGCGACAGTGGTCACAGAGTGTGCGACATTGGCCCCAGAGTGTGCGACACTGGCCCCAGAGTGTGCGACAGTGGTCCCAGAGTGTGCGACAGTGGCTCCAGAGGGTGCGACAGTGGTCACAGAGTGTGCGACAGTGGTCCCAGAGTGTGCGACAGTGGCTCCAGAGTGTGCGACAGTGGCTCCAGAGGGTGCGACAGTGGCCCCAGAGTGTGCGACACTGGTCCCAGAGTGTGCGACACTGGTCCCAGAGTGTGCGACAGTGGCTCCAGAGTGTGCGACAGTGGCCCCAGAGTGTGCGACAGTGGCCCCAGAGTGTGCGACAGTGGTCACAGAGTGTGCGACAGTGGCTCCAGAGTGTGCGACAGTGGCCCCAGAGTGTGCGACAGTGGTCACAGAGTGTGCGACAGTGGCTCCAGAGTGTGCGACAGTGGCCCCAGAGTGTGCGACAGTGGTCACAGAGCGTGCGACAGTGGCTCCAGAGTGTGCGAGTGGTCTCAGAGTGTGCGACAGTGGTCCCAGAGTGTGCGACAGTGGTCCCAGTGTGTGCGACAGTGGCTCCAGAGTGTGCGACAGTGGCCCCATAGGGTGCGACAGTGGTCCCAGAGTGTACGACAGTTGCCCCAGAGTGTGCGACAGTGGTCCCAGAGTGTGCGACAGTGGTCCCAGAGTGTGCGACAGTGGTCCCAGAGTGTGCGACACTGGTCTCAGATTGTGCGACAGTGGTCCCAGGGTGTGCGACAGTGGTCCCAGAGTGTGCGACAGTGGTCCCAGAGTGTGCGACACTGGTCTCAGAGTGTGCGACAGTGGTCCCAGAGTGTGCGACAGTGGCTCCAGAGTGTGCGACAGTGGCCCCAGAGTGTGCGACAGTGGTCACAGAGCGTGCAACAGTGGCTCCAGAGTGTGCGACAGTTGTCCCAGAGTGTGCGACAGTGGCTCCAGAGGGTGCGACAGTGGTCACAGAGCGTGCAACAGTGGCTCCAGAGTGTGCGACAGTGGCCCCAGAGTGTGCGACAGTGGTCACAGAGTGTGCGACAGTGGTCACAGAGCGTGCGACAGTGGCTCCAGAGTGTGCGACAGTGGCCCCAGAGTGTGCGACAGTGGTCACAGAGCGTGCGACAGTGGCCCCAGAGTGTGCGACAGTGGCCCCAGAGTGTGCGACAGTGGTCACAGAGCGTGCGACAGTGGCTCCAGAGTGTGCGACAGTGGCCCCAGAGTGTGCGACAGTGGTCCCAGAGTGTGCGACACTGGTCTCAGATTGTGCGACAGTGGTCCCAGAGTGTGCGACAGTGGCCCCAGAGCGTGCGACAGTGGCCCCAGAGTGTGCGACAGTGGCCCCAGAGTGTGCGACAGTGGCCTCAGAGTGTGCGACAGTGGCCTCAGAGTGTGCGACAGTGGCCTCAGAGTGTGCGACAGTGGCCTCAGAGTGTGCGACAGTGGCCCCAGAGTTTGCGACAGTGGCCCCAGAGTGTACAACAGTTGCCCCAGAGTGTGCGACAGTGGTCCCAGAGTGTGCGACAGTGGTCCCAGAGTGTGCGACAGTGGTCCCAGAGTGTGCGACACTGGTCTCAGATTGTGCGACAGTGGTCCCAGAGTGTGCGACAGTGGCCCCAGAGGGTGCGACAGTGGTCCCAGAGTGTGCGACAGTGGTCACAGAGTGTGCGACAGTGGCCCCAGAGTGTGCGACAGTGGCCCCAGAGTGTGCGACAGTGGTAATAGAGTGTGCGACACTGGCCCCAGAGTGTGCGACACTGGCCCCAGAATGTGCGACAGTGGTCCCAGAGTGTGCGACAGTGGTCCCAGAGTGTGCGACACTGGTCTCAGATTGTGCGACAGTGGTCCCAGAGTGTGCGACAGTGGCCCCAGATTGTGCGAGTGGTCTCAGAGTGTGCGACAGTGGCCCCAGAGTGTGCGACAGTGGTCCCACAGTGTGCGACAGTGGTCCCAGAGTGTGCGACAGTGGTCCCAGGGCGTGAGACACTGGCCCCAGAGTGTGCGACAGTGGCCCCAGAGTGTGCGACAGTGGTCCCAGAGTGTGCGACACTGGTCCCAGAGTGTGCGACACTGGTCTCAGATTGTGCGACAGTGGTCCCAGAGTGTGCGACAGTGGCCCCAGAGTGTGCGACAGTGGCCCCAGAGTGTGCGACAGTGGCCTCAGAGTGTGCGACAGTGGCCTCAGAGTGTGCGACAGTGGCCTCAGATTGTGCGACAGTGGCCCCAGAGCGTGCGACACTGGTCCCAGAGTTTGCGACAGTGGCCCCAGAGTGTGCGACACTGGTCACAGAGTGTGCGACAGTGGTCCCAGAGTGTGCGACAGTGGCCCCAGAGTTTGCGACAGTGGCCCCAGAGTGTACGACAGTTGCCCCAGAGTGTGCGACAGTGGTCCCAGAGTTTGCGACAGTGGCCCCAGAGTGTACGACAGTTGCCCCAGAGTGTGCGACAGTGGTCCCAGAGTGTGCGACAGTGGTCCCAGAGTGTGCGACAGTGGTCCCAGAGTGTGCGACACTGGTCTCAGATTGTGCGACAGTGGTCCCAGAGTGTGCGACAGTGGTCCCAGAGTATGCGACAGTGGCCCCAGAGTGTGCGACAGTGGTCCCAGAGTGTGCGACAGTGGTCACAGAGTGTGCGACAGTGGCCCCAGAGTGTGCGACAGTGGTCCCAGAGTGTGCGACAGTGGTCCCAGAGTGTGCGACAGTGGTCCCAGAGTGTGCGACAGTGGTCCCAGGGTGTGAGACACTGGCCCCAGAGTGTGCGACAGTGGCCCCAGAGTGTGCGACAGTGGTCCCAGAGTGTGCGACAGTGGTCCCAGAGTGTGCGACAGTGGTCCCAGAGTGTGCGACAGTGGTCACAGAGTGTGCGACAGTGGTCCCAGAGTGTGCGACAGTGGTCCCAGGGTGTGAGACACTGGCCCCAGAGTGTGCGACAGTGGCCCCAGAGTGTGCGACAGTGGTCCCAGAGTGTGCGACACTGGCCCCAGATTGTGCGACAGTGGCCCCAGAGCGTGCGACAGTGGTCCCAGAGTGTGCGACAGTGGCTCCAGAGTGTGCGACAGTGGTCACAGAGTGTGCGACAGTGGCCCCAGAGTGTGCGACAGTGGTCACAGAGCGTGCGACAGTGGTCCCAGAGTGTGCGACAGTGGCTCCAGAGTGTGCGACAGTGGTCACAGAGTGTGCGACAGTGGCCCCAGAGTGTGCGACAGTGGCCCCAGAGTGTGCGACAGTGGTCACAGAGTGTGCGACAGTGGCTCCAGAGGGTGCGACAGTGGTCACAGAGTGTGCGACAGTGGCCCCAGAGTGTGCGACAGTGGTCCCAGAGTGTGCAACAGTGGTCACAGAGCGTGCGACAGTGGTCCCAGAGTGTGCGACCGTGGTCCCAGAGTGTGCGACAGTGGCCCCAGAGTGTGCGACAGTGGTGCCAGAGTGTGCGACAGTGGCCCCAGAGTGTGCGACACTAGCCCCAGAGTGTGCGACACTGGCCCCAGAGTGTGCGACAGTGGTCCCAGAGTGTGCGACAGTGGTCCCAGAGTGTGCGACAGTGGTCCCAGAGTATGCGACAGTGGCCCCAGAGTGTGCGACAGTGGTCCCAGAGTGTGCGACAGTGGTCACAGAGTGTGCGACACTGGCCACAGAGTGTGCGACAGTGGCCCCAGAGCGTGCGACAGTGGTCCCAGAGTGTACGACACTGGCCCCAGAGTGCGACAGTGGCCCCAGAGCATGCGACACTGGCACCAGAGTGTGCGACAGTGGCCCCAGAGTGTGCGACAGTGGTGCCAGAGTGTGCGACACTGGCCCCAGAGTGTGCGACAGTGGTCCCAGAGTGTGCGACAGTGGTCCCAGGGTGTGAGACACTGGCCCCAGAGTGTGCGACAGTGGCCCCAGAGTGTGCGACAGTGGTCCCAGAGTGTGCGACAGTGGTCCCAGAGTGTGCGACAGTGGTCCCAGAGTGTGCGACAGTGGTCACAGAGTGTGCGACAGTGGCTCCAGAGTGTGCGACAGTGGCCTCAGAGTGTGCGACAGTGGTCCCAGAGTGTGCGACACTGGCCCCAGATTGTGCGACAGTGGTCACAGAGCGTGCGACAGTGGTCCCAGAGTGTGCGACAGTGGCTCCAGAGTGTGCGACAGTGGTCACAGAGTGTGCGACAGTGGCCCCAGAGTGTGCGACAGTGGTCCCAGGGTGTGAGACACTGGCCCCAGAGTGTGCGACAGTGGCCTCAGAGTGTGCGACAGTGGTCCCAGAGTGTGCGACACTGGCCCCAGATTGTGCGACAGTGGTCACAGAGCGTGCGACAGTGGTCCCAGAGTGTGCGACAGTGGCTCCAGAGTGTGCGACAGTGGTCACAGAGTGTGCGACAGTGGCCCCAGAGTGTGCGACAGTGGTCCCAGGGTGTGAGACACTGGCCCCAGAGTGTGCGACAGTGGTCACAGAGTGTGCGACAGTGGCTCCAGAGTGTGCGACAGTGGTCACAGAGCGTGCGACAGTGGTCCCAGAGTGTGCGACAGTGGCTCCAGAGTGTGCGACAGTGGTCACAGAGTGTGCGACAGTGGCCCCAGAGTGTGCGACAGTGGCCCCAGAGTGTGCGACAGTGGTCCCAGAGTGTGCGACAGTGGCTCCAGAGGGTGCGACAGTGGTCACAGAGTGTGCGACAGTGGCCCCAGAGTGTGCGACAGTGGTCCCAGAGTGTGCAACAGTGGTCACAGAGCGTGCAACAGTGGCTCCAGAGTGTGCGACAGTGGTCACAGAGTGTGCGACAGTGGCCCCAGAGTGTGCGACAGTGGTCCCAGAGTGTGCAACAGTGGTCCCAGAGTGTGCGACAGTGGTCCCAGAGTGTGCGACAGTGGCCCCAGAGCGTGCGACAGTGGTCCAAGAGTGTGCGACAGTGGTCACAGAGTGTGCGACAGTGGCCCCAGAGTGTGCGAGAGCGGCCCCAAAGTGTGCGACCGTGGTCCCAGAGTGTGCGACAGTGGCCCCAGAGTGTGCGACAGTGGTGCCAGAGTGTGCGACAATGGCCCCAGAGTGTGCGACACTAGCCCCAGAGTGTGCGACACTGGCCCCAGAGTGTGCGACAGTGGTCCCAGAGTGTGCGACAGTGGTCCCAGAGTGTGCGACAGTGGTCCCAGAGTATGCGACAGTGGCCCCAGAGTGTGCGACAGTGGTCCCAGAGTGTGCGACAGTGGTCACAGAGTGTGCGACACTGGCCACAGAGTGTGCGACAGTGGCCCCAGAGCGTGCGACAGTGGTCCCAGAGTGTACGACACTGGCCCCAGAGTGCGACAGTGGCCCCAGAGCATGCGACACTGGCACCAGAGTGTGCGACAGTGGCCCCAGAGTGTGCGACAGTGGTGCCAGAGTGTGCGACACTGGCCCCAGAGTGTGCGACAGTGGTCCCACAGTGTGCGAGTGGTCTCAGAGTGTGCGACAGTGGCCCCAGAGTGTGCGACAGTGGTCCCAGAGTGTGCGACAGTGGTCCCAGAGTGTGCGACAGTGGCCTCAGAGTGTGCGACAGTGGCCCCAGAGTGTGCGACAGTGGCCCCAGAGTGTGCGACAGTGGTCCCAGAGTGTGCGACAGTGGTCCCAGAGTGTGCGACAGTGGCCTCAGAGCGTGCGACAGTGGTCCCTGAGTGTGCGACAGTGGCCCCAGAGCGTGCGACAGTGGTGCCAGAGTGTGCGACACTGGCCCCAGAGCGTGCGACAGTGGCCCCAGAGCGTGCGACAGTGGTCCCAGAGTGTGCGACAGTGGCCCCAGAGTGTGCGACACTGGCCCCAGAGCGTGCGACAGTGGTCCCTGAGTGTGCGACACTGGCCCCAAAGTGTGCGACAGTGGTGCCAGAGTGTGCGACAGTGGCGCCAGAGTGTACGACACTGGCCCTAGAGCGTGCGACAGTGGTCCCTGAGTGTGCGACACTGGCCCCAGAGTGTGCGACAGTGGCCCAGAGTGTGCAACAGTGGCCACAGAGTGTGCGACAGTGGCCCCAGAGTGTGCGACAGTGGCCCCAGAGTGTGCGACAGTGGTCCCAGAGTGTGCGACAGTGGCCCCAGAGTGTGCGACACTGGTAACAGAGTGTGCGACAGTGTTCCCAGAGTGTGCGACAGTGGTCCCAGAGTGTGCGACAGTGGTCCCTGAGTGTGCGAAACTGGCCCCAGAGTGTGCGACACTGGTAACAGAGTGTGCGACACTGGCCCCAAAGTGTGCGACAGTGGCCCCAGAGTGTGCGACAGTGGCCCCAGAGCGTGCGACAGTGGCCCCAGAGCGTGCGACAGTGGCCCCAGAGTGTGCGACACTGGCCCCAGAGTGTGCGACAGTGGCCTCAGAGTGTGCGACAGTGGTCCCAGAGTGTGCGACAGTGGCCCCAGAGTGTGCGACAGTTGTCCCAGAGTGTGCGACAGTGGTCACAGAGCGTGCGACAGTGGTCACAGAGTGTGCGACAGTGGCTCCAGAGTGTGCGACAGTGGCCCCAGAGTGTGCGACAGTGGTCCCAGAGTGTGCGACAGTGGTCCCAGAGTGTGCGACAGTGGCCGCAGAGCGTGCGACAGTGGTCCCAGAGTGTGCGACAGTGGTCCCAGAGTGTGCGACAGTGGCCGCAGAGCGTGCGACAGTGGCCCCAGAGTGTGCGACACTGGCCCCAGAGTGTGCGACAGTGGCCTCAGAGTGTGCGACAGTGGCCCCAGAGTGTGCGACACTGGTCCCAGAGTTAGCGACAGTGGTCACAGAGCGTGCGACAGTGGTCACAGAGCGTGCGACAGTGGCTCCAGAGTGTGCGACAGTGGCCCCAGAGTGTGCGACAGTGGTCACAGAGTGTGCGACAGTGGTCTCAGAGTGTGCGACAGTGGCCCCAGAGTGTGCGACAGTGGCCCCAGAGTGTGCGACAGTGGTCACAGAGCGTGCGACAGTGGTCCCAGAGTGTGCGACACTGGTCCCAGAGTGTGCGACAGTGGTCACAGAGCGTGCGACAGTGGTCCCAGAGTGTGCGACAGTTGCCCCAGAGTGTGCGACAGTGGTCCCAGAGTGTGCGACAGTGGCCCCAGAGTGTGCGACAGTGGTCCCAGAGTGTGCGACAGTGGTCCCAGTGTGTGCGACAGTGGTCCCAGAGTGTGCGACAGTGGCCCCAGAGTGTGCGACAGTTGTCCCAGAGGGTGCGACAGTGGTCACAGAGCGTGCGACAGTGGTCACAGAGCGTGCGACAGTGGCCCCAGAGCGTGCGACAGTGGCCCCAGAGCGTGCGACAGTGGCTCCAGAGTGTGCGACAGTGGCCCCAGAGCGTGCGACAGTGGCTCCAGAGTGTGCGACAGTGGCCCCAGAGCGTGCGACAGTGGCTCCAGAGTGTGCGACAGTGGCCCCAGAGTGTGCGACAGTGGCCCCAGAGTGTGCGACAGTGGTCCCAGAGTGTGCGACAGTGGTCCCAGAGCGTGCGACAGTGGTCACAGAGTGTGCGACAGTGGCCCCAGAGTGTGCGACAGTTGTCCCAGTGTGTGCGACAGTGGTCCCAGAGTGTGCGACAGTGGTCACAGAGTGTGCGACAGTGGCTCCAGAGTGTGCGACAGTGGCCCCAGAGTGTGCGACAGTGGTCACAGAGTGTGCGACAGTGGTCACAGAGCGTGCGACAGTGGCCCCAGAGTGTGCGACACTGGCCCCAGAGTGTGCGACAGTGGCCCCAGAGTGTGCGACAGTGGTCCCAGAGTGTGCGACAGTGGTCACAGAGTGTGCGACAGTGGTCACAGAGCGTGCGACAGTGGCCCCAGAGCATGCGACAGTGGCCCCAGAGCGTGCGACAGTGGTCCCAGAGTGTGCGACAGTGGCCCCAGAGTGTGCGACAGTGGCCCCAGAGCATGCGACAGTGGCCCCAGAGCGTGCGACAGTGGTCACAGAGCGTGCGACAGTGGCCCCAGAGCATGCGACAGTGGCCCCAGAGCGTGCGACAGTGGTCCCAGAGTGTGCGACAGTGGCCCCAGAGTGTGCGACAGTGGCCCCAGAGTGTGCGACACTGGCCCCAGAGTGTGCGACACTGGCCCCAGAGTGTGCGACAGTGGCCCCAGAGTGTGCGACAGTGGTCCCAGAGTGTGCGACAGTGGTCCCAGAGCATGCGACAGTGGCCCCAGAGTGTGCGACAGTGGTCACAGAGCGTGCGACAGTGGCCCCAGAGCATGCGACAGTGGCCCCAGAGCGTGCGACAGTGGTCCCAGAGTGTGCGACAGTGGCCCCAGAGTGTGCGACAGTGGCCCCAGAGTGTGCGACAGTGGTCCCAGAGTGTGCGACAGTGGTCACAGAGTGTGCGACAGTGGCCCCAGAGTGTGCGACAGTGGCCCCAGAGTGTGCGACACTGGCCCCAGAGTGTGCGACAGTGGCTCCAGAGTGTGCGACAGTGGTCACAGAGCGTGCGACAGTGGCTCCAGAGTGTGCGACAGTGGCCCCAGTGTGTGCGACAGTGGTCCCAGAGCGTGCGACAGTGGCCCCAGTGTGTGCGACAGTGGTCCCAGAGCGTGCGACAGTGGTCACAGAGCGTGCGACAGTGGCCCCAGTGTGTGCGACAGTGGTCCCAGAGTGTGCGACAGTGGTCCCAGTGTGTGCGACAGTGGTCCCAGAGTGTGCGACAGTGGCCCCAGAGTGTGCGACAGTGGTCCCAGAGTGTGCGACAGTGGCCCCAGAGTGTGCGACAGTGGTCCCAGAGTGTGCGACAGTGGTCCCAGAGTGTGCGACAGTGGTCCCAGAGTGTGCGACAGTGGCTCCAGAGGGTGCGACAGTGGTCACAGAGCGTGCGACAGTGGCTCCAGAGTGTGCGACAGTGGCCCCAGAGTGTGCGACAGTGGTCCCAGAGTGTGCGACAGTGGTCCCAGTGTGTGCGACAGTGGTCCCAGAGTGTGCGACAGTGGTCCCAGAGTGTGCGACAGTGGTCCCAGAGTGTGCGACAGTGGTCCCAGGGTGTGAGACACTGGCCCCAGATTGTGCGACAGTGGTCACAGATTGTGCGACAGTGGCTCCAGAGTGTGCGACAGTGGCTCCAGAGGGTGCGACAGTGGTCACAGAGCGTGCAACAGTGGCTCCAGAGTGTGCGACAGTGGTCACAGAGTGTGCGACACTGGTCACAGAGCGTGCGACAGTGGTCACAGAGTGTGCGACAGTGGCCCCAGAGTGTGCGACAGTGGTCACAGAGTGTGCGACAGTGGTCCCAGAGTGTGCGACACTGGTCTCAGATTGTGCGACAGTGGTCCCAGAGTGTGCGACAGTGGCCCCAGAGCGTGCGACAGTGGCCCCAGAGTGTGCGACAGTGGCCCCAGAGTGTGCGACAGTGGCCTCAGAGTGTGCGACAGTGGCCTCAGAGTGTGCGACAGTGGCCCCAGAGTGTGCGACAGTGGCCCCAGAGTGTGTGACACTGGTCCCAGAGTTTGCGACAGTGGCCCCAGAGTGTACAACAGTTGCCCCAGAGTGTGCGACAGTGGTCCCAGAGTGTGCGACAGTGGTCCCAGAGTGTGCGACAGTGGTCCCAGAGTGTGCGACAGTTGCCCCAGAGTGTGCGACAGTGGTCCCAGAGTGTGCGACAGTGGTCCCAGAGTGTGCGACAGTGGTCCCAGAGTGTGCGACAGTGGTCCTAGAGTGTGCGACAGTGGCCCCAGAGGGTGCGACAGTGGTCCCAGAGTGTGCGACAGTGGTCACAGAGTGTGCGACAGTGGCCCCAGAGTGTGCGACAGTGGCCCCAGAGTGTGCGACAGTGGTAATAGAGTGTGCGACACTGGCCCCAGAGTGTGCGACACTGGCCCCAGAGTGTGCGACAGTGGTCCCAGAGTGTGCGACACTGGTCTCAGATTGTGCGACAGTGGTCCCAGAGTGTGCGACAGTGGCCCCAGAGTGTGCGAGTGGTCTCAGAGTGTGCGACAGTGGCCCCAGAGTGTGCGACAGTGGTCCCACAGTGTGCGACAGTGGTCCCAGAGTGTGCGACAGTGGTCCCAGGGCGTGAGACACTGGCCCCAGAGTGTGCGACAGTGGTCCCAGAGTGTGCGACACTGGTCCCAGAGTGTGCGACACTGGTCTCAGATTGTGCGACAGTGGTCCCAGAGTGTGCGACAGTGGCCCCAGAGTGTGCGACAGTGGCCCCAGAGTGTGCGACAGTGGCCTCAGAGTGTGCGACAGTGGCCTCAGAGTGTGCGACAGTGGCCTCAGATTGTGCGACAGTGGCCCCAGAGTGTGCGACACTGGTCCCAGAGTTTGCGACAGTGGCCCCAGAGTGTACGACAGTTGCCCCAGAGTGTGCGACACTGGCCCCAGAGTGTGCGACAGTGGTCCCAGAGTGTGCGACAGTGGTCCCAGAGTGTGCGACACTGGTCTCAGATTGTGCGACAGTGGTCCCAGAGTGTGCGACAGTGGCCCCAGAGTGTGCGACAGTGGTCCCAGAGTGTGCGACAGTGGTCCCAGAGTGTGCGACAGTGGTCCCAGAGTGTGCGACAGTGGCCCCAGAGTGTGCGACAGTGGTCCCAGAGTGTGCGACAGTGGTCACAGAGTGTCCGACAGTGGCCCCAGAGTGTGCGACACTGGCCCCAGAGTGTGCGACAGTGGTAATAGAGTGTGCGACACTGGCCCCAGAGTGTGCGACACTGGCCCCAGAGTGTGCGACAGTGGTCCCAGAGTGTGCGACAGTGGTCCCAGAGTGTGCGAGTGGTCTCAGAGTGTGCGACAGTGGCCCCAGAGTGTGCGACAGTGGTCCCAGAGTGTGCGACAGTGGCCTCAGAGTGTGCGACACTGGTCCCAGAGTTTGCGACAGTGGCCCCAGAGTGTACGACAGTTGCCCCAGAGTGTGCGACAGTGGTCCCAGAGTGTGCGACAGTGGTCCCAGAGTGTGCGACAGTGGTCCCAGAGTGTGCGACACTGGTCTCAGATTGTGCGACAGTGGTCCTAGAGTGTGCGACAGTGGTCCCAGAGTGTGCGACACTGGTCTCAGATTGTGCGACAGTGGTCCTAGAGTGTGCGACAGTGGCCCCAGAGTGTGCGACAGTGGTCACAGAGCGTGCGACAGTGGTCCCAGAGTGTGCGACAGTGGTCCCAGAGTGTGCGACACTGGTCTCAGATTGTGCGACAGTGGTCCCAGAGTGTGCGACAGTGGCCTCAGAGTGTGCGACAGTGGCCCCAGAGTGTGTGACACTGGTCCCAGAGTTTGCGACAGTGGCCCCAGAGTGTACGACAGTTGCCCCAGAGTGTGCGACAGTGGTCCCAGAGTGTGCGACAGTGGTCCCAGAGTGTGCGACAGTGGTCCCAGAGTGTGCGACAGTGGTCCCAGAGTGTGCGACAGTGGTCACAGGGTGTGTGACACTGGTCCCAGAGTTTGCGACAGTGGCCCCAGAGTGTACGACAGTTGCCCCAGAGTGTGCGCCAGTGGCCCCAGAGCGTGCGACAGTGGTCCCAGAGTGTGCGACAGTGGCCCCAGAGTGTGCGACACTGGCCCCAGAGTGTGCGACAGTGGTCCCAGAGTGTGCGACAGTGGTCACAGAGCGTGCGACAGTGGTCACAGAGTGTGCGACAGTGGTCCCAGAGTGTGCGAAACTGGCCCCCGAGTGTGCGACAGTGGCCCCAGAGCGTGCGACAGTGGCCCCAGAGCGTGCGACAGTGGCCCCAGAGTGTGCGACAGTGGCCCCAGAGCGTGCGACAGTGGCCCCAGAGCGTGCGACAGTGGTCCCAGAGTGTGCAAAAGTGGTCACAGAGTGTGCGACAGTGGCCCCAGAGTGTGCGACACTGGCCCCAGAGTGTGCGACAGTGGTAATAGAGTGTGCGACACTGGCCCCAGAGTGTGCGACACTGGCCCCAGAGTGTGCGACAGTGGTCCCAGAGTGTGCGACAGTGGCCCCAGAGTGTGCGAGTGGTCTCAGAGTGTGCGACAGTGGTCACAGAGTGTGCGACAGTGGCCCCAGAGTGTGCGAGTGGTCTCAGAGTGTGCGACAGTGGCCCCAGAGTGTGCGACAGTGGTCCCAGAGTGTGCGACAGTGGTCCCAGTGTGTGCGACAGTGGTCCCAGAGTGTGCGACAGTGGCCCCAGAGCGTGCGACAGTGGTCCCAGAGCGTGCGACAGTGGTCACAGAGTGTGCGACAGTGGTCCCAGAGTGTGCGACAGTGGTCCCAGGGTGTGCGACAGTGGCCCCAGAGTGTGCGACAGTGGTCCCAGAGTGTGCGACAGTGGTCCCAGAGTGTGCGACAGTGGTCCCAGAGCGTGCGACATTGGCCCCAGAGCGTGCGACAGTGGCCCCAGAGCGTGCGACAGTGGCCCCAGAGTGTGCGACAGTGGTCACAGAGCGTGCGACAGTGGCTCCAGAGCGTGCGACAGTGGTCACAGAGTGTGCGACAGTGGCTCCAGAGTGTGCGACAGTGGCCCCAGAGTGTGCGACAGTGGTCCCAGAGTGTGCGACAGTGGCTCCAGAGGGTGCGACAGTGGTCCCAGAGTGTGCGACAGTGGCCCCAGAGTGTGCGACACTGGCCCCAGAGTGTGCCACAGTGGTCACAGAGCGTGCGACAGTGGTCCCAGAGCGTGCGACAGTGGTCCCAGAGCGTGCGACAGTGGCCCCAGAGCGTGCGACAGTGGCCCCAGAGTGTGCGACACTGGCCCCAGAGTGTGCGACAGTGGCCCCAGAGTGTGCGACAGTGGTCCCAGAGTGTGCGACAGTGGCCCCAGAGTGTGCGACAGTGGCCCCAGAGTGTGCGACACTGGCCCCAGAGTGTGCGACAGTGGCCCCAGAGTGTGCGACAGTGGCCCCAGAGTGTGCGACACTGGCCCCAGAGTGTGCGACAGTGGCCCCAGAGTGTGCGACAGTGGTCCCAGAGTGTGCGACAGTGGTCCCCAGAGTGTGCGACAGTGGCCCCAGAGTGTACGACAGTGGCCCCAGAGTGTGCGCCAGTGGTCCTGGGATGACTATCTCTGGGAATGTGAGTTCAAATGCCTACCGCGGGATTAAAAATGATGAAAATGACCATGAAGCTATCAGAATGTTGTAAAAGCACAACTTTCGGGAAGGAAATCTGCTGTCCTTACTCAGCCTGCATGTGACTCCAGTCCCACACCAGTGTGGTTGACTCTCAACTACCCTCTGAAATGTCCTAGCAAGCCACTCAATTCTATCAAACCTGCTACCAGCGGTTCAAGAGCGTGGTCCACCACCACCTTCTCAAGGGGCAACTAGGGATGGGCAATAAATGCCGGCCTTGCCAGCAACTGGGAATAAATTTAAACAGAAGTTTACTCCTCTGAATGCTACCGGTGATATCTACATAACCAAACATTGGCACCCAGCTATCTGTGCTATGAGAGGCTACGACCCCTGCATTCCATCCTCCTTTCCAACCCCTCAATTATGACCTGGTACCAACTGGCTCCAACAAGCCCACGGTACACATTCCAGATAGATGAAGCATTCCACTGCCAGGTCAATAGTATTCCACATCTCACCAATCGTGGGGATACCTCAATCAGGTTGGTGATCCAGGACATGTAATATAATTTCGGGTCTGTGGTCACGCAGAGGGTGACAGCCTTTCCCAGTGCCGCAGACATTGTTTTTTATTGTACGAAAAGTCAGCCTGGGTTCCTGTCCCTTGTCATTATCGGGCTGTGAGTGCACATGCAATGTGAAATGCCAAAAAAGGACTGAGATCTTTCACCCAAAATTAGAGACTGTCCCTCAGTTCAACAACAACGCAACTTGTATTTATACAACGCCTTTGACGTGATAAACCGTCCCCAGGTGAATTTCGCAACGAGTCACATAAAGAGACCTTAAAACAGGTGACCAAAAGCTTGGTCAAAGTGGCAGGTTTTAAGAAGTGACTTAGAGGAGAGAGAGATGGAGAGGTTTAGGGAGGGAATTCCAGAGCTTACGGCCCAGCCAGCTGAAAGCACGGCCGCCAATGGTGGAGCGATTAAAATCGGGGATGCGCAAGAGGACGGAATTGGAGGAGCGCAGAGATCTCGGAGGGTAGTAGCACTAGAGGAGGCTACAGAGATAGGGAGGGGCGAGGCCATGGAGTGTTTTGAAAACAAGAATGAGAATTTTTAAATCGAGCGATTGCCGGACTGGGAGCGCAGGGGTGATGGGTGAATAGTACTCGGAGCGAGTTAGGATATGAGCAGTAGAGTTTTGAATGAGCCCAAGTATACGGAGGGTCTGAATGGCCTCCTCCTGTTCGTAATATTCCTGGGGAGTCTAGAACCAGGGGTCACAGTCTCATATAAGGGGTCGGCCATCTAGGACTGAGATGAGGAGAAATTTCTTCACTCAGAGGGTGGTGAATCTTTGGAATTCTCTACCCGAGAAGGCTGTGGAGGCTCAGTCGTTGAGTATATTCAAGACAGAGATCGACTGATTTTTGGAAACTAAGGCAATCCAGGGATATGGGGATAGTGCAAGAAAGTGGAGATGAGGTGGAAGATCAGCCATGATCTTGCTGAATGGCAGCGCAGGCTCGAGGAGCCAAATGGCCTACTCCTGCTCCTATATCTTATGTTCCTATGGACTAGTGTCCACTGGGAAACCCGGTCGAGATGGGCCACAGTCAGAGGCTGTAACAGCTGTCTGAGGGAAGTCAGAGTGGGCTGCCTTTAAACCTCAATCCCTGAGGTGGAAGGTCAGCGTCTGACCCACTGCGCTAGGCATTAGTGCATTCGGAGGATACCTTAATGTCAACTTGATCTTCCGGATTGTGTGGTGTAACTGGGGCCGGGGATCAGAGGAAACGTGGGATTATCAGCTTCCAGTCGTGCTGTGTTTTGCACTGCTGAAAATCTTCTCCATGAATGTGCTCCTGATGCCTGAATCCTGCCCTGTTTGAATTGCAGTGAAGGCTGGAGTCAGGCTGCCTGTGGTGGACGTGTTGTCATATTAATGCAGCATTAACCTGCTGCACCATCCCCTTCTTCTCTACAGAAGAACATAAGAAATAGGAGCAGGAGTAGGCCATACGGCCCTTCGAGCCTGCTCCACCATTCAGTAAGATCATGGCTGATCTTCCACCTCATCTCCACTTTCCTGCCACATCCCCATATCCCTTGATTCCCTTAATATCCAAAAATCTATCAATCTCTGTCTTGAATGTACTCAACGACTGAGCCTCCACAGCCCTCTGGGGTAGAGAATTCCAAAGATTCACAACCCTTTGAGTGAAGAAATGTCTCCTCATCCCAGTCCTAAATGGCCAACCCCTTATCCTGAGACTATGCCCCCTAGTTCTAGACTCCCCAGTCAGGGGAAACAGCCTCTCAGCATCTACCCTGTCCAGCCCTGTAAGAATTTTATACATTCAATGAGATCACCTCTCATTCTTCTAAACTCCAGAGAATATAGGCCCAATCTACTGAATCTAGTAAACCTTGTTGCACCCCCTCTCAGGCAAGTATATCCTTCCTTAGGTAAGGAGACCAAAACTGTACACAGACCTGGCGTGGTCTCACCAAGGCCCTGTACAATTGCAGCAAGACTTCCTTACTCTTATAATCCAAACCCCTTGCAATAAAGCCTAACATGCCATTTGCTTTCCTAATTGCTTGCTGTACCAGCACGTTAACTTTCTGTGATTCGTGTACAAGGACACCCAGATCCCTCTGAATCCCAACATTCATAAGTCTCTCATCCTTTAAAAAATATTCTGCTTTTCTATTCTTCCTACCAAAGTGGATAATTTCACATTTTCCCACATTATACTTCATCTGCCACCTTCTTGCCCACTCACTTAACCTGTCTATATCCTTTTGCAGGCTCTTTGTGCCCCCCTCACAGCTTATTTTACCAGCTAGTTTTGTATCGTCAGCAAACTTGGATGCATTACACCCGGTCCCTTCATCCAAGTCATTAATATAGATTGTGAATAGCTGAGGCCCCAGCACCGATCCTTGCGGCACCCCCCCTACTAGTTACAGCCTGCCAACCCCAAAATGACCCGTTTATTCCTACTCTCTGTTCTCTGTCTGTTAACCAATCCTCAATCCATGCTAGTATATTACCCCCAATCCCATGAGCCCTCCAGGGTGCACTAGGGTTGCCAACCCTCCAGGATTGCCCTGGAGAGATAAAAATATTGGAGATGGGAAATGAGGCTGTTTGACTGGGCAGGGGTGGAGGTCACATGATGAAACCTCCAGGAATACGTCCAATCAGAATTGGCAACCCTAGGGTCTAGAGATTAAGGGCCAGACTTCCCCTCCGGCAAACCGTTTGTTTCCGGGAGGTACCGGAGCGGGGGAGCAGGGGGAATGGGGCAGGGAGGCCTCCCGCCGAATCCCCACCCCTAACCCGGGCCACAGAAACACTCCTCCCTCTCCCCTCCGTCCCAACAGGGAGGTGGGCTGCCCGTCCTTTGACCTCCCAGCTGCATTTAAATGACAGTGAGGGGGTGGGGGGTGGGGCTTTGGGGAACCGGCCGATTCCCCGCCTTCTGCCGTACTGCCGGCCGACACCAAGACCAGTACCGGGATGACACACGGTAGTGGCAGAAAGAGTGACAGTCCCAGAGAACGGGAAGGGGAGGAGCTAGTTTAGGTCACTTCTCCCTATCCCTCTCTTCTGCTCACCTACTGGCTGCAGGTCAGCTGAGAGCTCATTCAGAGCCATTTTCTTCAAACAATATCTTCAGGGGGGCTTGTGCCCCCTTCAGCAGTTGCCCCCACCCCTCCGCTTTCCGGTGCAGCAGCGAGCGCCCCTTGCACGGGAATTTCCTCCCTGGCACTGGCGGGCTCCCTCTGCAAAGCGGAGATACCCCGTTGGGCCAGCCAGCACACATAACTGACCCCGGCCCAGGATAGGGGGTCGGGGGTCACGGCAGGGTCAGGGCTGCGGGCGGAGGTCCTGTCACGACGGAAAATCCAGGCCTACGCTTTTCTAGTCTTTCCTCATCCCATTCACTTGGGATTTGTCTAGGTGCTCTCCCATGCCCTCTTGCCGATGCATGCCTGTCCCTTTTGAAGAAAGGCTACGGGTACAGATACACAAATTACTAAAAGTAACGACGCAGGTCAATAAGGCCATAAAAAAGCAAACCAAGCATTGGGATTGATTTCTGGAGGGATAGAATTGAAAAGCAGTGAAGTTATGTTAAACTTGTATAGAACCTTGCTTAGACCGCACTTGGAATACTGTGAACAGTTCTGGGCTTCATATTATAAAACGGATATAGAGGCACTGGAGAAGGTCCAAAAAAGATTCACAAGGATGATATCAGAACTGAGAGGTTATAAGTATCACGAAAGATTGAACAGGCTGGGGCTCTTCTCTCTAGAAAAGAGAAAAGAGTGACCTGATAGAGGTTTTTAAGGTAATGAAAGGATTTGATAAGGTAGAAGTGGAGAAAATATTTCCACTTGTGGGGGAGATCAAAACTAGAAGTCCTAAGTATAAGATAGTCACCAATAAATCCAATCAGGAATTCAGGAGAAACCTCTTTACTCAGAGAGTGGTGAGACTGTGGCACTCGCTACCACGGGGAGTGGTTGAGGCGAATAGCAGAGATGCATTTAAGGGGAAGCTAGATAAGCACATGATGGAGAAAGGAATAGAAGGATATGCCGATAGGGTTAGAGGAGGAAGAGTGGGAGGAGGCTCGTGTGGGACATATACACTGCATAGACCAATTGGGCCGAATGGCCTGTTTCTGTGCCAGAGACTCAATGACTTGCATTTATTTAGTGTCTTTTACATCGTCAGTACGTTCCAAAGCACTTTACAGCCAATTAAGCACTTTTAAAATGTAGTCACGGTGGTAATGTAGGAAACACGGCAGTCAATCTACGCACAGCAAGGTCCCACAAACAGCAATGTGATAATGATTAGATAATTTGTTTTTTAAGTGAAGTTGGCCAAGATGCAGGATGCCGGAGAAGGTAAGAGATTGCCACTGCAACCCTCTGTCACCCAGTGTGAGAAGTGAAACACAATCTGCCTAATGTGGGGCTCGAACCCACGCCGCTGAGATTAAATGTATCATGCTCTACCGACTGAGCTAGCCAGGCCTGAAGCATTGCGACTACACGATACACTATTCCAAGCGAAGACACGAAGCACCATTCTAACCTCTGTAGACATACTTCCCACTGTTCTATGTTCCATTAAATTCCACGTGCGTTTTCTCTTCAGAAGAACCTTCAGTTGACTAGTGAGAAGGCTGTACCTCTGTCCCTCCTCACCAGGGTTGGACGAGGTTTCATCACATGACCCTCTCACCTTCAACCGCCCCACCCCCACGCTCCCACCATTGCTCGCCTGAGGCGCCCGTCCTGGTGGCGCCCCGCCTTCCCACACCGATTGGAAAGCAAACAAATTCCCTGTTACCCGATTGAATGATTCTATCTTTGACTGTCACCCTTTTCATTTCCCATCTCTGATTTTTTTTTTTAATGCCCCCCCCTACGGTATTTCTCTCCCAGGTTTGCGCGCTGCAATGTACTCTGGAGATTAGTGTTTAATTCCTGGACACTCCAGGACAATCCCGAAGGGTTAGCAATCCCAGGTATTAACCTTTGCACAGTGGTCACATTCTCACCATGTCCGGGAGGTCATGACTCCAGAGACTTGAGCACATAATCCAGGCTGACACTCCAGTGCAGTACTGAGGGAGTGTGACACTGTCAGAGGTGGGAAATGTATAATTAATAGAATTTGAAGCATAGATTGCTGTCTTTATGATTCTAAATAACGTAGACCATGATGAGCTGTTTCACCATGTCCAGAACAGTAGAACCCGAGGACACGGCCTGCGCTTGTAGGGGGTAAATTCAAGACCAATCTGCAGAAACAATATTTCAGTGAGCGAGTGGTCAATCTGTGGCACAGGCTCCCTAGAGAGACGGTGGAAGCAGTTAGTATTGATTCATTCAAATACAAATTAGATTACTTTCAGGAAATAACCTTTTGGGATACAGTCTATGAGTAACTTGAGACATGACATGTGGTCCGTGTAGCATGCTTGGGAGGAACGGGTGACAGCTCTCCGCCACTGGGGTTTTCCTCGCCTCATGTCTGGGTCTGTTGTAGATTAATTGATGGAGATTGATTGCTCTGATTAGTCAACAACTCCATTATCGTCGTATCATGTGACTACCAGGATGGTGGAAGGCAAACTAGATGGACCTTGGTCTTTTTTTGTCTAGCAATTCCTATGTTCCTTATAGCTTGAATGACTATAGTTTGGTGGCCGTGCCTTCTATTGCCTAGACCCTAAGCTCTGGAATTCCCTGCCTAAACCTGTCCGCCTCGCTACCTCTCTTTCCTCCTTTAAGATGCTCCTTAAAACCTAGCTCTTTGACCAAGCTTTTGGTCACATGCCCTAATTTATCGTTATGTGGATCGGTGTCAAATTTTTTGTCTTAAAATACTCCTGTGCAGCACCTTGGGACGTTTTACTACATTAAAGGCGCTATATAAATACAAGTTGTTGTTGTTTGTTAAAGAGCAGTGACGTTTTAGTTGATCTGTACAATTTTGAATTTAAGGTGGTCCACATTTAAGACAGGCTGGCAACAAGTGAAGTCTCCATTCTTAGGCAATTATCCAGAAGCATCATGTTTGACTGATTAATCTAACTGCACGCGTTGACTCAGTCATAACAAAACCTCGGGTAGCCACCCATGCCTGCAGTGATTAACACTAACTGCTTTGCTTAAGAAAGTGTCAAATATTTTGTCTGCATCAGATGCTGATGAAGCAGAATTATGTGCACCGAGGTGACTAAATGCCATTAGGAACTGTGAATATGTGGGGGAATTAACTGTTTGCATTTAAAAAGGATATTCAACGTTGAGTTAATAGCAAAGGAATCTGGATACTAAAACAATGTGCATTCAACAGGGGCATGAAAATAAAAAGGACATATAGAGAGGGCATGTACAGGGGACACATACAGGAGATATGTACAGGGAACATGTACAGGGGATACATACAGGGAACATGTACAGGAGATATGTACAGGAGATATGTACAGGGGATACATACAGGGAACATAGAAACATAGAAACATAGAAACTAGGAGCAGGAGTAGGCCATTCGGCCCGTCGAGCCTGCTCCACCATTCAATACGATCATGGCTGATCATCCAAATCCAGTACCCTGTTCCTTGCTTTCTCACACAGAATCCCCACAGTACAGATAGAGGCCATCTCGGCCCATCGAGCCTGCACATATCCCACCCTATCCCCGTAATCCCACGTATTTAATTCCCCCTAACATATCCCATCCTATCCCCGTAACCCCACATATTTAATCCCCCCCTAACACTAAGGGTCAATTTATCATAGCCAAATCAACCTAACCCGCACATTTTTGGACTGTGGGAGGAAACCGGAGCACCCGGAGGAAACCCACGCAGACACAGGGAGAATATGCAAACTCCACACAGACAGTCACCCGAGGCCAGATTCGAACCCGGGTCCCTGGCGCTGTGAGGCACCAGTGCTAACCACTATGCCACCATGTTGCCCACATGTACAGGAGATATGTACAGGGGATACATACAGGGGACATGTACAGGAGATATGTACAGGGGATACATACAGGGGACATGTACAGGAGATATGTACAGGGGATACATACAGGGGACATGTACAGGAGATATGTACAGGAGACATGTACAGGAGATATGTACAGGAGACATGTACAGGAGATATGTACAGGAGACATGTACAGGAGATATGTACTGTACTGGGGACATGTACAGGAGATATGTACAGGGGACATGTACAGGAGATATGTACAGGAGACATGTACAGGAGATATGTACAGGGGATACATACAGGGGACATGTACGGGAGACACGTACAGGGCCCCCCATCTTCGCTCCCTCAAGGGGCTCAGACTTGAACGAATCTGGGTTAGGCATTCATCACCAGATCTGGCCGAGCCACATCAAGCGCTTTCGGACCTCACCCTCCTCTGCCATAACCACCTACTCCAAGATCATCCTGAAATGCAAAGATAACCCTAGTTTCTTTTCTCCACTGCCACTGTCTCCTGACCTTCTCTCCCCTGCGCCCTCCACTCTCACTTCCAGCACAAAGTGCAAGGAGCTTATGGACTTTATTGTCACTAAGATTGAGACCATCCGCTCAGCTGCCTCTGCTACTTCTCCCCAATCCCCTTGGCCACCAAGCCAACGAGTCTCCCCCCAGACATCCATTTGCTCTTGCCCTACACCCGTGTCACTCTCTAGTTTCTCTCTGCTCTCCACTCATGCCCTCTTCGAGCTCATCTTGCCCAAAGACCCACCCCCTGCTCCCTTGACCCCTATTCTCAGAAAACTGCTGATTATCCACATTCCTTTTATGGCACTCATGATATTGTAAATGGTTCCCTCTCCTCAGGTACTGTCCCCTTCCCTTTCAAAACCACTGTCATTAGCCTCTCTGCAAAAAAAAACACCCTCGACCCCTTTGTCCTTGCAGACTATCACCCTATCTCCAACCTCCCTTTCCTCTCCAAAGTCCTTGAATGCTGTGTTGCCTCCCAAATCTGTACCCATCTTTCCTGCAGCACCCCGTTTAAACCTCTTTAATCAGGTTTCCGCCCATGTTCAGTGGGACTGCCCTCACCTGGTTCCACCCTTAGCTGTCTGATCGTAGTCAGAGCATCTCCTGCAATGGCTTCTCTTCCTGTCCCCGCACCGTTACCTCTGGACTCCCCCCAAGGATCTATCCTTGGCCTCCTCCTCTTCCTCATCTACATGCTACCCCTCGGCGACATCATCCACACACATGGGGTCAACTTCCTCATGTACACTGAGCCCTAACACTCCACCACCTCTCTCGACCGCGCCACTGTCTTTGTGTTGCCAGACTGCTTGTCCTCCATCCATTCCTACAGTTAAACATTGGGAAAACTAAAGTTACTGTCTTCGGCCCCCACCACAAATGACCTACCCTAGCCACCAATTCCATCCCCTCCTTGGCCGCTGTCTCAGACTGTTCGCAACCTCGCCGTCCTATTTGACCCCAAACTGAGCTTGTGTCCTCGTAACCTCTCCATCGCAAAGACCCCCTACTGCCTTCTCTGTAACATCGCCTCTGCCCCTACTCAGCCCATCTGTTGCTGAAACCCTCACCCATGCCTTTGTTATCTCCAGTCTCAACTATTCCAATGCTCTCCTGCCCGGCCTGCCATTCTTCACCGTCCCATAACCATCAGCTTATTCAACACTCTGCTGCCCATATCCTATCCCGCTCACTCATCACCCCTATCCTGCATTGCTTCCCAGTCCCTTCATCGCCTCAAATTAAAACATTTTATCTTTGTGTTTAAATCCTTTCATGGCGTTGCCCCTTCTTCAGCCCTACAGAACTCCCCCACCATGAATTCTCCATCCCAATGACTCCAGCCTCTTGTGCATTCCCCCCTCCTTTGTCCCACCATCGGCGGCCGTGCCTTCAGCCGTCTAGGCTCTAAGTTCTGGAATTCCCAGCTAAACTCCGTCACCTCTCCTCCCCTAAGAGCCTCCATTAAAAAACCCACCTTTTTGGCCAAGCATTGGGTCACCCCTCCTAACCCTGCTTTGGCTTGGTGTCCATTTTTTTGATTACGCTTCTGTGAAGCACTTTATTTCTACGTTAAAGGCGTTATATAAATACAAGTTGTTGTGGTTGTTGCATTTAACGGCAACATCTATTTAACCGAGGTGTGCATTGAACTGGGATGTGTATTTAACTGGATGTGCTTTTAATCATTATATACACTTAAGCGGGCCTCAATATATTTACATCAGTCAACATTCTGCAATTTAAATCAGTTGAACGAATCTGATCTTGGATGTTCTTTAATTAAAAAAATGAAACAAAACAGTGCTAAATTAGTGGCAGGGTGTGATTTAGATTGTAATAACATGGGTGGAGACGTCGGTGTGGAAACAGTGATATTAGAATGATGAGTGCTGTGTGGCTTAGGTACGCTGAGACGTGATGTTACAGGGCGTGTCTGAAACACAAGCCAAGAAACAAGTCCGAGTCTTGCTTCTGGAAAGGAGGTGGACAGCAGGGAAGGGTTTTCTTTTTGCCAAGTTTCTCCCCATTTCTCCTGAAGGTGTTGGCTCCTGGGTTTGAGAGGCACCAGCAGCTCCTCTGGTACATCACTTAAGTGGCCCTTCTTTACGTGGGAGCCCAGACATTTATGCCAACAGTGCTATTCAGCAGTGAAGGGCATCACAACCAGGTCAGAGCCCCGTCCTCAGCCGACATGCACACCAGGAGTGGGTCACTGGGTGGTGTTCAGGAGTGGGAGCACTGGCTGATTATCCCTTCCCTAAGCCAGTGACATCCGTCCCAAACGTAGCACCCAAACTCTTTCATTGGCTGAGATCAGCAACCTCAGCCGTGGCTCAGTCAGTAGCACTCTCGTTTCTCAGTCAGGAAGTGGTGAGCGCATAATCCAGGCTGACACTCCAGTGCAGGACTGAGGGAGTGCAGCACTGTCTGAGGTGCCGTCTTTCCGACTTGCCGCCCTGTCTGCCCTCTCGGATGGATGTAAAGGATTCCCGGCACTATTCGAAAGAAGAGCAGGGGAGTTCTCCCCGGTGTCCTGGGCCAATATTTATCCCTCAACCACCAACATTAAAACAGATGATCTGGTCATTATCACATTGCTGCTTGTGGGAGCTTGCTGTGCGCAAATTGGCTGCCGCGTTTCCTGCATTACAACAGTGGCTACACTTCAAAAGAACTTTATTGGCTGTGAAGCGCTTTGGAACGTCTGGAGGTCACAAAAGGCCCTGTAGAAATGCAAGTCTTTCATTCACTACCCCCCAACTTGGGATATGGTTGGTTCCTCACTCGGCAATGTTGCTGCTAATTAAGTATTGCTCTGGGGGAATCAGCAGGGGTGGGAGGGTTAATTACTGATTCTGTCCAACTATTTGACAATATTAACACTTCCTCCAATTAGACCCTTTCGCAATCATGAAATACTTTGGAATTTAGGGTCCTTGCACAAAACTCTCCGACAAGCTGCTGTTTGTAGTCACCAGTCTATTAATACAGCAGGGAATGTCAGGTATGTGTGCTGGGCCTGCGTCTGTGACACTTCACAGAGTAGTTGAAGTTACAGACAGCTGCAGGGCCCAGGGACAGCTCCATTACTGATGACAGGCAGGGTATGGCGTCCCAGGCCGGGCCTATTGAAACATGTCGAGCTGTTCGGTTGAAGTAAAGTATGTGTTACAAACAACAGCAACGCAGACTGGGAGACGGGGGCCTATAAATTCGCCTGCGCAGCGCCTGTTTTTTCGGGCGCTAACTGTCCTACTAAGCCCCCAGGAAGCCGCGCACACTTCCGGCCGGACGTTGGCCGCTCGCCATATTGGGGAAGGAAAAAATAGGTGTCAAGAGCCCACGCCTGAATCGGGCGTTAGGCCCTGAGCTTATGCAAATAAGGGGCCTAACGCCTGTCTGAGGCCCCCACTGCAAGATCTGTTTACTCTGATGTAGCCGGTGCAGAGCAGGACATTTGACTCCAATCGGAGTATCTTTTTGCTTTAGATCCAGCAGATCTCCACAGTTGATGTTTATAGTTGAAAGTCTGTAACAGACCCGTCTTGTCTCTCGGTTGTTCCCGTATCAAAAGACATTTTTACCTGGACTGGTCGTTAGTCTGACTCAGGAGGGTGGTGCACTGCCTTTAGTCTGGCACCTACCTTTCGACTGGTCTGACTCAGGTGGCCCAACTGGGAGTTATACTCCCGCCAGCGTAGCTCTCAGGGTTATAGGAGCATGCAAGAGTACACCCAATGGAAACCGGGGGAGGGGGAGGGGGGTGTGGTCAGTTAAAATGGAGCGGAGGATGTACCCACTCCTTAGCCCCCCCCCCCCCCCCACCCCCGATCTGACTGACTGACTGCGATTCCCATTCTCAGCCACTTAGCTTGTGACAGGGGACCATTCCTTTTGTGGTGGCCTCCCAGCATGTGCAATTAACGACCGGGCAATTGCTTTGCGTCGACATCACATCTCTTTTGATCGGGAAGTCAGCAAGTGGCATGTGAAAGAGACTCGGTTGTTAAATTGGGCCAGGCCTCCCTGCTACCCGTGCAATTAATACCCGGACCGGAGATAAAACCGACCCTATGGGCTAGAAATTCATTATAGCCCAGGAATGGGCGGTATCAGTAGAAAAGATGGAGAATCAGCGCCAGGCACTAATGCTATAGACTGCACAAAAAATTCATGCTCACTGCTCAAACAAATGATTGGAGCGCTAACTCAAATCTTAAAGCCCAAGCTCATTGGCGTTACACTCAAAGGGTGGACCAATATCAGATAGAGTCTAATGGCAAGTCATGATTGCCACAGGTTTTTTTCAGTACTTAAAGGGGAGGTTCATTGATGCTGCAGAACCTCATTCACGGTATTGCTGGCTGTGCAACTGCCTCAGCAAGCAGAAACAGGACAAGGAGAAGGAGCTCGAGGACTGAACCAGGTATACTCATGGCAGATTCACACCCCAGGGAGAGAGTCGCAGATTCTGCAATCAAGCATTGGAGGCATTGGTTTCCGCTGTGGAGAGACGGAGGGCGGTGCTCTACCTGGTAAGTGGCAGGAGGCCCTCGCCATAAGTCTTCCGCACCATGTGGAGGGAGGTAGTGCAGCATGTCTCGGGCAACACTGTGGTCCCCAGGACCTACACACAGTGCAGGAAGAAATTTAATGATCTCACTCGGGTGGTCAGGGTGAGTGAATGCTTCAACAAATGCTACATACCACCATCTGTACCACAATCTTCACACACTGCCCAAAGCACCACTCTCCCAGCACTCACCTACCAACAATCTCTACAAACCAACACTCACATCCACATCTCACGCCTTGCACACAATGACAGCTATTCAACTATGGGAGGCACATCACCCAAACACATTGCTCCACCCTCACTCACACACTTTCCTTACTCTTGCAGGCCAAGGTGGCTCTAAACAGGAGGGAGCAGGAGCTCACAGGCGGGGGACAAGCCGACACCCAACCACTGTCTGCGCTGGAAAATAGAGTGCTGCAGATTATTGGGCGCCAGGTGGTGGGCGCCGTGGCCACCGGCAACGTTGACCCCCTTGGGGACAACAACGGTAGGTTCATCCCTACTCCTTCTTCTCACATCCCACTTCCCCCTCACCCCACAAACCTTTCGCACTTTCCAGCTAATCATGCTGTATGCATGCATTTCTCCCTTGCTGCCCCCCTCCCCTCACCTCAACCCGACTCTTGTGCCTTTATGCTTTCAGGTAATGAGCAAACACCTGAGCAGCCTGTCCCTGAGGGCACAATAGAAAGCGAGGTGGGAGAAGAGGAGGAGGAAGAACACACCGCGTCACTGCATGTCTCACCCGCAGGCACCAGCTCAGATACTGGCACTACGCGTTCTTTATAGGCTAGTATCGTAGCGGGATCTGCACAGGGTGAGGCACCGGGAAATGAGTGGGCTGCAGCAAGGCCAGGGGGAAAGGGTAGCTCGGGGGCCAGCTCCCCGGAAGGAGAGTTCTGCTGCACAGGACTCAGATGAGGACCTCGATGGGGAGACCTTTAGAAGGGTGATAGGCATGCACACGGAGATGATAGGTGCAATGGCAAGGGTGCCCGAGAGCCTGTCGGCAATGGTGAGGAGCATGGAGGAGTCCACCTCCAACATTGCACAAGGCTCTGCGCACACCATGGAGCCCATCGTTTCCAGTCTGCAAAGGATGGTAGACTCCCAGAGAGACCGTGGCGACCCAGACCTGATGTCGCGTGTGATGGGCGATCTGGCAGCTTCATTGCAGCACAGGCGAAAGCGATGTAACGTCTTAGAGCTGTAATGCAGTCTATGCTTGATGCCACATAAGCTCTGACTGCTGCCATCGTGACTGGGTCTACCACCGTCGATCAGGGCTTTCACGGTGTCGCAGCAGGCCAGCAATCTGTGCTCCAACAGATTGCTAGGGATGCTGAGGTGCTGCCCTGGGGGAGTGGCAGTGGGTCAGTGGAGCAGGAACCTGTTCTCCTCTCTCAGGATGACAGCATTCCTGCTCCCACCACTGACACTCTTCCATTGCCCTTGTCGCTGCCTGTTATCCAGCCAGCCCAGACTGCTGCCATCCTGGTGTGAGGCTGGAGGTCTGTTTGGAGGAGCTGGCAGAGTTCTGTGTCCACCTCCTTGGTGAAGCAGAGCCATTTAATACACTGCTCCTCGCTTCATTGAAGGTAGGAGAAGTGCTTTCGGAATACCTTGAGATCCCTGATATCCCTCCTCCCTCTGCGCATATGTTCCCATCATTCTCGTTGCCTACACTCCCTCCACTGTAGATCCTGGAGGGGCAGGTCGACTGCCAGTCCAGCCCCCATTAATGTAACCAAGTGTAGCAGTTTGATTTTTTTTAAGAATAAATGTAGCTACTTTTTAGTTGGCACAATACTCCTGATACAAAAGAACTTTGAAATTACTGAATGAAACTGTGTTGGAGTAGGTGAGACTGACAAGAAACCACTGAAACTGCACTAACCCGACAACTGCGAGTCATTACTGATGATCCCTTTAAATAATGTTCCTGGAGCCGGCTTCCTGGTGCTTCACACCAGCTCTCTCTGTTGATGTTTACTCCAGGCGCTAAGGTAGGTGGCGACAATCAATTTCGCAGATCGGGCGGTTAGTGAGTGTTGCACACTCACTGACGTCACGATCCACCTGGTGTTGATGCTCCCGGCGATAACTATTGCTGGCGGCGCTATGGGGGGGGGGGGGGGGGCGGGATTTGGCATGCGCCGCTGGATTCGCCTCGCCCCGGCGATAATGCTCTAGCGCCCCGTTTGCGCCATCTGCTGCTGCTAACGGGAGACGCTAAGGGGACAAATTTTTCCCCCTATATGTCTGAGGACACCTGTCCTCCTCTTCACCGTCTCTATATAGGAACAGGAGAAGGCCATTCAGCCGCTCAAGTCTGTTCTGCCATTCAATTAGATTGTGCGTTTCAGCCGTTGATCAGTGGGTAGCACTCTTGCCTCTGAGTCAGAAGGTTTGTGGGTTCAAGCCCCACTCCAGAAACTTGAGCACAAAATCTAAACTAACACTCCACTGCAGTCCTGAGGGAGTGCTGCCTTTCAGATGAGACATTAAACCGAGGCCCTGTCTGCCCTCTCAGGTGGATGTAAAAGATCCCATGGCACTACTCTGAAGAAGAGCTGGGGAGTTCGCCCCAGTGTCCTGGCCAATATTAGTTCGCCCCAGTGTCCTGGCCAATATTAGTTCTCACTGGTGTCCTGGCCAATATTAGTTCTCCCTGGTGTCCTGGCCAATATTTATTCCTCAACCTATATCACTAAAACGCATTATTTGGTTATTTAACTCATTGCTGTTTGTGGGATCTTGCTGTGCGCAAATTGGCTGCCACGTTTCCTAAATTACAACAGTGATGATGCTTCAAAAAGTACTTCAATGGCTGTAAAGTACTTTGGGACGTCCTGAGATTGTGAAAGGAGCTATATGAATGCAAGCTCTTTCTTTCTTTTCTTTTGACTGATCTGTATCTCAACTCCATTTCCCCGCCTTTTCTCCATATCCCTTGATACCCTTACCTAACAAAAATCTTTTGATTTCAGTCTTGAAACCTCCAATTGTCCCCCAGCATTCAGAGCCTTTTGGGGGATGTGCCGGAGGAAGCAGAGAGCCAGGCCCCACAGTTTAGTGCATCCTCCATAACTCATTCTATCCCTCCCAACCACCAGCCCACATATCGCCACCCCAGAGGATTTAGAGAGTGAGCCTCTCTAGATGGGCGTGCACTGAGTGAGACACAGCGTCAGTGAGCAGGAGTAGCTGGTGATGGTCTCGGAGGAGGAGCAGCAACCTGCTGCCCAAGAGGCCAGCTCACATCCCACCTCAGTTGGTGAGCCCGGGGGAAGGGTCTGAACTTCACGAGGAACGATGCTTTCTGAGAACCTAACGCTGGTGTAGTCGCTTGGAACCAAGCCAAACAGCACGCTGGCGATGGTGGCTCAAATGGAGGAGTCTACCTGTCGCAGGCGCACAGCCCTGTGGGATCATTTTACAACACTTCAGTTCACAGGAAGGATCTAGTGGCCTTGGAGGAGGAGCAGCGCAGATTCACCAGAATGATACCGGGGCTAAAAGGGTTAAATTATGAGGACAGGTTGCATAAACCTGGCTTGTATTCCCTTGCGTTTAGAAGGTGATGGGGTGATCTAATCGAAGTGTTGGAAATAATAACAGGATTCGATAGGGTAGATTCAGAGAAGCTATTTCCTCTGGTGTGGGAGTCTAGAACAAGGGGCGTAACCTTAAAACTAGACATAGGCCATTGCAGAGGGAAATCAGGAAACACTTTTTCACACAAAGGGTAGTGGAAATCTGGAATTCCCTCCCCCAAAAGGCTGTGGATGCTGGGGGACAATTGGAGCTTTCAACACTGAGATTGACAGATTTTTATTAGGTAAGGGTATCAAGAGATATGGAGCAAAGACAGGTAAATGAAGTTGAGGTACAGATCAACCATGATCTAACTGAATGGCGGAGAAGGCTCGAGAGGGCTGAATGGCCTACTCCTGTTCCTATATGGCAACTCCAGAGACACCTGACTTTAGGGCTTTCTCAGCTGGCGGACATTTCCCAATTGCTGGGTAGGTCTACAGACTTGAGCACATAATCCAGGCTGACACTCCAGTACAGTACTGAGGGAATGCTGCACTATTGGAGGTGCCGTCTCTCGCATTAAACATTAAACTGAGGCTCTGTCTGCTCTCTCGGCTGGACGTAAAAGATCCCATGGCACTATCAGTAATAGGAAAGACGCTTGAGGGAATCATTAGGGATGCAATATTTGATTACTTGGATAGAGAGGGACATATTTGGATACCCAACATGGCTTCAAAAAAAGGTCATATCTTACAAATTTGATTATATTTTTTGAAGAGGTCACCAAGATGGCGGATGAGGAAAGCCCAGTAGACATTGTCTAATTAGACTTCCAAAAAAACTTTTGACAAGGTACAAAGGGCTTCTCTACAAGATCGAAGCCTCTGGTATTAGTGGTGATAAAATGAATTGGATTGAGAACTGGCTGGAAGAACGTAGGCAAAAAGTAGTTATAGATGGATTTGGATCTGTTTGGAGACCGGTCACCAGTGGAGTCCCACAGGGATCGGTGTTGGGACTGATGCTCTTTAGTATTTTTATTAATGATCTAGCTGTGGTCTGGGGGCACGATCTGCAAGTTTGCAGATGATACTAAGATCTGTGTGGGTGTAAGGATTGTAGATGATGCTCGACGGCTTCAGGCGGATCTCGATGTGTTGGGAGATTGGGCTCATGACTGACAAACGATGTTTCATTTGGATAAGTGCAATTTTATGCATGTGGGCAGGGCAAATGCTCAACATTCATACACCCTTCAGGGAAAAGCATTAAAGAAGGTGGAAAAAGAAAGATATTTGGGCATTCTAGTGCATAGATCTCTAAAGGTTCATGAGCAATGCTGTGAAGCAATAGCTAGAGCGAATAGGGTGTTGGGGTGCATTCATAGGACGATTGATTATAAAACAAAGCATACTATTTTTTCCCTGTACAAGACCTTGGTTAGGCCTCAGTTGGAATACTGTGTCAGGTTTGGACTCCTCACATGGTGAGTGATATTGAGGCTTTGGAAAGGGTACAGAGGAGGGCCACTAGACTAATTCCCACATTAAAGCATCTTAGTTATTAAGATAGGCTAAAAGAGCTAGGACACTTTAGAGAAGCGTAGACTTAGGGGTGAACTGATCGAGGTTTATAAGATGATGAAGGGAATAGACTGTTTTTCAATTAAATAGGTTAGGGAGGACCAGGAGTCACAATTTTAAGTTGTTCAAGGCCAGATCTAGGTTAGATATCAGGAGGTGGCTCCTGTCCCAGAGAATAGTGGAGCTCTGGAACAGGCTGCCGGCTCGGGCGGTGGACACCAATTAGCTGAATTCCTTCAAGCAAGAGCTGGACTTGTTTCTGGCTGGGGCAGAGATCGCCTTGCACAGGAGGTAAGTACTGCATAGAATTCTCAGGGCCAGAATGATCTCCTGGACTAGTTTTGATCGCCTTGGGGGTGGAGGGGGGTGGGGGGGGGTCGGAGAGGATTTTTCCAGATTTTTCTCCCCCAAAATTGTCCTGGGTTTTTATCTGGTTTTTCGCCTCTCCCAGGAGATCCCATGGCTTCGGGTAGGGTGGGCTGGAGTGTATATATTGTGATCCACAAGGCATCGCAATTGTGTGGGACAGGCCGGATGGACCAGAGAGTCTTTTCCTGTCCATCATTGTATCAGCACCTCTGGATAGCGGGGCAACTGAATCAGCCAGGGCTCCTGCTCCTGATCACTGTCCAGTGACCTATGCTGGTCAGGTTTGGGTGTATGTGGGCGTTGTGTGTGGACAGGATTCAGGGTTGTCTGTGATGCCCGCTGTGATCCGATAGTTTTCCGATGGTCACGGGCCGATTGGGCAGGGCACCGGAGGGCTCGATGTGCTGGTGAAGATCGCAGCAAGACTCAAGACCTCTGAAGTTCTTCAGTAGCGTTTTCCGGGGTGGACTTCGCCCCATTGGATTTGCCCCTGACCCTGTTCCAAACCCTGGAGTCGGAATCGTTAGAATATTGGCGCATCTGGAGTTCTCAGCTCTGCAGGGGATGGGGAGGGCGGGATATCGTGTGGCAAGTTTCTACAGTGTAAGTGGGGCCCAGGATTGTGAATTGCATGCATTTCCTACTGTACTCAATCGCTCTGTGGCCTATTGTGGTAAAATTTAAATCCCCCACCCCTCCCAGGTACTTAGTAACACTGGTTGCCAGGGACGCCCATGTATCCCTTGCACCCAGCGTTTGCTAGGGAGTGAACAGAGGACAATGTGTCATATGAGGTATTCGCTCATTGATGGGCTTGCGTATTATGTGCCCCCAAATTCCGACCCCCTCCTCACCCAGGTAACAGCAGCGACAGACAAGGAATTCCAATGCTTACATCTTCAGCAGAGGTAGGGGGGAGGGGAGGGAATTGGAATGGGCGGGGAAAACCCACCGGATTGCCTGCGAGAGTTTAACGAGCTCTCCTTAGCTGGTTAAAGGGCAGCAGCTTTTAATTGACCGATGCCTCGTGCCTGAAGCAGTGTGAGGGACTTGGCAGGTGGCGGCAGACAGGTCCTGTATAGTGTTTCACGGCTAATGAAGGAAACAGCTCAGTATTTAGGGAGTGTCCAGAGCATCAATCACAGGCAGACTGATCACGGCAGCTGCTTTCTGCGAGGGGCTGGAACAGAAATAAAAGCAGAAACACTCGGGGCAACGCTGGGGATTCAATTCTTTATTCATTCGCTGGCTACAGCTGGGCTCAAACCTGTAGTTCAGGCGGGATGTGGCACAAGGTGTTTGATGTAGTGATCGCTACTTTTTTCAATGCTCAGTTGGTAGCACCCTCACCTTTTGGGTCAGGAGGTTGTGGGTTCAAGTCCCGCTCCAGAGACTTGAGCACATAATCCAGGCTGACACTCCAGTGTGGTGCTGAGGGAGTGCTGCACCGTCGGAGGTGCCGTCTTTCGGATGAGACATTAAACCGAGGCCCCGTCTGCCCTCTCAGGTGAACGTAAAAGATCCCGTGGCACTATTTCGAAGAAGAGTTATCCCCGGTGTCCTGGCCAATATTTATGCTTCAACAACACCTATAAACAGATTATCTGGTCGTTACCACATTGCTGTTTGTGGGACCTTGCTGTGCGCAAATTAGTTGCCAAATACGTGCCCCATCTTTCCCGTAACTCCATGTTTGAATCTCTCCAATCAGGTTTCTTCCTCTGCCACAGCACTGAAATAGCCCTAATTAAAGTAAAAAATGATGACATCCTATGTGACTGACCGTAGTAAACTCCTCATCCTTCTTGACCTGTCTGCAGCCTTTGACATGGTTGACCACATCATCCTCCTCCAACGCCTCTCCTTCATTGTCCAGCTAGTGGGATTGCACTCGCTTGGTTCCACTCTTACCTATCCAATCATAGCAAGAGCAACTCCGGCAATGGCTTCTCTCCCTGCCCCTGCAACATTACCTCTGGAGTCACGAAGGATCTACCCTGAGCCCCCTCCTCTTCCTCATCTACATGCTGTCCCTTGGTGACATCATCTGAAGACACGATGCCAGTTTCCACATGTATGTGGACGAAACCCAGCTTTACCTCACCACAAGCTCTCTCGACCCCTCCATTGCCTCTGTGTTGTCAGACTGCTTGTCTAACATCCAATCCTGGACAAGCCATAATTTCCTCCCGTGAAACACTGGAAGACCGAAGCCATCATCTTTGGTCCCCACCACAAACTCCATACCCTAGCCATGATTCCAACCCTCTCCCTGGCCAGGTTGAAAAAGACTGCTCTCAACAATGGCGTCCTATTTGAAGCTGAGCTTCCGACCCCATATCACAAGGATCTATCACAAAGACCGCCTGCTTCCACCTCTGCAACATCGCCCGTCTCTGCCCCTGCCTCGGCCCGTTTGCCCCTGAAACCCTCAACCATGCCTTTGTCACCTCCAGAATCAATTACTCCAATGGTCTCCTGGTCGGCATCCCATTCTCCACCCTCTGTAAACTCATCCAAAACACTGGTGCCTGGTTGCTATCCCGCATCAAGTCCCGTTCACCCATCACCCCTGTGCTCGCTGACCTATATTGGCTCTCGTTCCGTCAACGCCTCAATTTAAAATTCTTATCCTTGTGTTAAAATCCCTTCCTAGCCTTGCCCCTTCCTATCTCTGTAGCCTCCTCCAGACCTATAACTTTCCCCAGAACTCTGCGTTCCTCCAACTCTGGCCTCCTTTGGCCCACCATTGGCAAGCTTACCTTCAACCGCTTTGGCCCCATGATATGGAATTCCCTCCCTACACCGCTCCTTGAGACCCTTCTTAAAACCCCATCTCTTTGACTGAGCTTCTGGTCACCCCTCCTAATATGTCCTATTTTTGGCTCGGCATCCATTTTTGTCTAATTACACTTCCGTGAAGCGCCTTGGAACATTTTTCTGCATTAAAGGCGCTATATATGTTACAAAAGCAAAATACTGCAGATGCTGGAAATCTGAAATAAAAACAGGAAGTGCTGGAAATACTCAGCAGGTCAGGTAGCATCTGTGGAGAGAGAAACAGAGTTAACGTTTCAGGTCGACGACCCTTCGCTCTATATGTTTGTTGTTGTTCCTTCGCCTCTTCCTTCTCACACCCCCGCCAACTACCACAATCTCCCTCCCCACCCCCGACTGAGATTATCTAACTCAGCACACACTGGGGATCAGTCCTGGTTTCCGTGCCTCAGTACAACAATGGCCGGTGCATTGACAAGCTGAGCCTGGGCAGGAGTTTGAGGTTTAAGAAGTGTAGACACGATGGCACGTCCCAGCCCCCCAGCTTGACGGTTATTATTAAGTACAGTATTAGATTACTCTGCTTCTGCTGGTGCTTGCAGCCCAGAGATGAGAAGGTGGGCTTCTTTTCATTGGGTTTCAGCGTTGCCTATAGGGGGGCAGTTACATCAAAAAGCTCTCTGTTTTTAAGAGCTATGGGTAACATCAATATAAATAAGTATTAATGGATGCAAGGAGTTTATTATAGGCAATCGCAGCTTCCAAGTAGCATGAAGTTGATTTGATTTATAGGGCAAGAGTCAATGGGTGTATGACACCTGAACCTCCTGGTCTAGTTACAGAATTCAAGTCACTTCCCCGCCTTCAAATTCTTTTTTAAAGAGCTTCGCACAGGCCTTTTTAAAATGTTAGTAACTCGGCCTGTGTTGTGTGAGCTTGCAGCTGACACCGGAGAAGGGCAAAGATCCCAGAAGTGTATCGAGGCTGTGGGAACCTTCTGCTTCTCTGCTGTCCGTCTACCTCGCAGAGGAAAGCAGGAGATAATCCGTGTGCTTTGCCATTGGGTTATCAGTCAGGATTAACCTGGTTCAGTTTCCCTCGCTGCGGATTAAAACAAGTTCCTACACAAGTGAACCCCTTCAACAAGCGACTCCTCTCCTCACGCAGGCGCAGAGGGCGGTTTTGAACTAATCCTCTTTGTCATCCAGGGTCGCCAACTCTGGCTGGACGTATTCCTGGAGACCTCCCGCCTCCAACCATCCCGCCCAGACAAACAGCCTTTTTTTTTCCATCATTAATATTTTTATAACTAATAAATGAAAGTATTCAAAGAAAAGGAGAAAAGCACACGAAGTGTCCAGATGATTAACCTTTAATTCCTGGAGGCTCCAGGACAATCCTGGAGGGTTGGCGATCCCACTGTCATCTGATAATATGTGTGAGTTAAGCTGCAAATTTTGTACAGGGGAAGATCCCAGTTTTGGCAAGTTGACGGTACTGTGGGACAACCGCTCTGATTGTATGCACAGCAAGCTCCTGTCTACACAGCGGACAGCTCGTGGAAACCCGCAGGCATGGGGCAGGACATCGAAAGGATTAACGCAGCAAAGGGAATGCTCTTTGTTTATTGCTGGTAGACTGAGCTCGCAGCGTCGGCAGTTTTTGCCATGGCCCCGAACCCCAAAGATAAAATGTTTTTGTTTTTCATTATTTTAAGGCAGCCCCCTTTGTAAAGGCGGGGAACCGCATGGGCATCTAGAATCTTCTTCTGGAGGGACCCAAGACGGTGGCAACACGGTGGCATAGTGGTTAGCACTGGTGCCTCACAGCGCCAGAGACCCGGGTTCGAATCTGACCTCGGGTGACTGTCTGTGTGGAGTTTGCACATTCTCCCCGTGTCTGCGTGGGTTTCCTCCTCCGGGTGCTCCGGTTTCCTCCCACAGTCCAAAAATGTGTGGGTTAGGTTGATTTGGCTATGATAAATTGACCCTTAGTGTTAGGGGGGATTAAATATGTGGGGTTATGGGGATAGGATGGGATATGTTAGGGGGAATTAAATACGTGGGGTTACGGGGGTAGGGTGGGATCTGTGTACTGTGGGGATTAAAGCAGGGACAGGGTACTGGATTTGGATGATCAGCCATGATCGTATTGAATGGCGGAGCAGGCTCGACGGGCCGAATGGCCTACTCCTGCTCCTAGATTCTATGTTTCTATGTTTCCCTCCAGTCCGGGGGGACCTACGCTGGATTTTATGGGATGTTCAATGCGGGGAGGATGCCCTAGCCTGCCAGAGGCATTTAAATCATGATAGGGTCAGTGGCGGAGTTTAGTCACATCTTGGCGCCTATGTGGATTCTAGGGGTTGATCTGTGTAATAATAACTGGGAACAATGATACACATCAGCAAATGCAACAGGACATTGGTTTCAGTCTCTTCCACCCCGCCACCCCACACCCCCAACCCAACCTCCACCCCACAACCCCCACCACCCCCCCAATCCCCACCCCACAACCCCCACCAGCCCCCCAACCCCCACCACCCACGCCCGATCCCCACCCCCCACCCCCACCCCAACCCCCACCCACCCCACAACCCCCACCACCCAACCCCCACCACCCACGCCCGATCCCCACCCCCCACCCCCCAACCCCCACCACCCACCCCCCCACCCCCACCCCCCACGCCCGATCCCCACCCCCCCAACCCCCACCACCCACCCCCAACCCCCTTCCAACCCCCACCCCCACCACCCCCTCCAACCCCCACCCCCACCACCCCCTCCAACCCCCACCCCCACCACCCACCCACCCCCCCACCACCCACCCCCACCCCCTTCCAACCCCCACCCCCCCACACGCCACACCACACTACCCTCTTGGTTTGGCCTTATCTACCCATAGTCCTCCCTTACCCCGAGTTTGGAAGGAACCACAACTCCACTTCCCCACGGACCAGCCCCTCAGGAATGTTGCATCAGATGGTGCGGATACTCAACTATGGAAGGCATTGCAAGCCCAATCTGGCCCTTGATCTACTTCCTCACATGTCTATGGGCGCTGGGACCACTTCTACACACATGCCAACCTTGCAAACTAGCAAAAGCTGGCCAACGGCTTTGCAAAGGTCGGTAGCCCCAAAAAGGCTGACAACTGGAAGACGGCCCTGGATGTGAGCCTACCACATGTGAAAAGAAATAGTTAGACTGAAAGCGCAGTGAGACACTGGGGGAAAGGGGACGAGTGCCAACTTGAACTCAGTGAGGGTGGAGAGACTAGTAAAGCTGGGATTATTCTCCTTAGAGCAGAGAAGATTATGGGGAGATTTAATAGAGGTGTTCAAAAAAAATTGTTAGCATTCTACAAAAATACAGATAATGATATTTATAATGATAGAGTAAATAGGGAGAAACTGTTTCCACTGGCTGGGCGGGGGCGGGGTCGGTAACCAGAAGGCACAGATTTAAGATAACTGGCGGGGAGATGAGGAGAAATTTTTTTACACAGTGAGTGGTTATGATCTGGAATGCACTGCCTGAAAGGGTGGTGGAAGCAGATTCAATAATAACTTGCAAAAGGGAAGTGGATAAGTACTTGAAAAGGAAAAATTTGAAGGGCTATAGGGAAAGAGCAGGGGAGTGGGACTAATTGGAGAGCTCTTTCAAAGAGGTACGATGGGCCGAATGGCCTCCTTCTGTGCTGTAAGATTGTATGATACCTACATGAAGGGAAGGGGACATGAAGAATGGCAGCATGAAATGGGGGGAAGCAAAGAAGAGTGTGAATTGGAAGGTGGAGAATGGTGCCAATTTTAGTTGCGCAGGAGGAAGAGCAGTGTCATTGAGCCGGCGAGCTGCGGACAGGAACAGGGAGCTCCCCGGCGAAGCAGGGTTGAAGATCGGGCCTCTGCGATGCCAGCAACGGCCCACAGGTGATGAAGTGAAGGGGAAGGCGACTGGGAATGGGGGGCTACTGGGGAAGGGGGCAATCGGGTCAGGAAGGGGCCAACAACTAGTGCACATTGCTCTGCTCACAGGTGCTAATCAGCAGTTGTCTCCACTTGAGTGGGGTTTAATGTGAGCCGCTCTCCTCAGGCAGGGTCACACACTCGGCAGGTGTTTGTCCATTTGTTTTGATAGCTTTCGCTCAGCAGCTTTGAGGTTAGACTACCAGCTGATCCTATCTGTGCTGTCAAGAACAACTTAATTAAAGAAATAACCCTGCATTTTAAGGTGACCCAGCTACCCTTGCATAAAAGCAAATTGACAAATGTGTGTTTGACCCAGTAAGGTCAACGCTAGATAATGAAATCCTGTACAAATTCAGAGAATTGGCGAATTCCAAGAAAATCAACTTGAAAGCAAACCATCCGGAGGGGAATAAAAATGAGAAAATAGATCTTTTTCTGCACAAATATTTTTTTGATGGTGGTAGATCACGGACCAGAGAAAGAGTTGGCATGGCCTCCAAATACCCGAGTACAGGTTGTTATCAGGCCATACGTTCACACCAAGGGAAACGGTTATGATGCTGATGACACAGCCGAGTGCCAAAGTGAGGCGTAACCAGGTTAGCTAAGGTGTGAGGTAATCAAAAACATTAACAGTGAGGAGCTCATGTTTAGTAAGAAGGGTAAGGGTTACTCACTGTATGGAGTTACAGTTTATTCAGCAGGGTAAGGGTTACTCACTGTATGGAGTTACAGTTTATTCAGCAGGGTAAGGGTTACTCACTGTATGGAGTTACAGTTTATTCAGCAGGGTAAGGATTACTCACTGTATGGCATTACAGTTTATTCAGCAGGGTAAGAGTTACTCACTGTATGGAGTTACAGTTTATTCAGCAGGGTAAGAGTTACTCACTGTATGGAGTTACAGTTTATTCAGCAGGGTAAGGGTTACTCACTGTGTAACTGTAGGGAGTTACAGTTTATTCAGCAGGGTGAAGGTTATTATATTAAAGCCAATAAAGTGTCTGGTGCAGAATCTAAAACCGTAACGAGTTCTCACCTATCTTATTGGGGCAAACAGCTGGAGTCTTTAAACTTGTTGATAACCCCTATGTGTTGTGCGGTGGGACAACACTTTAACAAAACAGCTGTTACTAACTCCTTCAGCTGAGGGTAAAACAACCTGTGAATACAATATGGTGCCGGACGGGTCCTGTAAAATACCAGTGGCTCAGTATAAAAGAAAGAGCATACTGGCTATTTAATTAAGGACAAACTGTGATGATTGGTTGACTGTCTTTCTCTTCAGTTACCACAGGACCTGGGCCAAACATCACATTGCCCACCCCCAGGGGCTAGTCAGAGGTAATGAAGGGAAGGACAGGAAGCTCTGAGAAGCAGTGTGGTGAGCGGCAACACCTGGAACAGAAGGAATGAAGCTATCTCTATCGTGGATCCTTAATTAACTGATTTAATGGGCGCTGGAGGCCTTCTCGCGCCAGATGTCTATTGCCAATTACGAGCTCCACACCACACGTTTCTCAACCCCTGGCAGCTTCCCCTGTTGAGTGGCTGAGCCTTTGCTTTTTCACTCTGCCTCACTTTCCCCATCTCTCCTGAAGAAGCTGGCATCCGCTGGGCTACAGTGCCGCGGGCACCTCTCCCAAGCGGTCACTGCCCTCTCAAGTGGACGTAAAAGATCCTACGACACGATTCGGAGACGAGCTGGGGAGTTCCCCCGGTATCCTGTCCAATTCTTATCTGTTACCTCGAGACTTGACTATTCCAATGCACACCTGGCTGGCCTCCCACATTCTACCCTACATAAACTTGAAGTGATTCAAAACTCGGCTGCCCGTGTCCTAACTCACACCAAGTTCGCCCATCTCCCCTGTGCTCGCTGACCTACATTGGCTCCCGGTTAAGCAATACCTCGATTTCAAAATTCTCATCCTTGTTTTCAAATCCCTCCATGACCTCGCCCCTCCCTATCACTGTAATCTCCTTCAGCCCCACAACCCCCACCCCCCGAGATATCTGCGCTCCTCTAATTCTGCCCTCTTGAGGATCCCTGATTATAATCGCTCAACCATTGGTGGCCGTGCTTCTGTTGCCTAGCCCTAAGCTCTGGAATTCCCTGCCTAAACCTGTCCGCCTCGCTACCTCTCTTTCCTTCTTTAAGACGCTCCTTAAAACCTACCTCTTTGACCAAGCTTTTGGTTACCTGCCCTAATTTCTCCTTATGTGGCTCGGTGTCAAATTTTTTGTCTTTTAATTCTCCTGTGAAGCGCCTTGGGATGTTTTACTATGTTAAAGGCGCTATATAAATACAAGTTGTTGTTGTTGTTGTTCGTATGCGCGCTTAGACTGTGAGTGCTGGTAGGTTATTCAGCCATGTAGGGCATCACAGCTGAGACCAATCCTGGCCTCACTGGCAGTGTTAGCCGTGGCTCAGTGGGTAGCACTCTGGTCAGAAGTTGTGGGTTCAAGTCCCACTCCAGAGACTTGAGCACAGTATCTACGCTGACACTCCAGTGCAGTACTGACGGAGTGCTGCACTGTCGGTGGTGCCATTTTTCGGATGAGACATTAATCCAAGGCCCCATCTGCCCTCTCAAGTGGACGTAAAAGATCCCTCGACACTATTCGGAGATGAGCTGGGGAGTTCCCCCGGCATCCTGTCCAATACTTATCCCTCAACCAACATCACTAAAATCAGATTATCTGGCCATTATCTCATTGCTGTTTGTGGGATCTTTCTGTGTGCAAATTGGCTGCCGCGTTTCCTACATTACAACAGTGACTACAATTCAAAAGTACTTCATTGGCTGTAAAGCGCTTTGGGACGTCGTGAGGTCGTGAAAGGCGCTATATAAATGCAAGTCTTTCTTTCCATATGATGGACATCTATCTTCAAGCATTAGGGGAGTAGTGTCTCTGAACCTCTGAACAGTTGGGAGTTTGTTCTTTTTTACGTGTGAAGATATGAAGTGTCTCCACGTCACCATCGCCCCCTCACCCTGGCGTCTTTGGGACATGCAGCCTAAACCCATGTCGAACTGCCATTGCTAGTCTAGGACAACCTTCATGAAGACAGTCTGGCCATCACTCTTCCACCAATCTACCTTTCTCTTCCTGGGAGCTGCCTGGTCTTGGCCTATGGCCAGTGTGGGCATTAGGGCTTTGAGTGGCCCCAGCAGGGTTATTTTAAGGACACCCAACCGGCCCGTTCCTCACCCTTCCAGAATCCACTTTTACTTCCCCACACACAATAACGTGCGCCTTTTCAACTCTTCGCCCCACCTGCCCCGGGAATCAGAGAAGTGGTATCAAAAGCAGCTCAGGCTTCGGCAGTTACTCCATGGTGCGGCAGATAAGTCTCACATTAAATACTTTTACTGCTCACGTGCTTGGGGCCAAACCTCAATCTGTGCCACTGAGTCGAACTCCAATCTGGTTGTTCGAACTCTGTGAAGCTATTTTTAGCGTCTAATTGACACTCCACTTGTCCTGTGTAAACTGATGCTTCAGCTTGTGTCATTATCATAAGTGACAGGAGAGTTCAGTGCTGACACAGGGCTCCAGAGATTTCCCAGTTCACATTGGCCCCAGTGGAGGTGTAGCGGGAGCACGCTTCTACCCGCCCGACCGCTGATCTCACCGCCGGAGAAGCGTGTGGGAGCAGAGAGGGGGGGCGGTCTCTGATTAGCTGCTCCATCCTGTTCTGGATTCTGCTTTGCTGCTGCCGAATGACTTTTGCCTGCCTGCTTCCCAACGTCGCTGAAAAATGCGAACACCTGTAGAACCCGTACCCCTGAAAGAGTCAGTGCCTCCGGGGGGGGGGGGGGAAGGGCAAGTTGACGAAAACAAAAATCCACTTCCAGTGGCAGTCCGTAGGCTTTCCCCGGATAGAGCCATTTCCTCCACCAGCACAGGCACGATGGGCCGTATGGCCTCCTTCTGTGCTGTATGATTGGTTCTGTGGAAATGGTATCCATCCGATTTGCAACTACACCCAAATCTACAACCAGCCACAGTTTAGCATTTTCCAGTCCTAGATGAGGAGATCCCTTCGAAATTAGCTCTGATTATGTTTGTTGTGCTGGTCTCCAATCATGTTGGTTAGTACTCCGCACACCGACCCTGGTCGTCTGGTACAGGGCGATCAAATAAGTTTTTAAAATAAATCGAGGATTACAATCCTGGATCAGAGATGTCAGATTAAAAATATCAATGTCCATTTATTTTTTGTAACAAAGATTCAGTGTTTGTAAAAATTCAAAACATGTTTAAATAATAATTTAATAAATACAAATTTTACAATGGCCATTGTTCCTTAGGTTATAGCTATTTAGTCAATATTGGAATGTAAAAGACGGCTTTAATTAGTACTATCCAGAACTACTGGCTGTGTAATCAGAATACAAGGAATGCTCTGTGTTCTCACCCCTCTCCCTCCCTCAACCGGCCCTCCAAAAGCTACAATATTGTCATTGGATGCAAGTTTGCAGACTCTGTTAAAGGGGCACTACAACTGGCCTCTCTGCCTCTGGGCTTGGAAACCTGCACTGAGTCTCTGATCAACATCCAGTGACCCATTTTAGAAAATGCATGTGTGCGCATGACGGGTGAGGGTAGGATTTGAATCGAGTGTGATTTGAGTCCATGGATTTGGGTGTGATTTGAGTCCATGGATTGGGTTTGATGTGAATCCATGGATTTGGGTGTGATGTGAATCCATGGATTTGGGTTTGATGTGAATCCATGGATTTGGGTTTGATGTGAATCCATGGATTTGGGTGTGATGTGAATCCATGGATTTGGATGTGATTTGAATCCATGGATTTGGGTGTGATGTGAATCCATGGATTTGGGTTTGATGTGAATCCATGGATTTGTGTTTGATGTGAATCCATGGATTTGGGTTTGATGTGAATCCATGGATTTGGTTGTGATGTGAATCCATGGATTTGGGTTTGATGTGAATCCATGGATTTGGTCGTGATGTGAATCCATGGATTGGGTTTGATGTGAATCCATGGATTTGGGTTTGATGTGAATCCATGGATTTGGGTTTGATGTGAGTCCATGGATTTGGATGTGATGTAAATCCATGGATTTGTGTTTGATGTGAGTCCATGGATTTGGATGTGATTTGAATCCATGGATTTGGGTTTGATGTGAATCCATGGATTTGGATGTGATTTGAATCCATGGATTTGGGTTTGATGTGAATCCATGGATTTGGATGTGATATGAATCCATGGATTTGGGTGTGATGTGAATCCATGGATTTGGATGTGATTTGAATCCATGGATTTGGGTTTGATGTGAATCCATGGATTTGGGTGTGATGTGAATCCATGGATTTGGGTTTGATGTGAATCCATGGATTTGGGTTTGATGTGAATCCATGGATTTGGGTTTGATTTGAATCCATGGATTTGGGTTTGATGTGAATCCATGGATTTGGTTGTGATGTGAGTGTCATAAATCACAAGTAACAACTCAGGAAGTACTACTGGGTGGCCAGCTGGGGCGCCGTCCAGGGAGTATAAATACTCAGGCATGGGCCCACCTTGGGCAGAGACAATCTGGAAACAGGAAGCTCGTGACTGCTAACTAGACCTCCATGTTTTGTTACAAGTTGATTAAAGCCTTGCTTTATGTTCAAGTGCGTAGTGAGTCTTTATTACGTCAGTGAGTCCATGGATTTGGATGTGATTTGAGTCCATGGATTTGGTCGTGATGTGAATCCATGGATTTGGATGTGATGTGAATCCATGGATTTGGATGTGATGTGAATCCATGGATTTGGGTTTGATGTGAATCCATGGATTTGGGTTTGATGTGAATCCATGGATTTGGGTTTGATGTGAATCCATGCATTTGGGTTTGATGTGAATCCATGGATTTGTGATTGATGTGAATCCATGCATTTGGGTTTGATGTGAATCCATGGATTTGTGATTGATGTGAATCCATGGATTTGGTCGTGATGTGAGTCCATGGATTTGGGTTTGATGTGAGTCCATGGATTTGGGTTTGATGTGAATCCATGGATTTGGTCGTGATGTGAGTCCATGGATTTGGGTTTGATGTGAATCCATGGATTTGGGTTTGATGTGAATCCATGGATTTGGGTTTGATGTGAATCCAAGGATTTGGATGTGATTTGAGTCCATGGATTTGGGTTTGATGTGAATCCATGGATTTGGGATTGATGTGAATCCATGGATTTGTGTTTGATGTGAGTCCATGGATTGGGGTTTGATGTGAATCCATGGATTTGGATGTGATTTGAGTCCATGGATTTGGGTTTGATGTGAATCCATGGATTTGGGATTGATGTGAATCCATGGATTTGTGTTTGATGTGAATCCATGGATTTGGGTTTGATGTGAATCCATGGATTTGGTCGTGATGTGAATCCATGGATTTGGTCGTGATGTGAATCCATGGATTTGGGTTTGATGTGAATCCATGGATTTGGGTTTGATGTGAATCCATGGATTTGGGTTTGATGTGAATCCAAGGATTTGGGTTTGATGTGAATCCATGGATTTGGGATTGATGTGAATCCATGGATTTGGGTTTGATGTGAATCCATGGATTTGGGATTGATGTGAATCCATGGATTTGGGTTTGATGTGAATCCATGGATTTGTGTTTGATGTGAATCCATGGATTTGGGTTTGATGTGAATCCATGGATTTGGGTTTGATGTGAATCCATGGATTTGGGTTTGATGTGAATCCATGGATTTGGGTTTGACGTGAATCCATGGATTTGGGTTTGATGTGAATCCATGGATTTGGGTTTGATGTGAATCCATGGATTTGGTCGTGATGTGAATCCATGGATTTGGTCGTGATGTGAATCCATGGATTTGGGTTTGATGTGAATCCAAGGATTTGTGTTTGATGTGAATCCATGGATTTGGATGTGATGTGAATCCATGGATTTGGGTTTGATGTGAATCCATGGATTTGGGTTTGATGTGAATCCATGGATTTGGTCGTGATGTGAATCCATGGATTTGGATGTGATGTGAATCCATGGATTTGGGTTTGATGTGAATCCATGGATTTGGGTTTGATGTGAATCCATGGATTTGGGTGTGATGTGAATCCATGGATTTGGGTTTGATGTGAATCCATGGATTTGGATTGATGTGAATCATGATTTGGGTTTGATGTGAATCCATGATTTGGTTTGATGTGAATCCATGGATTGGGTTTGATGTGATTCCATGGATTGGGTTGATGTGAATCCATGGATTTGTCGTTTTATGTTAATCATGATTTGGGTTTGATGTGAATCCATGGATTTGGTGTTTGATGTGATTCCATGGATTGGTTTGATGTGAATCCATGATTTGGGTTTGATGTGAATCATGGATTTGGTTTGATGTGAATCCATGGATTGGGATGTGAGTGAATCCATGGATTTGGGTGTTGATGTGAATCCATGGATTTGGGTTTGATGTGAATCCATGGATTTGGGTTTTGATGTGAATCCATGGATTTGGGTTTGATGTGAATCCATGGATTTGGTTCCTGATGTGAGTCCATGGATTTGGGTTTGATGTGAATCCATGGATTTGGGTTTGATGTGAACCATGGATTTGGGTTGTTGTGAATCCATGGATTTGGGTGTGATGTGAATCCATGGATTTGGGTTTGATGTGAATCCATGGATTTGGGTTTGATGTGAATCCATGGATTTGGGATTGATGTGAATCCATGGATTTGGGTTGTGATGTGAATCATGGATTTGGGTTTGATGTGAATCCATGGATTTGGGTTTGATGTGAATCCATGGATTTGGGTTTGATGTGAATCCATGGATTTGGTTTGATGTGAATCCATGGATTTGTGTTTGATGTGAATCCATGGATTTGTGTTTGATGTGAATCCATGGATTTGGGTTTGATGTGAATCCATGGATTTGGGTTTGATGTGAATCCATGGATTTGGTTGTGATGTGAATCCATGGATTTGGGTTTGATGTGAATCCATGGATTTGGGTTTGATGTGAATCCATGGATTTGGGTTTGATGTGAATCCATGGATTTGGGTTTGATGTGAATCCATGGATTTGGTTGTGATGTGAATCCATGGATTTGGGTTTGATGTGAATCCATGGATTTGGGTTTGATGTGAATCCATGGATTTGGGTTTGATGTGAATCCATGGATTTGGGATTGATGTGAATCCATGGATTTGGGTTTGATGTGAATCCATGGATTTGGGTGTGATGTGAATCCATGGATTTGGGTTTGATGTGAATCCATGGATTTGGGTTTGATGTGAATCCATGGATTTGGGTTTGATGTGAATCCATGGATTTGGGTTTGATGTGAATCCATGGATTTGGTTGTGATGTGAATCCATGGATTTGGTGTGATGTGAATCCATGGATTTGGGTTTGATGTGAATCCATGGATTTGGGTTTGATGTGAATCCATGGATTTGGTTGTGATGTGAATCCATGGATTTGGGTTTGATGTGAATCCATGGATTTGGGTTTGATGTGAATCCATGGATTTGGGTGTGATGTGAATCCATGGATTTGGGTTTGATGTGAATCCATGGATTTGGGTTTGATGTGAATCCATGGATTTGGGTTTGATGTGAATCCATGGATTTGGGTTTGATGTGAATCCATGGATTTGGGTTTGATGTGAATCCATGGATTTGGGTTTGATGTGAATCCATGGATTTGGGTTTGATGTGAATCCATGGATTTGGGTTTGATGTGAATCCATGGATTTGGGTTTGATGTGAATCCATGGATTTGGGTTTGATGTGAATCCATGGATTTGGGTTTGATGTGAATCCATGGATTTGGTGTGATGTGAATCCATGGATTTGGGTTTGATGTGAATCCATGGATTTGGGTTTGATGTGAATCCATGGATTTGGTTGTGATGTGAATCCATGGATTTGGGTTTGATGTGAATCCATGGATTTGGGTTTTGATGTGAATCCATGGATTTGGGTTTGATGTGAATCCATGGATTTGGGTTTGATGTGAATCCATGGATTTGGGTTTGATGTGAATCCATGGATTTGGGTTTGATGTGAATCCATGGATTTGGGTTTGATGTATCCATGGATTTGGTTTGATGTGAATCCATGGATTTGGGTTTGATGTGAATCCATGGATTTGGTGTTTGATGTGAATCCATGGATTTGGGTTTGATGTGAATCCATGGATTTGGGTTTGATGTGAATCCATGGATTTGGGTTTGATGTGAATCCCATGGATTTGGGTTTGATGTGAATCCATGGATTTGGGTTTGATGTGAATCCATGGATTTGGGTTTGATGTGAATCCATGGATTTGGTTTGATGTGAATCCATGGATTTGGGTTTGATGTGAATCCATGGATTTGGGTTTGATGTGAATCCATGGATTTGGTCGTGATGTGAATCCATGGATTTGGTTTGATGTGAATCCATGGATTTGGTGTTGATGTGAATCCATGGATTTGGGTTTGATGTGAATCCATGGATTTGGGTTGTGATGTGAATCCATGGATTTGGGTTTGATGTGAATCCATGGATTTGGTCGTGATGTGAATCCATGGATTTGTGTTTGATGTGAATCCATGGATTTGGGTTTGATGTGAATCCATGGATTTGGTGTGATGTGAATCCATGGATTTGGGTTTGATGTGAATCCATGGATTTGGTCGTGATGTGAATCCATGGATTTGTGTTTGATGTGAATCCATGGATTTGGGATTGATGTGAATCCATGGATTTGGGTTTGATGTGAATCCATGGATTTGGGATTGATGTGAATCCATGGATTTGGGTTTGATGTGAATCCATGGATTTGGGTTTGATGTGAATCCATGGATTTGGGTTTGATGTGAATCCATGGATTTGGGATTGATGTGAATCCATGGATTTGGGTTTGATGTGAATCCATGGATTTGGGTTTGATGTGAATCCATGGATTTGGGATTGATGTGAATCCATGGATTTGGGTTTGATGTGAATCCATGGATTTTGTGTTTGATGTGAATCCATGGATTTGGTTTGATGTGAATCCATGGATTTGGGTTTGATGTGAATCCATGGATTTGTGTTTGATGTGAATCCATGGATTTGGGTTGTGATGTGAATCCATGGATTTGGGTTTGATGTGAATCCATGGATTTGTGTTTGATGTGAATCCATGGATTTGGGTTTGATGTGAATCCATGGATTTGGTGTTGATGTGAATCCATGGATTTGGTTGTGATGTGAATCCATGGATTTGGGTTGTGAAGTGAATCCATGGATTTGGGTTTGATGTGAATCCATGGATTTGGGTTTGATGTGAATCCATGGGATTTGGGTGTGATGTGAGTCCATGGATTTGGGTTTGATGTGAATCCATGATTTGGGGTTTGATGTGAAGTCCATGGATTTGGGTTTGATGTGAATCCATGGATTGGGTTTGATGTGAATCCATGGATTTGGGTTTGATGTGAATCCATGGATTTGGGTTTGATGTGAATCCATGGATTTGGTTTGATGTGAATCCATGGATTTGGTTTGATGTGAATCATGGATTTGGGTTTGATGTGAATCCATGGATTTGGGTTTGATGTGAATCCATGGATTTGGGTTTGATGTGAATCCATGGATTTGGGTTTGATGTGAATCCATGGATTTGTGTTTGATGTGAATCCATGGATTTGGGTGTGATGTGAATCCATGGATTTGGGTTTGATGTGAATCCATGGATTTGGGTTTGATGTGAATCCATGGATTTGGGTTTGATGTGAATCCATGGATTTGGTTTGATGTGAATCCATGGATTTGTGTTTGATGTGAATCCATGGATTTGGGTTTGATGTGAATCCATGGATTTGGGTTTGATGTGAATCCATGGATTTGGGTTTGATGTGAATCCATGGATTTGTGTTTGATGTGAATCCATGGATTTGGGTTTGATGTGAATCCATGGATTTGGGTTTGATGTGAATCCATGGATTTGGTTGTGATGTGAATCCATGGATTTGGGTTTGATGTGAATCCATGGATTTGGGTTTGATGTGAATCCATGGATTTGGGTTTGATGTGAATCCATGGATTTGGGTTTGATGTGATCCATGATTTGTGTTGAATGTAATCCATGGATTTGGGATCTGAGTGAATCCATGGATTGGGTTGAAGGTTAATCCATGGATTTGGGTTTGATGTGAATCCATGGATTTGGGTTTGATGTGAATCCATGGATTTGGTTTTTGTGATGCCATGATTCTGGTTTTGAGTATCCAGTGATTGTTGAGTACCATGGATTTGGGTTTGAGTAGAAATCCATGGATTTGGTTGTGATGTGAATCCATGGATTTGGGTTTGCAATGAGAATCCATAGGATTTGGATTGATGTGAATCCATGGATTGGTGTGTGATGTGAGTCCATGGATTTGGTTGTGATGTGAATCCATGGATTTGGTTGTGATGTGAATCCATGGATTTCGGGTTTGATGTGAGTCCATGGATTTGGTCGTGATGTGAATCCATGGATTTGGGTTTGATGTGAATCCATGGATTTGGGTTTGATGTGAATCCATGGATTTGGGTTGTGATGTGAATCCATGGATTTGGTTGTGATGTGAATCCATGGATTTGGGTTTGATGTGAATCCATGGATTTGGGTTTGATGTGAATCCATGGATTTGGGTTTGATGTGAATCCAAGGATTTGGGTTTGATGTGAATCCATGGATTTGGGTTTGATGTGAATCCAAGGATTTGGGTTTGATGTGAATCCATGGATTTGGTTGTGATGTGAATCCATGGATTTGGGTTTGATGTGAATCCATGGATTTGGGTTTGATGTGAATCCATGGATTTGGTTGTGATGTGAATCCATGGATTTGGGTTTGATGTGAATCCATGGATTTGGTTGTGACGTGAATCCATGGATTTGGGTTTGATGTGAATCCATGGATTTGGGTTTGATGTGAATCCATGGATTTGGGTTTGATGTGAATCCATGGATTTGGGATTGATGTGAATCCATGGATTTGGGTTTGATGTGAATCCATGGATTTGGGTGTGATGTGAATCCATGGATTTGGGTTTGATGTGAATCCATGGATTTGGGTTTGATGTGAATCCATGGATTTGGGTTTGATCTGAATCCATGGATTTGCCTTTGATGTGAATCCATGGATTTGGTTGTGATGTGAATCCATGGATTTGGTCGTGATGTGAATCCATGGATTTGGGTTTGATCTGAATCCATGGATTTGCCTTTGATGTGAATCCATGGATTTGGTTGTGATGTGAATCCATGGATTTGGGTTTGATGTGAATCCATGGATTTGGGTTTGATGTGAATCCATGGATTTGGTTGTGATGTGAATCCATGGATTTGTGTTTGATGTGAATCCATGGATTTGGGTTTGATGTGAATCCATGGATTTGTGTTTGATGTGAATCCATGGATTTGTGTTTGATGTGAATCCATGGATTTGGGTTTGATGTGAATCCATGGATTTGGGTGTGATGTGAATCCATGGATTTGGGTTTGATGTGAATCCATGGATTTGGGTTTGATGTGAATCCATGGATTTGGGTTTGATGTGAATCCATGGATTTGGGTTTGATTTGAATCCAAGGATTTGGGATTGATGTGAATCCATGGATTTGGGTTTGATGTGAATCCATGGATTTGGGTTTGATGTGAATCCATGGATTTGGGTTTGATGTGAATCCATGGATTTGGGTTTGATGTGAATCCATGGATTTGGGTTTGATGTGAATCCATGGATTTGTGTTTGATGTGAATCCATGGATTTGGGTTTGATGTGAATCCATGGATTTGGGTGTGATGTGAATCCAAGGATTTGGGTTTGATGTGAATCCATGGATTTGGGTTTGATGTGAATCCATGGATTTGGGTTTGATGTGAATCCATGGATTTGGGTTTGATGTGAATCCATGGATTTGGTCCTGATGTGAATCCATGGATTTGGGTTTGATGTGAATCCATGGATTTGGTCGTGATGTGAATCCATGGATTTGGGTTTGATGTGAATCCATGGATTTGGTCGTGATGTGAATCCATGGATTTGGGTTTGATGTGAATCCATGGATTTGGGTGTGATGTGAATCCATGGATTTGGGTTTGATGTGAATCCATGGATTTGGTCGTGATGTGAATCCATGGATTTGTGTTTGATGTGAATCCATGGATTTGGGTTTGATGTGAATCCATGGATTTGGTCGTGATGTGAATCCATGGATTTGTGTTTGATGTGAATCCATGGATTTGGTCGTGATGTGAATCCATGGATTTGTGTTTGATGTGAATCCATGGATTTGGGATTGATGTGAATCCATGGATTTGGGTTTGATGTGAATCCATGGATTTGGGATTGATGTGAATCCATGGATTTGGGTTTGATGTGAATCCATGGATTTGGGTTTGATGTGAATCCATGGATTTGGGATTGATGTGAATCCATGGATTTGGGATTGATGTGAATCCATGGATTTGGGTTTGATGTCAATCCATGGATTTGGGTTTGATGTGAATCCATGGATTTGGGATTGATGTGAATCCATGGATTTGTGTTTGATGTGAATCCATGGATTTGGGTTTGATGTGAATCCATGGATTTGGGTTTGATGTGAATCCATGGATTTGGGTTTGATGTGAATCCATGGATTTGGTCCTGATGTGAATCCATGGATTTGTGTTTGATGTGAATCCATGGATTTGGGTTTGATGTGAATCCATGGATTTGGGTTTAATGTGAATCCATGGATTTGGGTTTGATGTGAATCCAAGGATTTGGTCGTGATGTGAATCCATGGATTTGGGTTTGATGTGAATCCATGGATTTGTGTTTAATGTGAATCCATGGATTTGGGTTTGATGTGAATCCATGGATTTGGGTTTGATGTGAATCCATGGATTTGGGTTTGATGTGAATCCATGGATTTGGGTTTGATGTGAATCCATGGATTTGGGTGTGATGTGAATCCATGGATTTGGGTTTGATGTGAATCCATGGATTTGGGACTGATGTGAATCCATGGATTTGGGTTTGATGTGAATCCATGGATTTGGGTTTGATGTGAATCCATGGATTTGGGTTTGATGTGAATCCATGGATTTGGTCGTGATGTGAATCCATGGATTTGGGTTTGATGTGAATCCATGGATTTGGGATTGATGTGAATCCATGGATTTGGGTTTGATGTGAATCCATGGATTTGGGTTTGATGTGAATCCATGGATTTGTGTTTGATGTGAATCCATGGATTTGGGTTTGATGTGAATCCATGGATTTGGTCGTGATGTGAATCCATGGATTTGTGTTTGATGTGAATCCATGGATTTGGGTCGTGATGTGAATCCAAGGATTTGGGTTTGATGTGAATCCATGGATTTGGGTTTGATGTGAATCCATGGATTTGGGTTTGATGTGAATCCATGGATTTGGTCGTGATGTGAATCCATGGATTTGGGTTTGATGTGAATCCATGGATTTGGTCGTGATGTGAATCCATGGATTTGTGTTTGATGTGAATCCATGGATTTGGGTTTGATGTGAATCCATGGATTTGGTCGTGATGTGAATCCATGGATTTGGGTTTGATGTGAATCCATGGATTTGGGTCGTGATGTGAATCCATGGATTTGGGTTTGATGTGAATCCATGGATTTGGTCGTGATGTGAATCCATGGATTTGGGTCGTGATGTGAATCCATGGATTTGGGTTTGATGTGAATCCATGGATTTGGGTTTGATGTGAATCCATGGATTTGGTTGTGATGTGAATCCATGGATTTGGGTCGTGATGTGAATCCATGGATTTGGGTTGTGATGTGAATCCATGGATTTGGGTTTGATGTGAATCCATGGATTTGGGTTTGATGTGAATCCATGGATTTGGGTTTGATGTGAATCCATGGATTTGGGTTTGATGTGAATCCATGGATTTGGGTTTGATGTGAATCCATGGATTTGGGTTTGATGTGAATCCATGGATTTGGGTTTGATGTGAATCCATGGATTTGGGTTTGATGTGAATCCATGGATTTGGGTTTGATGTGAATCCATGGATTTGGGTTTGATGTGAATCCATGGATTTGGGTTTGATGTGAATCCAAGGATTTGGGTGTGATGTGAATCCATGGATTTGGGTTTGAATGTGAATCATTGGAATTGGGTTTGATGTTGAATCCATGGATTTGGGTGTGATGTGAATCCAAGAGGATTTGGGTCCTGATGTGAATCCATGGATTTGTGTTGATGTGACTCCAGTTGAATTGGGTTTGATTAGAAATCCATGGATTTGGGTTTGATGTGTAGTCCAATGGATATGGGTTATGAATGTGCATCCATGGATTTGGGTTGATGAGAATCCATGGATTTGGTGTTGTGTGAATCCATGGATTTGGGTTTGATGTGAATCCATGGACTTTGTGTTTGATGTGAATCCATGGATTTGGGTCTTGAGGTGAATCCCCTGGGATTTGTGGGTTTGATGTGATTCCATTGATTTGGGATTGATGTGAATCCAGGATTTGTGTTTGATGTGAATCCATTGGATTTGGGTTGCTGATTGTGAATCCATGGATTTTGGGTTTGATGTGAATCCATGGATTTGGGGTTTGATGTGAATCCATGGATTTGGGTTTGATGTGAATCCATGGATTGGGTTTGATGTGAATCCATGGATTTGGTTTGATGTGAATCCATGGATTTGGGTTTGATGTGAATCCATGGATTTGGGTTTGATGTGAATCCATGGATTTGGGTTTGATGTGAATCCATGGATTTGGGTTTGATGTGAATCCATGGATTTGGGTTTGATGTGAATCCATGGATTTGGTTGTGATGTGAATCCATGGATTTGGGTTTGATGTGAATCCATGGATTTGGGTTTGATGTGAATCCATGGATTTGGTTGTGATGTGAATCCATGGATTTGGGTTTGATGTGAATCCATGGATTTGGTTGTGATGTGAATCCATGGATTTGGGTTTGATGTGAATCCATGGATTTGGGTTTGATGTGAATCCATGGATTTGGGTTTGATGTGAATCCATGGATTTGGGATTGATGTGAATCCATGGATTTGGGTTTGATGTGAATCCATGGATTTGGGTGTGATGTGAATCCATGGATTTGGGTTTGATGTGAATCCATGGATTTGGGTTTGATGTGAATCCATGGATTTGGGTTTGATGTGAATCCATGGATTTGGGTTTGATGTGAATCCATGGATTTGGTTGTGATGTGAATCCATGGATTTGGTCGTGATGTGAATCCATGGATTTGGGTTTGATGTGAATCCATGGATTTGGGTTTGATGTGAATCCATGGATTTGGTTGTGATGTGAATCCATGGATTTGGGTTTGATGTGAATCCATGGATTTGGGTTTGATGTGAATCCATGGATTTGGTTGTGATGTGAATCCATGGATTTGTGTTTGATGTGAATCCATGGATTTGGGTTTGATGTGAATCCATGGATTTGTGTTTGATGTGAATCCATGGATTTGTGTTTGATGTGAATCCATGGATTTGGGTTTGATGTGAATCCATGGATTTGGGTGTGATGTGAATCCATGGATTTGGGTTTGATGTGAATCCATGGATTTGGGTTTGATGTGAATCCATGGATTTGGGTTTGATGTGAATCCATGGATTTGGGTTTGATGTGAATCCATGGATTTGGGTTTGATGTGAATCCATGGATTTGGGTTTGATGTGAATCCATGGATTTGGGTTTGATGTGAATCCATGGATTTGGGTTTGATGTGAATCCATGGATTTGGGTTTGATGTGAATCCATGGATTTGGGTTTGATGTGAATCCATGGATTTGGGTTTGATGTGAATCCATGGATTTGGGTTTGATGTGAATCCATGGATTTGGGTGTGATGTGAATCCATGGATTTGGGTTTGATGTGAATCCATGGATTTGGGTTTGATGTGAATCCATGGATTTGGGTTTGATGTGAATCCATGGATTTGGGTTTGATGTGAATCCATGGATTTGGTTTGATGTGAATCCATGGATTTGGGTTTGATGTGAATCCATGGATTTGGTCGTGATGTGAATCCATGGATTTGGGTTTGATGTGAATCCATGGATTTGGTTTGATGTGAATCCATGGATTTGGGTTGTGATGTGAATCCATGGATTTGGGTGTGATGTGAATCCATGGATTTGGGTTTGATGTGAATCCATGGATTTGGTGTGATGTGAATCCATGGATTTGGGTTTGATGTGAATCCATGGATTTGGGTTTGATAGTGAATCCATGGATTTGGGTTTGATGTGAATCCATGGATTTGGGTTTGATGTGAATCCATGGATTTGGTCGTGATGTGAATCCATGGATTTGGGTTTGATGTAGAATCCATGGATTTGGGATTGATGTGAATCCATGATTTGGGTTTGATGTGAATCCATGGATTTGGGTTTGATGTGAATCCATGGATTTGGTTTGATGTGAATCCTAGGATTTGGTTTGATGTGAATCCATGGTTTTGGTCTTGATGTGAATCCATGGATTTGGGTTTGATGTGAATCCATGGATTTGGGTTTGATGTGAATCATGGATTTGGTTTGTGATGTGAATCCATGGATTTGGGTTTGATGTGAATCCATGGATTTGTGTTTGATGTGAATCCATGGATTTGGGTTTGATGTGAATCCATGGATTTGGGTTTGATGTGAATCCATGGATTTGGGTTTGATGTGAATCCATGGATTTGGTCTTGATGTGAATCCATGGATTTGTGTTTGATGTGAATCCATGGATTTGGGTTTGATGTGAATCCATGGATTTGGGTTTGATGTGAATCCATGGATTTGGGTTTGATGTGAATCCATGGATTTGGTCGTGATGTGAATCCATGGATTTGGGTTTGATGTGAATCCATGGATTTGGGTTTGATGTGAATCCATGGATTTGGGTTTGATGTGAATCCATGGATTTGGGTTTGATGTGAATCCATGGATTTGGGTTTGATGTGAATCCATGGATTTGGGTTTGATGTGAATCCATGGATTTGGGTGTGATGTGAATCCATGGATTTGGGTTTGATGTGAATCCATGGATTTGGGTTTGATGTGAATCCATGGATTTGGGTTTGATGTGAATCCATGGATTTGGGTTTGATGTGAATCCATGGATTTGGGTTTGATGTGAATCCATGGATTTGGTTTGATGTGAATCCATGGATTTGGGTTTGATGTGAATCCATGGATTTGGGTTTGATGTGAATCCATGGATTTGGGTTTGATGTGAATCCATGGATTTTGGTTGTGATGTGAATCCATGGAATTTGGGTTTGATGTGAATCCATGGATTTGGGTTTGATGTGAATCCATGGATTTGGGTTTGATGTGAATCCATGGATTTGGGTGTGATGTGAATCCATGGATTTGGGTTTGATGTGAATCCATGGATTTGGGTTTGATGTGAATCCATGGATTAGGGTTTGATGTGAATCCATGGATTTGGGTTTGATGTGAATCCATGGATTTGGTAGTGATGTGAATCCATGGTTTGGGATTGATGTGAATCCATGGATTTGGTTTTGATGTGAATCCATGGATTTGGTTTGATGTGAATCACATTGGATTTGGTTGTGATGTGAATCCATGGATTTGGGTTTGATGTGAATCCATGGATTTGGGTTGATGTGAATCCATGGATTTGGGTTTGATGTGAATCCATGGATTTGGGTTTGATGTGAATCCATGGATTTGGTTTTGATGTGAATCCATGGATTTGGGTTTGATGTGAATCCATGGATTTGGGTTTGATGTGAATCCATGGATTTGGGTTTGATGTGAATCCATGATTTGGGTTTGATGTGAATCCATGGATTTGGTCGTGATGTGAATCCATGGATTTGGGGTTTGATGTGATCATGGATTTGTTGTGATGTGAATCCATGGATTTGGGTCGTGATGTGAATCCATGGATTTGGGTTTGATGTGAATCCATGGATTGGGTTTGATGTGAATCCATGGATTTGGGTCGTGATGTGAATCCATGGATTTGGGTTTGATGTGATCCATGGATTTTGGTCGTGATGTGAATCCATGATTTGTGTTTGATGTGAATCCATGGATTTGTGTTTGATGTGAATCCATGGATTTGGGTTTGATGTGAATCCATGATTTGTGTTTGATGTGAATCCATGGATTTGGGTTTGATGTGAATCCATGGATTTGGGTTTGATGTGAATCCATGGATTTGGGTTTGATGTGAATCCATGGATTTGGGTTTGATGTGAATCCATGGATTTGGTCGTGATGTGAATCCATGGATTTGGGTTTGATGTGAATCCATGGATTTGGGATTGATGTGAATCCATGGATTTGGTCGTGATGTGAATCCATGGATTTGGGTTTGATGTGAATCCATGGATTTGTGTTTGATGTGAATCCATGGATTTGGGTTTGATGTGAATCCATGGATTTGGGTTTGATGTGAATCCATGGATTTGGGTTTGATGTGAATCCATGGATTTGGGTTTGATGTGAATCCATGGATTTGGTCGTGATGTGAATCCATGGATTTGGGTTTGATGTGAATCCATGGATTTGGGTTTGATGTGAATCCATGGATTTGGGTTTGATGTGAATCCATGGATTTGGGTTTGATGTGAATCCATGGATTTGGGTTTGATGTGAATCCATGGATTTGGGTTTGATGTGAATCCATGGATTTGGGTTTGATGTGAATCCATGGATTTGGGTTTGATGTGAATCCATGGATTTGGGTTTGATGTGAATCCATGGATTTGGGTTTGATGTGAATCCATGGATTTGGGTTTGATGTGAATCCATGGATTTGGGTTTGATGTGAATCCATGGATTTGGGTGTGATGTGAATCCATGGATTTGGGTTTGATGTGAATCCATGGATTTGGGTTTGATGTGAATCCATGGATTTGGTTTGATGTGAATCCATGGATTTGGTTTGATGTGAATCCATGGATTTGGGTTTGATGTGAATCCATGGATTTGGGTTTGATGTGAATCCATGGATTTGGGTTTGATGTGAATCCATGGATTTGGGTTTGATGTGAATCCATGGATTTGGGTTTGATGTGAATCCATGGATTTGGGTTTGATGTGAATCCATGGATTTGGGTTTGATGTGAATCCATGGATTTGGGTTTGATGTGAATCCATGGATTTGGGTTTGATGTGAATCCATGGATTTGGGTTTGATGTGAATCCATGGATTTGGGTTTGATGTGAATCCATGGATTTGGTTGTGATGTGAATCCATGGATTTGGGTTTGATGTGAATCCATGGATTTGGGTTTGATGTGAATCCATGGATTTGGTTTGATTGATCATGGAATGCTTTGATCTGTGAACCATGATTTGGTTTGATGTGAATCCATGGATTTGGTGTGATGTGAATCCATGGATTTGGGTTTGATGTGAATCCATGGATTTGGCTTGTGATGTGAATCCATGGATTTAGGTTGTGATGTGAATCCATGGATTTGGGTCTTGATGTGATCCATGGATTTGGTTTGATGTGAATCCATGGATTTGTGTTGATGTGAATCCATGGATTTGGGTTTTGATGTGAATCCATGGATTTGGGTTTGATGTGAATCCATGGATTTGGGTTTGTTGTGAATCCATGGATTTGGTTTGATGTGAATCCATGGATTTGGGTTTGATGTGAATCCATGGATTTGGGTTTGATGTGAATCCATGGATTTGGGTTGATGTGAATCCATGGATTTGGGTTTGATGTGAATCCATGGATTTGGGTTTGATGTGAATCCATGGATTTGGGTTTGATGTGAATCCATGGATTTGGGTTTGATGTGAATCCATGGATTTGGGTTTGATGTGAATCCATGGATTTGGGTTTGATGTGAATCCATGGATTTGGGTTTGATGTGAATCCATGGATTTGGGTTTGATGTGAATCCATGGATTTGGGTTTGATGTGAATCCATGGATTTGGGTTTGATGTGAATCCATGGATTTGGGTGTGATGTGAATCCATGGATTGGGTTTGATGTGAATCCATGGATTTGGGTTTGATGTGAATCCATGGATTTGGGTTTGATGTGAATCCATGATTTGGTCGTGATGTGAATCCATGGATTTGGGTTTGATGTGAATCCATGGATTTGGTCGTGATGTGAATCCATGGATTTGGGTTTGATGTGAATCCATGGATTTGGTCGTGATGTGAATCCATGGATTTGGGTTTGATGTGAATCCATGGATTTGGGTGTGATGTGAATCCATGGATTTGTGTCTTGATGTGAATCCATGGATTTGGTTTGATGTGAATCCATGGATTTGGGTTTGATGTGAATCCATGGATTTGGGTTTGATGTGAATCCATGGATTTGGGTTTGATGTGAATCCATGGATTTGGGTTTGATGTGAATCCATGGATTTGGTCGTGATGTGAATCCATGGATTTGGGTTTGATGTGAATCCATGGATTTGGTCGTGATGTGAATCCATGGATTTGGGTTTGATGTGAATCCATGGATTTGGGTTTGATGTGAATCCATGGATTTGGTCGTGATGTGAATCCATGGATTTGGGTTTGATGTGAATCCATGGATTTGGGTTTGATGTGAATCCATGGATTTGGGTTTGATGTGAATCCATGGATTTGGGTTTGATGTGAATCCATGGATTTGGTTGTGATGTGAATCCATGGATTTGGGTTTGATGTGAATCCATGGATTTGGTTGTGATGTGAATCCATGGATTTGGATGTGATGTGAATCCATGGATTTGGTTGTGATGTGAATCCATGGATTTGGGTTTGATGTGAATCCATGGATTTGGGTTTGATGTGAATCCATGGATTTGGGTTTGATGTGAATCCATGGATTTGGGTTTGATGTGAATCCATGGATTTGGGTTTGATGTGAATCCATGGATTTGGGTTTGATGTGAATCCATGGATTTGGTCGTGATGTGAATCCATGGATTTGGGTTTGATGTGAATCCATGGATTTGGGTTTGATGTGAATCCATGGATTTGGGTTTGATGTGAATCCATGGATTTGGGTTTGATGTGAATCCATGGATTTGGGTTTGATGTGAATCCATGGATTTGGGTTTGATGTGAATCCATGGATTTGGTTTGATGTGAATCCATGGATTTGGGTTTGATGTGAATCCATGGATTTGGGTTTGATGTGAATCCATGGATTTGTGTTTGATGTGAATCCATGGATTTGGGTTTGATGTGAATCCATGGATTTGGGTTTGATGTGAATCCATGGATTTGGGTTTGATGTGAATCCATGGATTTGGGTTTGATGTGAATCCATGGATTTGGGTTTGATGTGAATCCATGGATTTGGTGTGATGTGAATCCATGGATTTGGGTTTGATGTGATCCATGGATTTGGGTTGATGTGAATCCATGGATTTGGGTTTGATGTGAATCCATGGATTTGGGTTTGATGTGAATCATGGATTTGGTCGTGATGTGAATCCATGGATTTGGGTTTGATGTGAATCCATGGATTTGGGTTTGATGTGAATCCATGGATTTGGGTTTTGATGTGAATCCATGGATTTGGGTTTGATGTGAATCCATGGATTTGGGTTTGATGTGAATCCATGGATTTGGGTTTGATGTGAATCCATGGATTTGGTTTGATGTGAATCCATGGATTTGGTTTGATGTGAATCCATGGATTTGGGTTTGATGTGAATCCATGGATTTGGGTTTGATGTGAATCCATGGATTTGGGTCTTGATGTGAATCCATGGATTTGGGTTTGATGTGAATCCATGGATTTGGTCGTGATGTGAATCCATGGATTTGGGTTTGATGTGAATCCATGGATTTGGGTTTGATGTGAATCCATGGATTTGGGTTTGATGTGAATCCATGGATTTGTGTTTGATGTGAATCCATGGATTTGGGTTTGATGTGAATCCATGGATTTGGGTTTGATGTGAATCCATGGATTTGTGTTTGATGTGAATCCATGGATTTGGGTTTGATGTGAATCCATGGATTTGGGATTGATGTGAATCCATGGATTTGGGTTTGATGTGAATCCATGGATTTGGGTTTGATGTGAATCCATGGATTTGGGTTTGATGTGAATCCATGGATTTGGGTTTGATGTGAATCCATGGATTTGGGTTTGATGTGAATCCATGGATTTGGGTTTGATGTGAATCCATGGATTTGGGTTTGATGTGAATCCATGGATTTGGGTTTGATGTGAATCCATGGATTTGGGTTTGATGTGAATCCATGGATTTGGGTTTGATGTGAATCCATGGATTTGGGTTTGATGTGAATCCATGGATTTGGTCGTGATGTGAATCCATGGATTTGGTTTGATGTGAATCCATGGATTTGGGTTTGATGTGAATCCATGGATTTGGGTTTGATGTGAATCCATGGATTTGGGTTTGATGTGAATCCATGGATTTGGTTTGATGTGAATCCATGGATTTGGTTGTGATGTGAATCCATGGATTTGGTCGTGATGTGAATCCATGGATTTGGTTGTGATGTGAATCCATGGATTTGTGTTTGATGTGAATCCATGGATTTGGGTTTGATGTGAATCCATGGATTTGGTCGTGATGTGAATCCATGGATTTGGTTGTGATGTGAATCCATGGATTTGGGTTTGATGTGAATCCATGGATTTGGGTTTGATGTGAATCCATGGATTTGGGTTTGATGTGAATCCATGGATTTGGGTTTGATGTGAATCCATGGATTTGGTTTGATGTGAATCCATGGATTTGGTTTGATGTGAATCCATGGATTTGGGTTTGATGTGAATCCATGGATTTGGATGTGATGTGAATCCATGGATTTGGGTTTGATGTGAATCCATGGATTTGGGTTTGATGTGAATCCATGGATTTGTGTTTGATGTGAATCCATGGATTTGGGTTTGATGTGAATCCATGGATTTGTGTTTGATGTGAATCCAAGGATTTGGGTTTGATGTGAATCCATGGATTTGTGTTTGATGTGAATCCATGGATTTGTGTTTGATTTGAATCCATGGATTTGGGTTTGATGTGAATCCATGGATTTGTGTTTGATTTGAATCCATGGATTTGGGTTTGATGTGAATCCATGGAATTGGGTTTGATGTGAATCCATGGATTTGGGTTTGATGTGAATCCATGGAATTGGGTTTGATGTGAATCCATGGATTTGTGTTTGATTTGAATCCATGGATTTGGGTTTGATGTGAATCCATGGATTTGTGTTTGATGTGAATCCATGGATTTGGGTTTGATGTGAATCCATGGATTGGGTTTCATGTGAATCCATGGATTTGGGTGTGATGTGAATCCATGGATTTGGGTTTGATGTGAATCCATGGATTTGGTTGTGATGTGAATCCATGGATTTGGGTTTGATGTGAATCCATGGATTTGGGTTTGATGTGAATCCATGGATTTGGGTTTGATGTGAATCCATGGATTTGGGTTTGATGTGAATCCATGGATTTGGTTGTGATGTGAATCCATGGATTTGGGTTTGATGTGAATCCATGGATTTGGGTTTGATGTGAATCCATGGATTTGGGATTGATGTGAATCCATGGATTTGGGATTGATGTGAATCCATGGATTTGTGTTTGATGTGAATCCATGGATTTGGTCCTGATGTGAATCCATGGATTTGGGTTTGATGTGAATCCATGGATTTGGTCGTGATGTGAATCCATGGATTTGGGTTTGATGTGAATCCATGGATTTGGGTTTGATGTGAATCCATGGATTTGGTCCTGATGTGAATCCATGGATTTGTGTTTGATGTGAATCCATGGATTTGGGATTGATGTGAATCCATGGATTTGGGTTTGATGTGAATCCATGGATTTGGTCGTGATGTGAATCCATGGATTTGTGTTTGATGTGAATCCATGGATTTGGGATTGATGTGAATCCATGGATTTGGGTTTGATGTGAATCCATGGATTTGGGATTGATGTGAATCCATGGATTTGGGATTGATGTGAATCCATGGATTTGTGTTTGATGTGAATCCATGGATTTGGGATTGATGTGAATCCATGGATTTGGGATTGATGTGAATCCATGGATTTGGGATTGATGTGAATCCATGGATTTGTGTTTGATGTGAATCCATGGATTTGGGATTGATGTGAATCCATGGATTTGGGATTGATGTGAATCCATGGATTTGTGTTTGATGTGAATCCATGGATTTGTGTTTGATGTGAATCCATGGATTTGGGATTGATGTGAATCCATGGATTTGGGATTGATGTGAATCCATGGATTTGGGTTTGATGTGAATCCATGGATTTGGGATTGATGTGAATCCATGGATTTGTGTTTGATGTGAATCCATGGATTTGGTCGTGATGTGAATCCATGGATTTGTGTTTGATGTGAATCCATGGATTTGGGTTTGATGTGAATCCATGGATTTGTGTTTGATGTGAATCCATGGATTTGGGATTGATGTGAATCCATGGATTTGGGATTGATGTGAATCCATGGATTTGGTCGTGATGTGAATCCATGGATTTGTGTTTGATGTGAATCCATGGATTTGGGTTTGATGTGAATCCATGGATTTGGTCGTGATGTGAATCCAAGGATTTGGTCGTGATGTGAATCCATGGATTTGGTCGTGATGTGAATCCATGGATTTGGGTTTGATGTCAATCCATGGATTTGGGTTTGATGTGAATCCATGGATTTGGGTTTGATGTGAATCCATGGATTTGTGTTTGATGTGAATCCATGGATTTGGGATTGATGTGAATCCATGGATTTGGGTTTGATGTGAATCCATGGATTTGGGATTGATGTGAATCCATGGATTTGGGATTGATGTGAATCCATGGATTTGGGTTTGATGTGAATCCATGGATTTGGGTTTGATGTGAATCCATGGATTTGGGATTGATGTGAATCCATGGATTTGTGTTTGATGTGAATCCATGGATTTGGGTTTGATGTGAATCCATGGATTTGGTTGTGATGTGAATCCAAGGATTTGGGTTTGATGTGAATCCATGGATTTGGGTTTGATGTGAATCCATGGATTTGGGTTTGATGTGAATCCATGGATTTGTGTTTGATGTGAATCCATGGATTTGGGATTGATGTGAATCCATGGATTTGGGTTTGATGTGAATCCATGGATTTGGGATTGATGTGAATCCATGGATTTGGGATTGATGTGAATCCATGGATTTGGGTTTGATGTGAATCCATGGATTTGGGTTTGATGTGAATCCATGGATTTGGGATTGATGTGAATCCATGGATTTGTGTTTGATGTGAATCCATGGATTTGGGTTTGATGTGAATCCATGGATTTGGTTGTGATGTGAATCCAAGGATTTGGGTTTGATGTGAATCCATGGATTTGGGTTTGATGTGAATCCATGGATTTGGGTTTGATGTGAATCCATGGATTTGGGTTTGATGTGAATCCATGGATTTGGTCGTGATGTGAATCCATGGATTTGGTCGTGATGTGAATCCATGGATTTGGGTTTGATGTGAATCCATGGATTTGGGTTTGATGTGAATCCATGGATTTGGGTTTGATGTGAATCCATGGATTTGGGTTTGATGTGAATCCATGGATTTGTGTTTGATGTGAATCCAAGGATTTGGTCCTGATGTGAATCCATGGATTGGGGTTTGATGTGAATCCATGGATTTGGGTTTGATGTGAATCCATGGATTGGGGTTTGATGTGAATCCATGGATTTGGTCCTGATGTGAATCCATGGATTTGGGATTGATGTGAATCCATGGATTTGGTCCTGATGTGAATCCATGGATTTGGATGTGATGTGAATCCATGGATTTAGTTGTGATGTGAATCCATGGATTTGGATGTGATGTGAATCCATGGATTTAGTTGTGATGTGAATCCATGGATTTGGTCCTGATGTGAATCCATGGATTTGGTCGTGATGTGAATCCATGGATTTGGGTTTGATGTGAATCCATGGATTTGGGTTTGATGTGAATCCATGGATTTGGTTGTGATGTGAATCCATGGATTTGGGTTTGATGTGAATCCATGGATTTGGGTTTGATGTGAATCCATGGATTTGGGTTTGATGTGAATCCATGGATTTTGGTTTGATGTGAATCCATGGATTTGGGTTTGATGTGAGTCCATGGATTTGGGTGTGATGTGCGTCCATGGATTTGGGTGTGATGTGCACCCATGGATTTGGGTGGGATGCCAGTCCATGGCTGAATATTCTGCCAATACTCAGTGTCGCGGCTCAAGCAGGCATTTAGAACTGTACGCCAGCATGATTTACCGTCCTCGGGGGAAGAGTAAAGCGCAGGTGTAAACAAACTCTGTGTCCAACTAAATCCTATCCTCTGGACACATCACACCCAATCCTCGAAACGCCATAGCATACAAAGCTACGGACCAAGTGCTGGAAAATGGTATTAGAATAGACAGGGCTTGATGGCCGGCGCGGACACGATGGGCCGAAGGGCCTCTTTCTGTGCTGTATAACTCTGTGACTCTGCGGGTGACTCCAGTAACGTGAGCCCATAAAGTTACCGTATGTGCAGCACTACAGAACAAGCAATTAACACAGCCACGTGAAATGCCTCTCTCAGCAATGTTACCTGATTGGGTTAATGCCTCGTTTGAAAGAGTAATTGGAGGACTGAAGGTGAACGGTAAGCCTTCGTACAATAAGATCGGTCTCAGAAATTTGCAAGTTTTTTCAATGTTTCTGTACCTGTAATGTCCCTTTCACACAACATGACTCACTTTACCTAGACATGCTCATCAGAGATATTGTAGTCTCTGCTAATAGATACGTGGGAGGTGTTAGTGTGGGCAACTGCAGTGCAACTGGCACACTTCATGTAGGAGTGTTGGTATGTACATGCTACATCACTTCGCTTTCAATAAGATTTTAGAACCATACAACACAGAAGGAGGCCTTTCGGCCCAACGTGCCTGTTCCGGCTCTTTGAAAGATTAGTCCCACTCCGCCTCACTTTCTCCATAGCCCTGCAGTTATTTCCTTTTCAAGTATTTCTCCAATTCCCTTTTGAAAGTTACTATTGAACCTGCTTCCACCACCCTTTCAGGCAGCACATTCCAGATCACAAGAACTCGCTGCTTAATAAAACAACATTTTCCTCATCTATCCCCTCTGGTTCTTTTGCCAAAAGTTCTTATCTTACTTTCCTTCCACAAACTCACAGTTGGACACAGTGACCAGTCGGGGCCTGTCAAACCACGAGCACAGTTGGTGAGTTGGTGCCTGGAGTGGGCAGCAGGACAGTGAGGCTCTCGACATTAATAAAGAATTGTTTGTTAGTCAGCATCTCACAGGCCGGGCTGCTGAATTCCACAATAGTGGATAGGAACGGAATACGTGGGTTGTGATAATTCGTTGAATATGCATTTTGTTCCCACTCCGGTTTTCTCCTATTCTGAAGGAGTTGACTCTTGTTGAGGTACAACAACAACTACAATAAAAACAATTTGCCTTTGTATGAAAGAAAAGAAAGACTTGCATTTATATAGCGCCTTTCACGACCTCAGGATGTCCCAAACACTTTACAGCCAATGAGGTACTTCTGAAGTGTCGTCACTGTTGTAAATGTAGGAAACGTGGCAGCCAATTTGCGCACAGCAAGCTCCCACAAACAGCAAAGTGATAATGACCAGATAATCTGTTTTAGTGATGTTGGTTGAGGGATAAATATTGGCCAGGACACCGGGAAGAACTCCCCTGCTCTTCTTCGAAATAGTGCCATGGGATCCTGTACGTCCACCCGAGAGAGCAGACGGTGCCTCGTTTTAACGTCGCATCCGAAGGACGGCACCTCCAACAATGCAGCACTCCCTCGGCACTGCACTGGAGTGTCAGTCTAGATTTTGTGCTCAAGTCTCAGGAGTGGTGCTTGAACCCTTGACCTTCTGACAGAGGCAAGAGTGCTACCAACTGAGCCACAACGGTAATGCAGAAAAACGTCCCAGGGTGCTTCAGAGGTGCAATCAAAAAAAATGGAGTGCAAGCCAAAGAAGCAGATGTTAGGAGGGATGACCAGTACAGTAGCATGGCTGTGATGTTACTGAACTACTAATCCAGAGAACATGAGCTTAAATCCCACCGTGACAGGTTGAGAAGTTCAATTCAGTTTTAAAACATCTGGGAATAAAAAGCTTGTACCAGTGAAAGAGAGATGAAGCTGCAATAAATTCAGGCCTTGCCGGTGACGCCCACAGCTCAAGAATTAATTTTAGATTAAGCTTGGTCAAAGAGCTCGGTTTTAAGGATTGTCTTGAAAAAAGAGAGGGAGATGGAAAGGTGGCGGGATTTAGTGACTCTCTCGCTCTGTCCCCGATCGATCCCTCAGTGAGTCTCTCCCTCTGTCTCCGAAACTCAGTGAGTCTCTCCCTCTGTCTCTGATCCTCAGTGAGTCTCTCCCTCTGTCCCCGATCCTCAGTGAGTCTCTCCCTCTGTCTCCGATCCTCAGTGAGTCTCTCCCTCTGTCTCCGATCCTCAGTGAGTCTCTCCCTCTGTCTCCGATCCTCAGTGAGTCTCTCCCTCTGTCTCCGAAACTCAGTGAGTCTCTCCCTCTGTCTCTGATCCTCAGTGAGTCTCTCCCTCTGTCTCTGATCCTCAGTGAGTCTCTCCCTCTGTCTCTGATCCTCAGTGAGTCTCTCCCTCTGTCCATTCCCTCAGTGAGTCTCTCCCTCTGTCTCTGATCCTCAGTGAGTCTCTCCCTCTGTCTCTAATCCTCAGTGAGTCTCTCCCTCTGTCTCTGATCCTCAGTGAGTCTCTCCCTCTGTCTCTGATCCTCAGTGAGTCTCTCCCTCTGTCCCTGATCCTCAGTGAGTCTCTCCCTCTGTCTCTGATCCTCAGTGAGTCTCTCCCTCTGTCTCTGATCCCTCAGTGAGTCTCTCCCTCTGTCTCTGATCCTCAGTGAGTCTCTCCCTCTGTCTCCGATCCCTCAGTGAGTCTCGCCCTTTGTCTCTGATCCTCAGTGAGTCTCTCCCTCTGTCTCTGATCCTCAGTGAGTCTCTCCCTCTGTCCCTGATCCTCAGTGAGTCTCTCCCTCTGTCTCTGATCCTCAGTGAGTCTCTCCCTCTGTCCCTGATCCTCAGTGAGTCTCTCCCTCTGTCTCTGATCCTCAGTGAGTCTCTCCCTCTGTCCCTGATCCCTGAGTGAGTCTCTCCCTCTGTCTCTGATCCTCAGTGAGTCTCTCCCTCTGTCCCTGATCCTCAGTGAGTCTCTCCCTCTGTCTCTGATCCTCAGTGAGTCTCTCCCTCTGTCTCTGATCCTCAGTGAGTCTCTCCCTCTGTCTCTGATCCTCAGTGAGTCTCTCCCTCTGTCTCTGATCCTCAGTGAGTCTCTCCCTCTGTCCCTGATCCTCAGTGAGTCTCTCCCTCTGTCCCTGATCCTCAGTGAGTCTCTCCCTCTGTCTCTGATCCCTGAGTGAGTCTCTCCCTCTGTCTCTGATCCTCAGTGAGTCTCTCCCTCTGTCCCTGATCCTCAGTGAGTCTCTCCCTCTGTCCCTGATCCTCAGTGAGTCTCTCCCTCTGTCCATTCCCTCAGTGAGTCTCTCCCTCTGTCTCCGATCCTCAGTGAGTCTCTCCCTCTGTCTCTGATCCTCAGTGAGTCTCTCCCTCGGTCTTTGATCCTCAGTGAGTCTCTCCCTCTGTCCATTCCCTCAGTGAGTCTCTCCCTCTGTCTCCGATCCTCAGTGAGTCTCTCCCTCTGTCTCTGATCCTCAGTGAGTCTCTCCCTCTGTCTCTGATCCTCAGTGAGTCTCTCCCTCTGTCTCTAATCCTCAGTGAGTCTCTCCCTCTGTCACTGATCCTCAGTGCGTCTCTCCCTCTGTCCCTGATCCCTGAGTGAGTCTCTCCCTCTGTCTCTGATCCTCAGTGAGTCTCTTCCCTCTGTCTCTGATCCCTCAGTGAGTCTCTCCCTCTGTCCCTGATCCTCAGTGAGTCTCTCCCTCTGTCCCTGATCCTCAGTGAGTCTCTCCCTCTGTCCTTGATCATCAGTGAGTCTCTCCCTCTGTCCCTGATCCTCAGTGAGTCTCTCCCTCTGTCTCTGATCCTCAGTGCGTCTCTCCCTCTGTCTCCGATCCTCAGTGAGTCTCTCCCTCTGTCCCTGATCCTCAGTGAGTCTCTCCCTCTGTCTCTGATCCTCAGTGAGTCTCTCCCTCTGTCTCTGATCATTCAGTGAGTCTCTCCCTCTGTCTCTGATCCCTCAGTGAGTCTCTCCCTCTGTCTCTGATCCTCAGTGAGTCTCTCCCTCTGTCCCCGGGCATGGTGTAAAGCAGGCGGCTGGTGCGATATCGTCAGTTTCAGGCCAGCGGGTTAAGTTACAACAATCGAAGAATGCAACACTCGCTCAGTGCAGTGCTGGTGGGGTGGCCTAGTGATGTGCTTGAATCTGGAACTGGGGCTTGTTACCAATCGTGCCAAGTTGCAGTGTGCCTCTCCATGGATGTACAAGGGTGTGCGTGAGTGTCCTGGTGAAAGACGAGCAGTCCACAGGCCTGATTTTCCATGCTGTGTGGTTTTTACCCTGGGATTAGATGTTCCAGCTGGTAGGACATTCCTTCTTGCATTCCGTTTCACGCAAGGTCACTGAGTAACAAGACTGACGAGTCAGTGCAGGTTCACAGCAGGGGATGGTGCGATAAATAGAGTGCAGTGCAGGAGATGGAGCTGTCAGTGTAACAGCATTCCGCCAAAGGCTAGCCCACCTTTATTCAACTTTCTCTTTAGCTGTGTGTTGTACCCTAGAGATTGCTCCCCCATTGGCCAGCACGGGGTGGCACTGAGGCACACAGGCTTCAATGCCTGGCTCTGTGCTGAGTTAAGCCGAGGTGGCCACAAGTGACCTCAGCACCCCCCGCCCCGAGATAGCGATGGGAGGGCAGCTGGGTCTCCCGGGTTAAAGTCTCATCCGAAAGACAGCACCTCCGACAGTGCAGCACTCCCTCAGTATGGCGCACTGGAGCGGGAGCCTAGATTTTGTGCTCAAGTCTCTGGAGTGGGAGGAAAACCCACCACCTTCTGACTCAGAGGCGAGGGTGCTACCCACTGAGCCACTGGCTGACACCATGTTCTTGGATTCATGAGGGTAGATCTGTTGAGGGTGAAACTGCTCTTCAACAGTAGCGCGAAAGTTGCTCATTGACCAATGGAAAATTAGGCAGCGATCATTATACCCTGTCACTTACCTGTGGACTCGGTTTCATGACCCCATATTGGTTTTTCTTTCACTTCATGTTTGCTGCCATTCATTCCCCTCTCCCCTTCTGGCTGTGGTAAAGGCTGGCAACTGATTCCAAAGGCCTCTAAGAAGTGTTGCTTCCCCATGTTGCCACTTGTCTATAAGTGTCCTAATCCCTTTAAATTTCACTTGAAAGGGTTGATCTAATTGAGGCGTTTAAGATGCTTAAAGGAGTTGATAGGGTAAATAGAGAGAAACTATTTCCTCTGGTGTGGGGAGTCCAGAACAAGGGGACATAACCTTAAAATTAGAGCAAAGCCATTCAGGGGTGATGTCAGGAAGCACTTCTCCACACAAAGGGTAGTGGAAATCTGGAACTCTCTCCCCCAAAAAGCTGTTGAGGCTGGGGGTCAACTGAAAATTTCAAAACTGAGATTGATCAATTTTTGTTAGGCAAGGGTATTAAGGGTTACGGAACGAAGGCGGGTAGATGGAGTTAAAATACAGCCATGATCTAATTGAATGGCGGAACAGGCTTGAGGGGCTGAATGGCCCCGGGATTAGATTTTGCAGCTGGTAGGACTCCTGTTCCTATGTTCCTAACTGCAATTTTCTTCTCCTTCCAATAAATATTGGCTAGGATACTGCGAAGAACAGAGAACTCCCCTGCTCTACTTTGAAATAATGCCGTGGGATCTTTTACGCCCACCAGAGAGAGTAGATGGGACCTCGGTTTAACGTCTCATTATAAGGTACCTTGGGATGTTTCCTGTGTTAAAGAGACACGTAGCTGTAAATTTTCACTGTGGGATCTGTGCAGCTTCTCCCAAACCTGTGACCTCTTGCCACCTAGAAGGATAAGGGCAGCAGGCGCACAGAAACACCATCACCTCCAAGTTCCCCTCCAAGTCACACACCATCCTAACTCAGAAGTATATCGCCGATCCTTCATCGTCGCTGGGTCAAAATCCTGGAACTCCCTCCCTAACAGCACTGTGGGAGTACCATCACCACATGGACTGCAGCAATTCAAGAAGGCGGCTCACCACCACCTTCTCAAGGGCAAATAGAGATGGGCAATAAATGCTGGCCTTGCCAATGACGCCCACATTCCAGGAATGAATTTTAAAAATTACCATTTGTTAAATTACTTTTCCATTTGCTGCTTCTGTGGTGTGGGTTATGGGACAGCAACGCGAGTGTGCCGACATTTTTGGGGTGCACAGGGTACGTAGGCGGGATATTGGGCCTCAGACCCCATTGGAATAAGGACGGAGCTGTGGGAGGAGCCCAACAAGGAGGAATGGAGAAAGAACCACAGGTAAGTGATGGTCTCAGGGTGGGCGGTGGGGGATTGGAAGCCTCGACAGAAAGGAGGCACAACAGCAGACGGGGCCTCGGTTTAACGTCTCATCCGAACGACGGCACCTCCGACAGTGCAGCACTCCCTCAGCACTGCACTGGAGTGTCAGCTTGGATTATGTGCTGAAAACTGGGGCTTGAACCCACGACCACCTTGACTCAAGAGGCAAGAGTGCTACCCACTGAGTCACGGCTGACACCTGAGCAGCTGGCAATCGTGGCACCTAAACCCGAGCAAGAGAATTTATAAAATGAGATAAAGCCACTACGGAATACAAAGGCGAAGAAGAGGGTTCCTCTGGGCAAACAATTGGAGCTCGCAAAGACTGTGTGAATCTAAATAAATCTGGTTAAGATTAAAAGCACTAATCCTTCAGTAATCATGGATTGTAGGATTAGTGTTAAACGGGATGTGTACAGTAGCCGGCAGGAGAATGAATCCTTGTCATTGTTCGCAGTCTATTGTGCACTGTAGTTAGTCCAAAGATGTTGGGTCTCCTGCTGCAGTATCTCCTTTGTCCTTCAACTTCCAGAATTTAAATGCCGTACCTTACTTTGAGTCGGCTTGTATTTTCAAAGTCTCTGAACTCCAGGATGGAATCTCAATCGTATCTTCTTCCTTCCCCCTCTTCGTTTGGAAAGCCAATCTAATCAATCTTACTTTGTGTATGCTGGTTAACACTTCAACCAGGGTTTGCCTGTTGAAAGACAATTGAATTGATTAAAGACGATTGCATCGCATTGCAGCCTCTTATGTTGCCCAGTGAGCAGAAATAATGTTGCAGGAAGACCGGGGCCTCTTCCAGAAATTAGGCCCTCCTCTATGCGGAACTAATCCTCCGTCGCCTCTTCTCCATTGTCCAGCTCCATGGGACTGCCCCATATGTGATTCCACTCCTCCTATCCAAATGCAGCCGGCAATGGCTTCTCTTCCCACACCTGCCCCGTCATCTCCAGAGTGCCCCAAGGATCTCTTTTATCCCATCTTCTTGTTCATCTACCCGCTGTCCTTCCACCCAGAGCTGAGTTGGAAACCCCACATTCTGTCCAAGCTGAAGTTCAGCCCCACATCCTATTCATCAAGACCTCTCAGTTCCACCTCCGCAATATCACCCATCTCTGCCACCACCTTACCCCCACCCACTAATACCCTTATCCATGACTTTTGTCACCTCTACGCTCGATTCCTCCAATGTCTTCCTTGTTGGCCTCTCATCCTCCACCCTCCATAAACTTCACCTTAACCAAAACTAAGCTGCCCATATCCTGCCCCATACTAAGTCCCTCTCGCCCATCACCCCGTCCTCACTGACTGGCTCCTAGTCCCCCAAGTGCATTGAATTTAAAATACTAGTCCTCATCTCTAAATCTCTCCTGGGCCTCATCGCACCATATCTCTGCAACCTCGTCTACTCTCACAACCTCTCCTGCACCCTTCAGTCCTCCGACTCTGGCCTCCTGTCATACCCCACCATGCCTCCCACTTCGCCCCACCATTGGCGATAGAGTTTTCAACCACATTGACCCCTCAATGGATCTCTGTCCCTAAACCCTCCCCCTCTCCAACTTTAAAAACCTACTCAAAAGCCATCTTCTCAGCCAAGCTTTCGGCCACCCTTCCTAACTCTTGCACCATGGCTGATGAGCCGTTCCTTTAATCCTTTTTCTTTCTCCACCTTTGTAAAAAAGCAAGAATGAACTTGCCATTTATATAGCGCCTTTCACGACCCCAGGACGTCCCAAAGCGCTTTACAGCCAATGAAGTGCTTTTTGAAGTGTAGTCGCTGTTGTAATGTAGGAAACACGGCAACCAATATGCGCACAGCAGGATTCCACAAACAGCAATGTGATAAATGGCCAATGTGATGTTGATTGAGGGATAAATATTAGGCCAGGACACCGGGGAGAACTCCCATGCTCTTCTTTGAAATAGTGCCATGGGATCTTTTACATCCACCTGAGAGAGCAGGCGTGGCATCGGTTTAACGTCTCATCTGAAAGACGGCACCTCCGACAATACAGCACTCCCTCAGTACTGTACTGGGAGTATCCTGCTAGGTGCTGTACACTAGATTATGTGCTCAAGTCTCTGGAGTCAGACTATGAACCCCCGACACTCTGACTCAGAGGCGAGAGTGCTACCAACTGAGCCACGGCTGACACACGAGCCTGCGCCTCTGTTGTTTCAGGTATGTATTTGACTGCTGTTCTGTTGCTGAATCCAGTTCCAGGCAAGTGAGCAAGCTACCTGTTCACAAACAGACAAAGCCCGCATTAAAATTCCTCTCACACCAGTCATTCTTGGCTTGACTGTTGCAGAATCTCCGGAGAACCGTGCTGTGGTCAGGAGCTTGTGTTGTTGCCAAGTCTAACGCTAGTTTATTAATCCCAGAAGCCAATCTTTAATGTGTTCTTTGCTCTGGGCTGCTGATGTGAGGGTAGCAGTGAGTGAGGCTGACTTTGGAAGTACATGAAGTAGCTACGAAATCCTCGGAGGTGTAAATCAAGCCTGGAAAGTGAGCGCCAAGACAGATAGGTTAGGATCAGAGAGAGTCACAGGATATTCTCGTTTTTGTGTTACTCTATTATTGTCTGTGTTAATCTCCTGTTCTGCTCTCTCAGTTACTCTCCTCTATTACTGTCTGTGTCAGATCTCTATTGCTCTCCCACTAATATTCTCTTCACAGCCATATTGTGAAATAGTTAAATGGTGTTTGTGCTGAGCTGTGTGAGGGACAGATCTTTAATCGGTTCTCAATTCAGAGGTTAAACACGCCGGGTGTCCTTTGAGGTCTTTGATGCTGAAGCCGTGCACCTGTTGGGAGATGTAACACAAGGTTAGGAAGCTGCTTTGATGCCGTTCCAGGCAAAGCTGAGAGACTCCCAAATCCACAGTTTCACCTGGGAGATATTATCAGGCTCCCTAAAGAGAGCACAGAATGTGCCACAGAGTCTAACGCTGAGAGACAAGAAAGAAAGAAAAAAGAACTTGCGTTTCTATAGCGCCTTTCACGACCTGAGGAACTCCGAAAGCAGTGTCGGGTCCTGCTCTCGTCTGCAAAGATAATCCCCGGCATCTTTTCTCCACTGCAAACGCTCTTCTTAAACCCCTCTCCACTGTCTCCTCCACCCTCACCTTCAACAAGTAAGAGAAGCTCATGGGCTTCTTTGTCACTAAGATTGAGACCATCCGTTCAACTGCCTCTGCCACTTCCCTCCCTTCTCCTAGCCCACCAGGCCAAACTTCCTCTAAGGTTTGCCCCTGCCCTAGCCTTGAACTCGCATCTTTCTCTAGTTTCTCTCTGATCTCTCCTCATGCCCTCTCCGAGCTCAACTTGTCCATGAGACCCACTTCCTGCTCCCTCGACCTTATTCCCATCAAACTGCTGACCACCCAACTTCCCTTCCTGGCTCCCAGGTTAGCTGATAGTGTTAACGGTTCTCTCTCCTCAGGTACTGTCCCCGTCTCCTTCAAATCTGCTGCCATCATCACCAATGTTCCCTCAGAGCTGTGCAGCCACGCAGTTCTTTGCCGATTCATCGCAGCCCGGGACCGACTTCTCCAATGTTAAATTTCACGCATGTGCGAAACTGTGAATGGGCCACGCCCCTTAAAGGGCTGCGCACCCCCAAAAAATTAGGGGAACATTGGTCATAGCCCCACTGCTCAAAATAATAACCTTTGACCCCTCTGTCCTTGCAAACTACCGCCCCATCTCCAACTTCCCTTTCCTCTCTAAAGTCCTCGAACCTATTGTCGCCTCCCAAATCCATGCCCATCTTTTTTCGGAACTCTATGTTTGAATCCCTCCAATCAGGTTTCCGCCCCTGCCACAAAACGGCTCTTATCAAAGTCACAAATGACATCCTGTGTGACTGTGACTGTGGTAAACTATCCCTCCTCATCCTTCTCGACCTGTCTGCAGCCTTTGACACAGTTGGCAACACCATCCTCCTCCAACGCCTCTCCACCATCGTCCAGCTGGGTGGGACTGTACTCGCCTGGTTCCATTCTTATCTATCTAATCGTAGCCAGAGAATCACCTGCAAAGGCTTCTCTTCCTGCTCCTGCACCGTTACCTCTGGTGTTCCCCAAGGATCTACCCTTGGCCCCCTCCTATTTCTCTTCTACATGCTGCCCCTCAGCAACATCATCCAAAAACACAGTGTCAGTTTCCACATGTACGCTGACGACACCCAGCTCTAGCTCACCACCACCTCTCTCGACCCCTCCACTGTCTCTGATTTGTCAGACTGCTTGCCCGACATCCAGTACTGGATGAGCAGAAATTTCATCCAACTAAATATTGGGAAGACAGAAGCCATTGTCTTCGGTCCCCGCCACAAACCCCGTTCCCTAGCCACCGACTCCATCCCTCTCCCTAACATCTGTCTGAGGCTGAACCAGACTGTTCGCAACCTTGGTGTCGTATTTGACTCCGAGATGAGCTTCCGACCACATATCCGCGGCATAACGAAGACCGCCTACTTCCACCTCCGGAACATTGCCCGTCTCCGCCCTTGCCTCAGCTCATCTGCTGCTGAAACCCCCATCCATGCCTTTGTTACCTCTAGACTTGACTATTCCAACGCCCTCCGTAAATTTGAGCTCATCCAAAACTCTGCTGCTCGTGTCCTAACTCACACCAAGTCCCGCTCACCCATCACCCCTGAGCTCGCTGACCTACATTGGCTCCCGGTTAAGCAACGCCTCAATTTCAAAATTCTCATCCTTGTTTTCAAATTCCTCCATGGCCTTGCCCCTCCCTATCTCTGTAATCTCCTCCAGACGAACAACCCTCCGAGATATCGGCGCACCTCTAATTCTGGCCTCTTGAGAATCCCCGATTTCAATCGCTCTTCCATTGGTGGCTGTGCCTTCAGCTGTCTAGGCCCTAAGCTCTGGAATTCCCTCCCAAAACCTCTCCGCCTCTCTACCTCTCTTTCCTCCTTTAAGATGCTCCTTAAAACCTAACATTAAAAAAAAAATTGTTTTTATGGGATGTGGGCGTCGCTGGCAAGGCCAGCATTTATTGCCCATCCCTAATTGCCCTTGAGAAGGTGGTGGTGAGCCACCTTCTTGAACCGCTGCAGTCCGTGTGGTGAAGGTACTCCCACAGTGCTGTTAGGGAGGGAGTTCCAGGATTTTGACCCAGCGACAATGAAGGATCGGCGATATACTTCTAAGTCAGGATGGTGTGTGATTTGGAGGTGAACTTGCAGGTGGTGGTGTTCCCATGCGCCTGCTGCCCTTGTCCTTCTAGGTGGAAGAGGTCGCTGGTTTGGGAGGTGCTGTTGAAGGAGCCTTGGCAAGTTGCTGCAGTGCATCTTGTAGATGGTACACACTGCGCCGGTGGTGGAGGGATTGAATGTTTAAGGTGGTGAATGGGATGCCAATCAAGCGGGCTGCTTTGTCCTGGATAGTGTCGAGCTTCTTGAGTGTTGTTGGAGCTGCACTCATCCAGGCAAGTGGAGAGTATTCCATCACACTCCTTACTTGTGACTTGTAGATGGTGGAAAGGCTTTGGGGAGTCAGGTGAGACACTCGCCACAGAATACCCAGCCTCTGACCTGCTCTTGTTGCCACAGTATTTATATGGCTGAACCAGTTAAGTTTCTGGTCAATGGTGGCCTCCAGGATGTTGATGGTGGGGGATTTGGCAATGGTAATGCCATTGAATGTCAAGGGGCGGTGGTTAGACTCTCGCTTGTTGGTGATAGTCATTGCCTGGCCCTTCTGTGGCGCAAATGTTACTTGCCACTTATCAGCCCAAGCCTGAACGTCGTCCAGGTCTTGTTGCATGCGGGCATGGACTGCTTCATTATCTGAGGAGTTGTGAATGGCACTGAACATCCCCATTTCTGACCTTATGTTGGAGGGAAGGTCATTGATGAAGCAGCTGAAGATGGTTGGGCCTAGGACACTGCCATGAGGAACTCCTGGGGCTGTGATGATTGACCTTCAACCACCACAACCATCTTCCTTTGTGCTAGGTATGACTCCAGCCAGTGGAGCGTTCCCCCCACATTCCCATTGACTTCAGTTTTACTAGGGCTCCTTGATGCCACACTCACTTAAATGCTGCCTTGATGTCAAGGGCAGCCACTCTCACCTCACCTCTGGAATTCAGCTCCTTTGTCCATGTTTGGACCAAGGCTGTAATGAGGTCAGGAGACGAGTGGTCTTGGCGGAACCCAAACTGGGCATCAGTGAGCAGGTGCTGCTTGATAGCACTGTCGATGACACCTTCACATATGATTGAGAGTAGACTGATGGGGTGGTAATTGGCTAGATTGAATTCGTCCTGCTTTTTGTAGAGCTTTGATCTGATCCGTTGATTGTGGGATTGCTTAGCCCTGTCTATAGCATGCTGCTTCTGAGCATGTATGTAGTCCTGTGTTGCAGCTTCCCCAGGTTGGCACCTAATTTTTAGGTACACTCCTTACTGAACCAGGGTTGGTCCCCTGGCTTGATGGTAATGGTAGAGTGAGGGATATGCCGGGCCATGAGGTTACAGATTGTGGTGGAATACAATTCTGCTGCCGCCCTACAGCGCCTCATGGATGCCCAGTTTTCAGCTGCTAGATCTGTTCTGAATTGATCCCATTTAGCACGGTGGTAGTGCCACGCAACACGATGGAGGGTGTCAAGATGGGACTTCGTCTCCGCAATGACTGTGCGGTGGATCACTGCCAACAATACCGTCATGGTAGACTGGTGAGGACAAGGTCAAGTAGGTTTTTCCCTCGTGTTGGTTCTCTTACCACCTGTCGCAGGCCGCTATGTTCTTCAGGACTCAGCCAGTAATGGTGCTACCGAGCCACTCTTGGTGATGGACATTGAAGTCCCCCACCCGGAGTACATTCTGTGCCCTTCCTACTCTCCAAGCAGTGTTCAACATGGCAGAGTACTGATTCATCAGCTGAGGGAGGTTTCCTTTTCATGCTTGACCTGAAGCCATGAAACTTCATGGGGTCCAGAGTCAATGTTGTCAGGCCATACCCTGGGATGGTGATGGAGGAGTTTGGGACATTGTCTGATTCTGTGAGTATGTTAGGCTGTTGCTTGACTAGTCTGTGGGACAGCTCTCCCAATTTTGGCACAAGTCCCCAGATGTTGGTGAGGAGGACTTTGCAGGGTTGAACTGGGCTGGGTGTGCCATTGCCATGTCCATAGCCGGTGCTGAGGTCAATGCCAGGTGGTCCGTCTGGTTTCATTCTTATTATTGTGTTTCGTAGCGGTTTGTTACACCTGAATGGCTTGCTAGGCTATTTCAGAGGGCAGTTAAGCATCAACCACATTGCTGTGGGTCTGGAGTCACATATAGGCCAGACCAGGTGAGGATGGCAGATTTCCTTTCCTAAAGGACTTTAGTGAACTAGATGGGTTTTTACGACAATCCGATAGTTTCATGGTTACCATTACTGATACTAGTAATTAGTCCAGATTTATTTAATTAAGTGAATTTAAATTCCCCAGCTGTCATGGTGGGATTTGAACTCACATCTCTGGATCATTAGTCTAGGCCTCTGGATTACTAGTCCAGTGACATTGCCACTATGCTACCATTCCCCACCTCTTTGATGAAGTTTTTGGTCATCTGCCCTAATTTCTCCTTATGTGGCTCAGTGTCAAATTTTGTTTGATAATCGCTCCTGTGAAGCGCCTAAGGAAGTTTTACTACGTTAAAGGCGCTGTATAAATACAAGTTGTCGTAGTAGTATATACGTTTTTTGTACTCCGATGATTTTTCTCCCGGGTTTGCTCACAGCAGCGTCCGGGAGATTAATCTTAAATTCCTGGACAATCCGGGAGGGTTGGCAACCCTAGTGCCGGCATCAATAGAACCGAAACCCAGGAGGAGTTGAGCGCCGTTGTATGGTAGGGGAGGAAACTGGCAAAGAACAAGGGAAGTGGTCACCGATCAGCTGGAGAAGTCAAGCTCTCGCTGGGATGCCTGCACTGCACTTTAACAGAGTAGCTCCAATAACATCCCAGCAACAGGCTGCAGGCCAATAAACTCTTAGAGCTAAATAAAAATAAATCACACGGTCCGCGCAGTCTTTCGGCTCACTGAATAAATTTGCCATCAGGAGCAGATTCCTCACAGCTCCTTGTCCCAGCATTACACACTCCTCCGGTGACAGTCTGGTCCTAGTCCCATGCTGACGACACACACTGCTATGCAGCCTCTCATTGGTCAACGAGCGAGAGAGGATGCGCAACGCTCGCTAGACCAGGAGGCGAGGTCCCGAAGCTGTGTCTCTCGGGGTGCTTACAGACATCAGGCAGTTTTAAGGACCTGTCTTAGCTCGATGGGGAATGCATGCTTCTGAATCATTTCACAACTCTTGTGTAAGGAGAGGTCGCTGCCTGTTTATTGGTGACTCTCAGCTATTGTCCTGTGGGCACCACTGGTCAGAGGCACCCTGGGAGCAGACATTTTTCTGACATCATCACTGAGAGCCAGCAGGAAGTTCCCTGTGTAATGAAGAAGACAGACTTGCATTTCTATAGCACCTGTCATGACCTCAGGACGTCACAAAGTACTTTACAAGTATTTTTGAAGTGCAGTCACTGTTGCATTGCTGAGTGGCGAGTGTTCAGAGTGTTCGGCAGTGGCTTCTGAAAATGCTGGATTGTTTATACGAGGTGATTCTGGTTCTCCCTGAGCTCTCACTTTGAATCCCTCTTTACCTTAAACAGATGGAGATGTGCCTCTTCTCCGGACCTTACTTCTCTGAAAAGAGCCTGTATATACTTTGCTGCACTGATTGATAGGGAGACTGTTGGAGGTGCTGGGTGTGGCACAGAATCGCCATGACAGCACTTACTGCACATTCTATCCCTTCTATAAAAAGTCAGATGGCAATCTCGGAGCTGGGATTAGTCAATAGTTCAGTGACAGGACATCCGATTAAAATCAGGCTTTTGGGTAGCGGTCTGTGGTTTCACTTCCCTTTTGTTGCTCCTTCCTAGTCCCAGGATACTGAGGTCATTGGCACCTACCGCCTTCCTGGTTGAGATCAACTAAGTCAGCAAGGACTAGGGATAGAACCCATGATGTTCCTGGTCTGTGTGGCACAGTTCTACTCTCGGAGGTGCACTCACTCACTGAGCCATTAAGGCAAGGAACGGGTGGTGTAAGGGTCAGGTAGGGGTAGGGTGGGGTGGGGTGAAGTAGGGAATCAATAGCACCCGATGCCATCTTAACCCGGAGAGAGAGCAGTTTGCCCGCTATGGCCCCCCCCCAACTGCTACAACCAGGTCTGAAGGTCGAAGAGGCCATTCCAGATAGGTTTAAAACTTTCCTTTGTGGGGCCAAGAGGAGCAGGAGACCCTATAAGGGAAGTGTTGGCCTTCCGTGCCCGGACTCCCCACCTCCCCTGCCTTCGTCCCCACTCGTTCCTCGGGCCCAGCAGGCATCGTCCGGGCTGCCTAACTTTCCACCACTTCCCGCCTACTCCCCGCAGGTTTTTAAATCGGGAAGTTGACTGGCAACATGCTAATGAGGCTTGGCCATTAAAATCGGCAGGGCCTCCGGCATCCACTCCCAGACAGGCTCGGCTGCCCGCTAGGCCGCTTTCCTGCCCGGGAATTAAAAGTCCCCCCAAAGAGTGAGAAACACCAGGACAATCTAATAAAAGGTAAAGACATTATTCAAAACACAGTTAGATGGGAGAGTTAGTTTACCAGAAGGATCGGTTTCAATAGGCTGATGGCCGTCCTTCGTCCCTAACTTTCCTTACGATGTTTCTGGCCATCGGTGCAGTGGTTATTTGCTGAATCCAAACTGAGACAAAATGTAAGTTTTACGAATATTTGTATGTTTTCTTTTGTGTGGGAAAGTGTTGATTCGTCAGAGGTTAAGGGGATATTTAATAGAAGTGTTCAAAATGATGAAGGGTTTTGATAGAGTAGATAGGGAGAAACTGGCAGGCGGGTCGGTAACCAGAGAACACAGATTTAAGATAATTGGCAAAAAATCCGGAGGGGCGATGAGGAGAAATTCTTTTACACAGCGAGTTGTTATGATCTGGAATGCACTGCCTAAAAGGGTGTTGGAAGCAGATTCAATAGTAACTTTCAAAAGGGAATTTGATAAATACTTAAAAAGAAAAATTTGCAGGGCTATGGGGAAAGAGCAGGGGAGCGGGACTAATTGGAGAGCTCTTTCAAAGAGCCGGCACAGGCCTGAAGGGCCGAACGGCCTCCTTTTTGTGCTGTAAGATTCAATAAGTTGATCTGCCTCTCAAGCCTGCCCTGGGTGACCCTGAATTCGGGCTGTGCCTGGGCTCCTTAGTTTGTGTGAGGGACGCATACTTGATGTGACTGGCATTAAACAGGGTAGTTAATATTTAAATTGTCCTTCGCTACTCAGTGTAGTATTAATATAAGCTTCAGGCACACGCCAGCCAGCTGGCTACATCGCTCCCATGATAAGCAGTACAGTTGACTGAGATTCGCCCTCGCTGACCAAATTTTAGATCTGTTGGTATTTGTGAGTCTGGAACTGGTGGGCTTGCCCGTCTGGGGTGGAGGGAGGGGGGGCCGGGGGTGGTGGGGGGCCGGGATGCTCGATCTCCGGTTGCAGCCCACTGCCAGGATGCTAATGAGACCCGGCCCTCTAAAGGGACCAGGCCTCCTGCCGGGAATACCGGGCAACCAGTGACTGGGTCGTTCTGCCCCAATGTCTTGGTATAACGATGTCATACTGTTATACACACCTGCCCAAGATGCAGGTCAATGAACTGAAACTGGCCCCTCCGCCACTGGCCACTTGAACTGGTTGAGCTAATCACCCAGTTGAGGATATGGCCTAGTGATGTAAGCAGGACATTGCCGACTAAAATACAGATGTAAAAATATGTATTTGTGTCTAATTCGAGAGACCTGAACCCAAAACTCTGCTGCCCGTATCCTAACTCGCACCAAGTCCCGTTCGCCCATCGCCCCTGTGCTCGCTGACCTACATTGGCTCCCGGTCCGACAATGCCTCAATTTTAAAATTCTCACCCTTGTGTTCAAATCCCTCCAAGGCCTCGCCCCCCCCCCCCCCACCCCCCCACCCTCCCTATCTCTGTAACCTCTTCCAGCCCTGCAACCCTCTGAGATCTTTACACTCCTCCAGTTCTGGCCTCTTGCGCATCCCCGATTTCATTTACCCTACCATTAGTGGCCGTGCCTTCAGGTGTCTAGGCCCCAAGCTCTGGAATTCCCTCTCTAAACCTCTCCGCCTCTCTCTCCTCCTTTAAGTTGCTCCTTAAAACCTACCTCTTTGACCAAGCTTTAACCTGTCCTAATATCTCCTTATGTGGCTTGGTGTCGAATTTTGTTTGATAACATTCCTGTGAAGCGCCATGGGACGTTTTACCACGTTAAAGGTGCTATATAGATGCCAGTTGTTGTCCTCTTGTGTAACTTGCAGTGGTCGCTCTCTCTCTATAAAGCTGCCTTTTTCTCGCTCCTCTCCTGTCGGTGCTGTCTGTCACTATGCTTCCACAGGCACTGGCTGCCCTCCAGTATCTCACCTAACCGGTCATCCTTTATGTATGAGTCTAGGCATTAAGCGGCGGCATGTTAATCGACCACGGGAGCCATCACAGCATAAAACTGATCCCGCCCCGACCTTACCTGTATGGCTCAGGACCATCCTGGGCACTGCATTCACTGACCGAGCCATTGGGGGAGCTGACTGAATTCTTCAAATAATTCCTGATGGTGAAACTTACCCCTTGAACTGTAGTATTTTATCAGGGATACCGTATGGAAGTAATGATCGAACAAAAAGGCTATCTAACCTTAATCCAGTCAATAAGAGCCCACTTGAAGAGCTCTTTAACCAAGGCTGCCCTTATCAATTTGATTAGAATCAGGGCCGTTGTTTTATGGTCACTGAAAAGAAAAAACAGATTCAGTCGAGCTGATTTCCAATTTTCCGACCAAGTGTGAAACTGGCGCTGTGGATCGGCCGCCCGGTTATAGAAAGCTCCCGGTTTTCATTTTCATTGATTTCAGTTTTAAAAGTAGGGTGGCAAGTTCAAAACCTGCCCCGGTTTTCATCCTGTGGGAAGCTACGATTTGTACTGGTGTTTTGGGGGTCAACGTCCATGGTCTTAACTATTGCACCAGTCACTGAAACTCTGGTGGCTATTTTTTTTTGGCGGGGGGGCATTGTATCAACCCTAAAACATTACCCAAGGAAACAGTGCAAGCGAGGGCCACGTTGACTAGGAACAGGTGGAAAAATATATGGCGGTAGATCTTAACGTTGTGCGATAGTGTAAAAAGAAAGAACTTGCATTTATATAGCACCTTTCACAACCTCGGATTGTCTCAAAGCGCTTTACAGCCAATTAAGTTGTAATGTAGGAAACGTGGCAGCCAATATGCGCACAGCAAGGTCCCACACAAAGCAATGTAATAATGACCAGATAATCTGTTTTTAGTGATGTTGGTTGAGGGATAAATATTGACCAGGACTCTCCTGCTCTTCTTCAAAATAGTGCCGTGGGATCTTTTACGTTCACCTGAAAGGGCAGACGTGGCCTTGTCTTAACATCTCATCCGAAAGACAGCATCTCCAACAGTGCAGCACTCAGCACTGGACTGGGAGCGTCAGCTTGGATTATTTGCTCATGTCTCTGGAATGGGATTTGAACCCAGGGGAAACATCCTCCCTGCATCTACCCTGTCAAGCCCTATAAGAATTTTGTATGTTTCAATGAGATCACCTCTCATTCTTCTAAACTCTAGAGAATATAGGCCTAGTTGACTCAATCTCTCCAAATCAGGAACCAGTCTGGTGAACCTTCGTTGCACTCCCTCTATGGCAAGTATATCCTTCCTTAGGTAAGGAGACGAAAACTGTACACAATACTCGAGGTGTGGTCTCACCAGGGCCCTATATAATTACAGTAAGATGCCTTTACTCTTATACTCAAATCCTCTTGTAATAAAGGCCAACATACCATTTGCTTTTTTAATTGCTTGCTGTACCTGCATGTTAACTTTCAGTGATTCGTGTACAAGGACACCCAGGTCCCTCTGAACACCAACATTTCCCAATCTCTCACCATTTAAAAAATTCTCTGCTTTTCTATTTTTCCTACCAAAGTGGATAACTTCACATTTCTCCACATTATATTCCATTTGTCATGTTCTTGCCCACTCACTTAGTCTGTCTATATCCCCTTGAAGCCTCCCTGCATCCTCCTCACAACTTACATTCCCACCCAGCTTTGTATCATCAGCAAATTTGGATATATTACATTCGGTCCCCTCATCCAAATCATTGAAGTAGATTGTGATTAGCTGAGGCCCAAGCACCGATCCTTGCGGTTCCCCACTAGTTACAGCCTGCCAACCTGAAAATGACCAGTTTATTCCTACTCTCTGTTTTCTGTCCGTTAACCGATCCTCAATCCATGCTAGTATATTACCCCCAATCCCATGAGCCCTAATTTTGTTTAATAACCTCTTGTGTGGCACCTTATCGAATGCCTTCTGAAAATCCAAATACACCACATCCACTGGTTCCCCCTTATCTGTTCTGTTAGTTACAACCTCAAAAAACTCCAACAGATTTGTCAAACACGATTTCCCTTTCATAAATCTGTGTTGACTCTGCCCAATCCTATTATTATTTTCTAAGTGCCCTGTTACCACGTCCTTAATAATAGATTCTAGCATTTTCCCTACTACTGATGTCAGGCTAACTTGTCTGTAGTTCCCCGTTTTCTCTCCCTCCTTTCTTAAATAATGAGGTTACATTTGCTACCTTCCAATCCGTGGGAACTGTTCTAGAATCTATGGAATTTTGGAAAATGACATCCACTATCTCAATAGCCACCTCTTTCAAAACCCTAGGATGTAGGCCATCAGGTCCAGGGGATTTATCAGCTTTCAGTCCCATTAATTTCTCCAGTACTATTTTTTTTACTAATACTAATTTCTTTCAGTTCCTCATTCTCGCTAGACCCTTGGTTCTCCACTATTTCCAGGAAGCTTTTTGCGTCTTCCTCTGTGAAGACAGACACAAAGGCCGCGATTTTCTCATTGGTGACGGGATGGGGGCAGGTCAGCTGGTTTCCGGGTTCCAGTCCCGCCCCCAGCTGCCTCCGCTCTCCAGACATGATTTTCTCTTGATTGGCCTTGGTAAGCCCGGGCTTACCGGCCAATTAACAGGAAGCGGGTCTGATGACATAATTTATGACGCGTCATCTGCCAGTTTCCTTCAAGGGACCATGCACAATTTTATTTTGACAGTTGATTTTTCAGTGTTTGACAGTATTGAGGTGCTGAAAACACTGACAATCACTGCACAAAGGTGAACTCTTGCACCCAGGCTCTCCAATGAAACCCTCCATATGCTTATGGAGGGAGTCACAGTACGCAGGGAGGTTCTTTTCCCTTCCAAGGGCGGAAGAGACTTCCCTTTATCACTTCCCCATCTCACTAGCCACACCTCACACTCACCCTCATTCTACTGCAAGCATACCAACTAACAACACACAAGGGTGGGCACTTGAGAGGTTTAGCCAATGTCCATGTGAAATTTCTGGTAATGTGTTGTCATACAGTGAAATCTCTTTTTCAAAAAGTGCCCTTATTGGACACATCTGAGCGCACATTGAGAAGTGTCTTACTGAGTTCCAGTGATTGTTCAGTCATAACTCCCCCCCACCCCCCCCGCCGGCCCCCGCCCCGCTATACTGATGTGTGTGCATGGAATGGCTTGGACATTAAAGGGATGCTTCACGGTGATGGTGTGGGATGGTGTCAACCTGGTGCATCATGTGGCAGCCAGGGTTTACAGCATCAAGTGAAGAAAGTCTGGCCATGGTGATGCCTCCCAGCCAGCAATTTTGTCAGGGGCTGATGCCCTGTGTCCAGTGCAGCATCAGGTGATGGCGGCGAAGGTTGGTGATGTTGGTGTTGGGGCTGATTGTGGAAGGATTCGGAGGACCAAGGTCTGATGTTTCATTGGCTCCGATGTTGCTGGAATAGATGGCAGCTGCAGCTGAGATGACAGAAGCGATCTGTCACTGGTGGGAGAGGTTCTCCCAATGAGGTGGCACTGGACATACAGTTGGATTTAAAAACTTGTAAGCTAAAGAAATCTGTATATGTATAAAAAATGCAATAACCAACATTTTCTTTGCTCTGAAACTCACCATGTGCAACTTGGCATCCTTGACACCACTTCTGCAGCTGTCATCTTTTCACAAACATTAGACCAGACTCACAACACACCACACTTACCTGGCGTGTTGTCCGGACAATGTAAAACCCAACCCAGAAGCTGGAAAATTGAAAAACAGCCTGAAAACTGCTCACAAGTACCTGTTAATAGGCAGTTAATTGCCTTTAATCTGTTTCCTGCCGCTAGGTGTCGGGTCCATTCGCCAATCGGGGACCCAACACTTGGTAAGGCTGTGCGGAGGCGGGATGACGGCGGGTGTGGAACCCGCCGTCAATCAAAACGACTTTAACCTCTGACCCGCCTCCAAATCCGCCCTCTGAGCGCTGGCAAAATCGCAGCCAAAGTATTTGTTTAATTTCTCTGCCATTTCCTTATTCCCATTATAATTTCTCCTGTCTCAGCCTGTAAGGGACCCGCATTTACTTTCGCTAATCTTTTCCTTTTCACATACCTATAGAAGCTTTTACAGACTGTTTTTAATTCTCTTGCTAGTTTACTCTCATATTCTATTGTTCCTTTCTTTATCAATTTCTTGGTCCTCCTTTGTTGAATTCTAAAATCCTCCCAATCCTCAGGCTTACTACTCTTTTTGGCAACATTATAAGCCTCTTCCTTTGATCTAATACTATCTTTAACTTCTCTTGTTAGCCACGGTTGGAACACTTTTCCTGTGGGTTTTTTGTGCCTTAAAGGAATGTATATTTGTTGTAAATTATGTATTAAATCTTTGAATGCCAGCCATTGCTTGTCTACCATCATACCTTTTAATGTAGTTTCCCAATCTACCTTAGCCAACTCGCCCCTCATACCTATGTAGTTTGCATTATTTAGATTTAAGACCCTAGTTTCGGATTTAACTAAATCACTTTCAAACTCAATATAAAATTCTATCATATTATAGTCACTCTTTCCTATAGGCCCCTTTACTACAAGGTTATTCATTAACCCTTTCTCGTTGCACAATACTAGATCTAAAATAGCCTGTTCCCTAGTTGGTTCCTCAACATACTGATCTTGAAAACTATCTTGCATACATTCCATGAATTCGTCCTCCACACTATTACTGCAAATTTGGTTTGCCCAGTCTATATGTAGATTAAGGGCCCCCATGATTACTGTATTACCCTTGTTACATGCGCCTCTAATTTCCTGATTTATACTCTGCCCTACATTACAACTACAGTTTGGGGGCCTATAAACAACTCCCACCAATGTTTTCTGCCCCTTGCTGTTTCATAGCTCCACCCAAACTGATTCGACTTCTTGATTTTCAGAGCTAAGATCTTTTCTCTCTGCTGTCTTTATCCCATCCTTTATTATCAGGGCTACCCCTCCTCCTTTTCCATTTTGCCTATCCTCTTCTAAAAGTTAAGTATCCTGGAATATTTAGTTCCAACCCTTGGCCACTTTGCAACCACGTCTCCGTTATGGCTATTAGATCAAACCTGTTCAATTCTATCTGCGCTATTAATTCAGCTATTTTGTTGCGAATGCTTCACGCATTCAGATATAGTGCCTTTAGCTTTAACTTATTTCTATTTTTCCCTGATGTTACCTTAGTCACTGATGCCTTATTACCTTTGTTGCTCTCTCTGCCCCTTCCTGACCCACTCTGGTTATTTTTACCCAAAACTCTACTCTGCTCTAGAGCCTTGACATTTCTCTCGCTGCCTTTAAATTTACTCTTTCATGAATCCTCCCGCGCCCCCCGCCCCCCGCCCCCCCCCCCCCCCTTCATTAGTTTAAAGCCCTGTCTACTGCCCTAGTTATTCGGTTTGCCAGGACACTGGTCCCAGCCCGGTTTAAGTGGAGCCCATCCCAACCGAACAGCTCCCTCTTTCCCCAGTACTGGTGCCAGTGCCCCATGAACTGAAACCCCTTCCTCCCACACCACTCTTTGAGCCACGCATTTAAACCTCTAATCTGTTTGTCCCTATGCCAATTTGTGCGTGGCTCAGGTAACAATCCAGAGATTATTACCTTTGAGGTTCTGCTTTTTAATTTGGATCCTAGCTCCTCAAACTCCCTCAGCAGAACCTCATTCTTAGTTCTATCTATGTCGTTGGTTCCTACGTGGACCACGACAACTGGATCCTCCCCCTCCCACTCCAAGTTCTTCTCCAGCCGCGAGGAGATGTCTTTAACCCTGGCACCAGGCAGGCAACACAACCTTCGGAACTCTCGGTCGCAGGCTGCAGAGAACAGTATCTATCCCCCTGACTATACTGTCCCCGACCACAACTACATTCCCTTTCACCCCACCACTTGAATGGCCTTCCGCATCATGGTGCCATGACCAGTTTGCTCATCCATCCTGCAGGCAGCAAGAACCTCATACCTGTTGGACAAGGGAAAAGGCTGAGGCTCCTCCAGCACTGCACCTGGGGTCCCCTTACCTGCCTGAGATGCAGTCACACCCTCCTGTCCCTGACCACTAACCAGACCTGTACCACTACCTAACCTAAGGGGTGTGACTGCCTCCTGGATCAAAGTCCAGGTAACTCTCCCCATTCCTGATGCCCCGCAATGTCTGCACCTCAGACTCCAGCTCAACAACTCTGAGCTGAAGTTCCTCAAGATGCAGGCACTTACTGCAAACGTGGTTGTCTGGGATCACAATGCTCTCCACAAACTCCCACATGCTGGAGTTGCAGCACACCTCCTGCACTGCCATCCCGATATGACCTTGATTTATTTAATTAAATTTGTAATTAGGCAATGAAACAATGAAGTACTTTTGAAATGTAGGAAACTACTGTTGTAATGTAGGAAACGCGGCAGCAAGTTCCCACATACAGCAATGTAACAATGACAATGAATTCTGTTTTTTAGTGATGTTGGTTAAAGGTTAAATATTGGCCAGGACACCAGGGAGATCTCCCCTGGTGTTTTTCGAATAGTGCCGTGGGATCTCTTACGTCTACCTGAGAGGGTAGACGGGGCCTCGGTTTAACGTCTCATCTGAAAGACGGCACCTCCGACAGTGCAGCACTCCCTCAGCACTGCACTAGAGTGTCAGCCTGGATTATGTGCTCAAGACTCTGGAGTGAGGGTTAAACCCACGACCTTCTGACTTAGAGGCGAGAGTGCTACCCACTGAGCCATGGCTAACACTTGGTTTTATGCTAACATCCTGAGGAATAAATAAGTTCTCTCAATGGTCACTGCACTGCCAAGCGCGGTTCTGAGCCACATTAGTGGTTGCCAGGAGTGTTCTGCACCAACTCACCTTGAGTGTTGGCTGGCTACCCACGCCCATTTCCAGTAGAAACTGACTCACAAATCAGCCATGATCTTATTGAATGGCGGAGCAGGCTCGAAGGGCCGAATGGCCTACTCCTGCTCCTATTTCTTATGTTCTTCCAGACAGGAGAGCCCGGCTGCTTTTTCCCCTCCTTGGCTTGGTGCGTTGAGGTCAATTATAGCAGATACCTGCCTTTGAAGCAAATCATTTAAGTGACATCACTCCCAGGTTAAGTTTTCATTTCACAGTAATGTGTTCAACTTTACAAAATCACAAGATAATGTTTAGGGAGGAGATGAGGGGAGAAATAAATTTACGCAGCTAGTTGTTACGATCAGAAATGCACTGCCTGAAAGGGTGGTGGAAGCGGATTCAATAGTACCTTCCAAAAGGGAATTAGATACATACTTGAAAAGGAAGAATTAGCAGGGCTATAGGGAGAGTGGGGCTAATCGGACAGCTCTTTCAAAGATCCAGCACACACACGATGGGACGAATGGCCTCCTGTGCTGTAAGATTCTATGATAATTATGCATGAAAAAGGCCATTCAGCCCATTAGATTCATCCCTGCAGAGATTGTAACGCTTCCTCGTCCATTGTACTTAAACTGAGTCAATCAAATTGCATTCTCCATCTGGGTCAATTACTTCATTACTTGTTGCTGCACCAAAGAGTGGAATTTTTTTTTTATCAGTTTTTTAAAATTTATTTTTGTCACACCACAGTCAGAGCACATTTTCCACTGAGTCCAAAAGTGTTTTTAAGAGCGCTCACTGCAGAGACATTGGCGGGGATCTTGACTTTGTGCGATAGCGTTAAATGGGTGATAGCGAGTCCTTCTGCATCTCTCCCGAGTTTTATTTCCTTTGACTTCCATCGGGTTAGACGTAAAACAGGCTGTCGACTCGGCATCGCCCGTTTTACACCATCGCACAAAGACAAGACCTACCCCAGTGAGTGTACAAGCACCTGTAAAGCATGCATTCAGGGCACAAGCACCCACAGAGCAGGGACTGAGAGCACAAGCATCTTTACAGCAGCGAAGATGTTATGATCCTTTGGAGGTCAAAAGTTAAATCAAAGATAATGCTACACCAGGTCAGGATTGCACCGCACGCTGGTTCAGATATGCAGTTTGAGATGTTTCTAAAGTTCTAAAGCTTCTTTGATGAAGCTTTTGGTCACCTGTCCTATTATCTCCTCATGTGGCTCGGTATCAAATATTGCTTGCTAACACTCCTGTGAAGCCCCTTGGCATGTTTTACTACATTAAAGGTGCTATATAAACGCAAGTTGTTGTTGTTGTTGATCCAAAGAACTACTTTTATTTTCACATTTAAAATGGCCCTGATAATCCTCGGGCCAGTCGCGGGGCAGAGAGGAGCAGAGTGGGTGCCGGTGACCTCTGCCCCTGACCCCTCATCAGAATATTCGTGGCAGCTGCCACTTTTTGGCAGATCAAGCAAGCCGAGTTGTTAAATCCGCTACTGAGGCAACATTTAAATGGAGGCCGTTTTTCTTTTTAGAATTTGTCAGTTTTCTCAGCTGGCAGCACTCTTGCCTCTGAGTCAGAAGGTTGTGGGTTCAAGCCCCACTCCAGAGACTTGAGCCCGTAACCTCGGCTGGCGCTGAGGGAGTGATGCAGTCTGTGACACTAGCTGTTGGATGAGATGTTAAACCGAGGCCTCCTCTGGCTGTTCCAGTGATTCAGGCAGATGTTAAAGCGGCCATGTCACTATTTGAAGAAGGGCAGGGAGCTTTTCCAGTGACTTAGCTAACACCATGCCCTTAACAAATAACAACATGACACAAAAGAAAACTACCGCAGATGCTGGAAATCCGAAATAAAAACAGAAAATGCGGGAAAACACTCAGCTGGTCAGGCAGCATCTGTGGAGAGAAAATAAAAGTTAACATTTCAGGTATAATACTTCATCAGAACCAGGGTTCCCAACTCTCCAGGATTGCCCTGGAGTCTCCAGGAATTAAAGATTAATCTCCAGGACACTGCTGTGAGCAAACCAGGAGTTAAGTCATAGGCGCATTAAAAAATGGTGTTTATATTTTTTTTCCTTTGAACACTTTTGTTAATAAGTTATAAAGTTATCAGACATAAGGAAAAAAGTCTGTTTGACTGACAGTCAGGAATCATCCAATAAGGTAATGAAGAGTCTCTTCGCCTTCCGATTGGCATGGGGAGGCGGAGTGCCGCGGTGATGGGCGTGTTGTGCGACCAATGGCAGGAGTGTGGGGGCGGGGCAGTTGGCGGCAGGAGGTCATGTGATGAAACCTCCAAGAATACATCCAACCAGAGTTGGCAACTCTAATCAGAACAGGAACATGTTACAGATGAACAGCTGCTAAGAAGGTACAGAGCAAGGGAAAGGGGGAGAGTGAGAAATGACCATGCACAAAAGAAAAGAAGAGATGAACATAGGAACAGGAGGAGGCCCCACCAGTAGGGTCGAGGCCAGGCAAAGGCCAGGATCCCTGAAGGCTTTATATTTAAAAAATAACTAGATCAGCCCCTTGCTCAAGGGGCCGAGGAGAATATGGCCGGAGTCAGGGGATGGGGCAGGGGAATCTGGGCAGCTCCAACCCTACCACCAAAGCTTTGCAAACGGCCGAGTTCTCGTGGGCATGGGGGGGAGGTGTATGCGGAAGCCAGGGGTGCTCCTGTAGCTGCGATTCGGGCCTGCCATCCCCACTGGCCCTGTGAACTGGGACATCCGCGCACGTGATGCCAACATGACCACTGGGATCACGACCCGAAGAATCTCGGGGCCAACGCGTGTTTCATGTACCCACAGACAGGCTGCTTACCCCGCAAGTGGGAATCAAACTGGGGCGGTTATACAAGGCCAAGTCACAAACGCTTTATAAAAGAATATGTGCCGCAGGGATTCTTGTAATGTTAGAAAGCGCAGACCTCCAATCTGTCACACAGAGAACTGAAGAGTGCAAGCAGGGCTGGCTAAGGACATCAGCGAAAGTCGTCGGAATACATTAAAACCAGTTGCACATTCTTTCCTACATTAAAGTCTGCTCTCAGTAACTATAAAAGGATTAGAAAGGTCATGGGAGGAATTAACAAGCCCTTAATGAGGTCCGTTCCCCCCCCCCCCCCCCATAATATCTAGGAGGAATCCACTGCCACCACCAGCAAAATATTTATCACTTTGTTTACAGTAACATTTTTTTTCCTCAGCTGTTACCATTTATTTACACTCACCGTGGCTTCTGCAAAATTCGTTACTCAATGTCCTCCTCCTCTCCTCTGTCAAAGGCACTGACTCATACAAGGTAGGGCCGATCCCAGTCCTCCGCCAGAGGCACTGAGAGCACAAGTACGTTCAATTGCAGCCTAGTGGCAGGTGACTTCACTTGCCAGAGTCCTTTCCAACTCTCTTGCTAGCTTTCATGGAGCATGCAGTACCACACTGGGCAGTGCTCTTACCGAGCAAGCCATTGAGGGAATCCTGCGTATTGCGTCATGGTTGTTGTTCTCTTGCTATCTCCGCCCTCTTTCCTTGGAGTATAGTATGAAGGAGTGGAAGGATTAACAGTGTGACAGGGTGGCATGGTTGTTGTTTTTGATATCTCCGTCCTCTTTCCTTGGAAAACAGTATGAAGGAGTGGAAGGATTAACAGTGTGACAGGGTGGCATGGTTGTTGTTTTTGATATCTCCGTCCTCTTTCCTTGGAAAACAGTGTGAAGTAGTGGGAGGATTAACAGTGCGACAGCGTGGCGGTTTCGTTGTTTTCGTATCTTCGGGCTGTTCCCTTGGGAGAACAGTGTGAAGTAGTGGAAGAATTGGCAGGCTGACGCTCCTTCCATGGCCGTAACCATCTTTATACCTGCTGATAGTCCTGTACGGCGGGAGGGTTTGATGGGCTCCCACAACACATACAATGATGGGGCGCCCAACCTTTTTTGATGCCTATAGCAATATGGTGGATGGTGCAATTCTGGCTCAGAATGAGCCACCAGCCATATTGGATGCTTTTGCACCCATTTTACGCCTATAAAGTGGGCGCGTCGTCACCGAATTTCTAGGGCAGTGTGTCTAAAGTCACCAATGGCGAAAATGCCACCCTGTCAGACTGTTAATCCTTCCGCTACTTCACACTGTTCTCCCAAGGGAACAGCCCGAAAACAACAGGAGCCTAAGCTGATGGGATCCCAGATTTGAGCATTTCAGATAAAGTACAACCAGCTGTTGGCAAAATAATGTTTCAGTAATGAGCAACAGTTACCACAGAATAACTGAGCTTAGATTGTGACCACATAAAGAGTCCCTTTAAAACAAAATCTTTCTTTTAAATTGATGTCAGATCTTGAGCTCGCTCGATAGCTCAGTCAGTACGTGCGCTGCCCAGTGTGGCAATGAACTATGCAGACCAGCAACATCCCAGGTTTGATCCCTGGTCTGAGTTGGCTGGTTTCAGCCAATGGGGTAGTGGGGATACTATGGTTGGCCTCAGTGCCCCTGGGTTAGGAAGGGTTTCCAATCCTGATGGCTATCCAGCGATTCCTGCTGGAAAGAGCGTGAGTAAGATTGGAGCTCCGCTGTGATGACCTTCATGCCGAATAGCTCGCTGGCACCCACTGCCTAGCCTCACACAGGAAGAATGCCCAAATCTAATTGACTGCTGCTACAATATCGGAAGTGGTCCCTTTTCACACAACCAGTTGTCGCCAATGTTCCCCTAATTTTTTTTGGGTGCGTGGCCCCTTTAAGGGGCTGTGCGGCCCATTCACAGTTTCGCACATGCACAAAATTTAACATTCGAAAAGCTGGTCCCGGGCAGTGTGGGGCCGGCAAACAGCTGCGCAGCTCAGAGGGAACGTTTGTTATCGCTATTGCCGTGTATTTTGTTTTGTCCAAATTGTAAAAGAACAATAAGATCTGAATAATAATTATAGCGCCGATGTTGTGGGTGCCCAAAAACAAGAACTTGCATTTATATAGCGCCTTTAACGTAGTAAAATGTCCCAAGGCGCTTCACAGGAGTGTAATCTGACAAAAATTAACACCGAGCCACATAAAGAGATATTAGGATAGGTGACCAAGAGCTAGGTTTTAAAGAGCGTCTTAAAGGAGGAGAGTGAGGTGCAGAGGTTAGTGGAGTAAATTCCAGACCTTACGGCCTAGACGGCTGAAGGCATGGCCGCCAATGGTGAGGTGAAGGAAGTGGTGGATGCACAAGAGGCTAGCGTTGGAAGAACGCAGATTTCTCGGAGCGTTGAGTGAGAGGTGGTGCATTTTGGTAGGAAGAATAAGGAGGTCGCACACGCCTTGGGAATACGAATCTAAATGGGGAAGAGGAGCAAAGGCATCTGAGGGTACAGATACACAAATCATTCAAAGTAGCGACGGTTAATAAGGCCATGAAAAAAAAGCAGACAAAGCACTGGGGTTCATTTCCAGAGGGATAGATTGAAAAGCAGAGAAGTTATGTTAAACTTGTATGGAACCTTGGTTAGATCGCACTTCGAGTGCTGTGCACAGTTCTGGTCTCCATGTTATAAAAAGGATATAGAGGCACTGGAGAAGGTGCAAACAAGGTTTACTAGGATGATACCAGAACTGAGAGGTTATACCTGTCAGGAAAGATGGAACAAGCTGGGGCTGTTCTCTAGAAAAGAGAAGGCTGAGGGGTGACCTGATAGAGGTCTTTAAGATTATGAAGGGGTTTGATAGGGTAGACATAGAGAAGATGTTTTCACTTGTGGGGGAGACCAGAACTAGGGGCCATTAATTTAAGATAGTCACTAATAAATCCAATCGGGAATTCAGGAGAAACTTCTTTACCCAGAGAGTGGTGAGAATGTGGAACTCACTATCACAAGAAGTAGTTGAGGTGAATTGCACAGATGGATTTAAGGGGAAGCTAGATAAACACATAAGGGAGAAAGGAATAGAAGGATATGCTGATGGGGTTAGATTAAGAGAGGTGGGAGGAGGCTCGTGTGGAGCATAAACACTGGCATAGATCAATTGAGCCGAATGGTCTGTTTCTGTGCTGTATATTTTATGTAATTATAAGTTGTAGGGCTGGAGGAGGTTATTGAGATAGGGAGGAGCGAGGCCATGGAGGCATTTGAACACGAGGATGAGAATTTTAAAATTGAGGCGTTGCTGGACTGGACGCCAATGTAGGTCAGCGAGCACAGGGTGGGTGAGTGGAATGGTGGGAGTTAGGGTACGGGCAGCAAAGTTTTGGATGAGTTCAAGTTTATGGAGGGTGGAAGATGGGAGGCCGGGCAGGAGAGCGTTGGAATAGTCGAGTCTAGAGGTAACAAAAGCATGGATGAGGGTTTCAGCAGCGGATGGGCTGAGGCAGAGGCGGAGACAGGCGATGTTATGGGGGTGGAAGTAGGCAGTCTTGGTGATGGAGCGGATATGGGATCGGAAACTCCTCTCTGGGTCAAATAGGACGCCAAGGTTACAAACAAATTGGTTCAGACTGAGACAGTGGCCAGGGAGGGGGGTGGATTTGGTGAGGAGGGAACGGCGGTTGTGGCGGGGGTCGATGACAAGGAGTTGAGAATTTTAACCGTGGTCTTTTTCTAGCTCATTTCCTCTTTGTTGATGTAAAGGATCTTCCTTGTGTGCCAGCCTCAATGGTAGCACTCGCGCCACTCAGTCAGAGGGTTCTGGGTTCAGGTCCCACTCCAGAGATTTGAGTACAAAATCCAGTCTGTCACTCCAGTGCTGCACTGCCGGAGGTAATATCTTTCAGATGAGAGGTTAATCCGAGGCCCCGTCTGTCCTCTCAGGTGGAAGTAAAAGATCCCATGGCACTGTTTTGAAAAAGAGCAGGGGAGTTTTCCCTGCTGTCCTGCCCAATATTTATCCCTCAACTAACACCTAAAAAAACAGATAATCTGGTCATTATACATTGCTGTTTGTGGGACCTTGCTGTGCACAAATTGGCTGCCACGTTTCCTACATTACAACACTTGCTACACTTCAAAAGGACTTTATTGGTTGTGTAGCGCTTTGGGATGTCTTGACGTTGTTAAAGGCGCTGTGTAAATGCAAGTTCTTTCTTTTTCCCAAACACACAGGGATTACACTCACACTTGTCAATGTGTCTCCAACGCCCTTCTCCTTGAGCCTAGTATGCAATGGATTCTGGGAATTATGACATCAGAGTGGCCGGCAGTTTGACTCCTGACTATCCCAGGTGTGAGGACAGGATCAGGCTTGGCTGCAGTATCCTCACGCGCTAGAATAGGCGGTTGGACTCTCACTGCCTACGCTCACTTTAAGAATGGCTACTTGTGAAACGCACGGGCCAGCTGTCGCTGGTTGTAGGGTTGCACCTCAGGAGAAGAGATTTGTGGGGGGGGGGGGGGTGGGGGGTGGGGGTGGTGGAATGGGGGTTTTAAGAAATAGGAGAGAGATGATCAAAGCCCTCCCGGCTTTGGAGTGTGCTTCACATCTCTGCAAAGAATGCATTGCAAAGCACCATTCCTTGCCTGCTATGTACAGATAACATTGTCATGCTGACGGACTTGTGATTAGCAGCCAGATAAAGACAAGGAAATTGTGCCTTGTAGCAGCGAGCTACCATTCATAGCTTGTGTATATTCTCGTAGAACAAGGCAGAGTATTTTACCTGGGAGCTGATAGCGATCTACAAGGGATAGGCTTTAGTCAACAACTACAGAGGAATGCAATCTTTTACAGATGTGGGCTTTGTTTTTTTTCCCAAGGAATGGAATTTAGGAAGAATTTCAAAGTGTTGGCTCTGTGGTAAGTAAACCTACTGCAGGGACCCGGCTATGCTAACTTTCTTGCCCCAGTTTTCTTCCCTCTTCTCCATAAGGTGCTGACTTGCGCTGGGGCACGGGTCGACCAGAGAGGTCGTCCCATTCATAGAAACAGGAGTAAGCCGTTCAGCCCCTCGAGCCTGTTCCGTCATTCAATTAGATTACGGCTCATCCAAGGCTGGATGTTGGACAAGCAGTCTGACAGCATAGTGGCAATGGAAGGGTCGCAAAGGGTGGTGGTGAGGTAGAGCTGGGTGTCATTGGTGTACGCGGTCAACTACCCTGGTGTCCTGGCCAATATTTATCCCTCAATCAACATAACAAAAACAGATTATCTGGTCATTAGCACATTGCTGTTTGTGGGACCTTGCTGTGCGCAAATTGGCTGCCGCGTTTCCCACATTACAACAGTGACTCCACTTCAAAAGTTCTTCATTGGCTGTAAAGTGCTTTGAGACATCCAGTGGTCGTGAAAGGCGCTATATAAATGCAAGTCTTTCTTTCTTAATTGTGGAAGCCATTGGTGGAGATGTTCTGGCAACAATTGGATAGGAACATAGGACCAGGAGGAGGCCATTCAGCCACTCGAGCCTGTTCCGTCATTCAATGAGATCATGGCTGATCTGTATCTCAACTCTATTTACCCGCCTAAGCTCCATATCCCTTGATACCCTCATTTAATAATTATCTATCAATCTCAGGGACAGCGCAGGTTTGAGTTGGCCGCTTGACGGTTGTGAGATCTGAAAGCTGAGGTGGGTCTCGTCTGCTCTGTGCGTGCACTCGTACCAACTTCCTGTCTGTGGTATGTTAACGCAGTTGTTTGGGTCAATGCCTACGCTGACATGGCACAAAGAAGAATTTGGCACGATGAGCATCCCTATAGAAACAGGAGAGTTGCCAACCCTCCCGGATACTCCCGCAGTAGAAGATTAATCTCCCGCGCACTGCTGTGACCAACCTGGGAGTAAAAAACATTTGCGCCACTCTGAGCTTATAATGTTGGCGACTGTTAGAAGCACCAGAAAATTAATTTAACACAAAGTTCACGGTTGTTTCGTGCTTCTCTCGGCACATACAACAAAGTTGAACAAACAACAGGACCGCAACACTCCCATGATGCAATGCAGCTCTGGCGCATGCGTGCTCTAAGGGGTACATGGATAGAGGGGTTTCTGGAGGGCAGAGGATTGTGGGTATTGTAGCCACCATTGCTGACCAATCGCATCAAGCGATCAATGGCGGGGGGGGGGGGGGGGGGGGTGGTGAGGTCAGGCGGTTGGACGTGGGGGGAGTCATGTCATGAAAACCTCCCGGAATATGAGCCAACCAAAGTGGGGAACCCGAAGAAACAGCAGTGACCAGAATTTCCACCTCCAGTTTTTGAACAGAAAAAAAGCTAGCATCTCAGGTATAATTCTTCATCAGAGGGCCGGTTCTGGCTAAGGGTTATACCTGAAACATTAACATTTTTTACCCCCTTTCTTCACAGATGCTGCCTGACCTGCTGAGTGTTTCCAGCATTTTCTGTTTTTAATTCTGATTTCCAGCATCCGCAGCACTTGAATGTGCATTTGAAAATTAAGTGCTCATCACGACACATTTCTGAAAAGTTGGGTAGGTCGGCACAGCTTTGGAGTGAGGTCACATCGTGATAACGGGAACTTTAAAAGATATTACTTATTTCTGCACGACTAAAATTAAAGTTGACACACTGGTTTTCGATGTATTGGTCAGGGTATCAAGGGATATGGAGCAAAGGTGGGTAAATGGAGTTAAGGTGCAGATTGGCAGTTTTGACATTTTCAATTGACCCCCCAGCCTCAACAGCTTTTTGGGAGAGAAATTTCCAGATTTCCACTACCCTTTACATGAAGTGCTTCCTGACATCACCCCTGAACGACCTCGCTCTAATTTTAAGGTTATGCCCTCTTATTCTGGATTCTTCCACCAGAGAAAATAGTTTCTCTCCATCTACCCCATCGAATCCTTTAATCATCTTAAACACCTCAATTAGATCACCCCTTAATCTTCTATATTTGAGGGATATGCAACCTGTCCTCATAATTTAACCCATTTAGCCCCGGTATCATTCTGGTGAATCTGCGCTGCACCCCCTCCAAGGCCAATATATCCTTCAGCTATTCCATTCAAGAATAACTGATACTTGGCTGTCATTAACGAGGGCATTCCTAACCAGGGTGGGAAATTTCCTGTGTTTGCACACCATAAACTTCACGGGAAAATTTCCGATGTTCACTATTTCTAGCAAAATTGTAAATGCATTAAAACAAAAATCTCAGGTTAATGATTTCACTAGAAATTATGACCTCAGGTGATCTTCCCACTATGTAATTAACACACAGCGACCAGAGGAGATCGTACTCGATGGAGAGCGAGTGGTTTCTTTTAAACGTGTCAGTTAGAGACTGAGAGAAATCTATGAATGAGTCACACACACAGGTTCATTCATCTCAGCGTGTGGGCCGGAATTAGCGGTATCACAGGGCTGATAGGGTTGGCTTGGGATGAGTGTGCTGGTTCAAGAGGAGAGCCGAAGAATGCAAGTTGGAGGGTGCGGGGGAGTTGAAGAGTGGGGGGGGGAGAGTCTGAAGGGTGGGGGGGAGAGTCTGAAGGGTGGGGGGAGAGTCTGAAGGGTGGGGGGGAGAGTCTGAAGGGTGGGGGGAGTCTGAAGGGTGGGGGGAGAGTCTGAAGGGTGGGGGGAGTCTGAAGGATGGGGAGAGTCTGAAGGGTGCGGGGAGTCTGAAGGGTGGGCGGGAGTCTGAAGGGTGGGGGGGAGTCTGAAGGGTGGGCGGGAGTCTGAAGGGTGGGGGGGAGTCTGAAGGGTGGGTGGGAGTCTGTAGGGTGGGGGGAGTCTGAAGGGTGGGGGGGAGTCTGAAAGGTGCGGGGGGGGAGTCTGAAAGGTGCGGGTGGGAGTCTGAAGGGTGGGGGGGAGTCTGAAGGGTGGGCGGGAGTCTGAAGGGTGGGGGGGAGTCTGAAGGGTGGGGGGGAGTCTGAAGGAAGGGGAGAGTCTGAAGGATGGGGGAGTCTGAAGGGTGGGGGGGAGTCTGAAGGAAGGGGGGAGTCTGAAGGGTGCGGGGGGGAGTTGACGGATGGGTGGGGAGAGTTGAAGAGTGGTGACGAGGTTGTGTGAAGGCTGCATCCATTAAAATGAAGGAGGGCGTACACGACTAAAGCAGTTAATCGGGATGTGTGAACATTTCCTGCTCACACTGCATCTTCCTTTGCATTTGTGTGAGTAAACTGCCGGGTATATGTACTGTTTAAACTTCCCAACTAGTTAAACAGCTGGTGAATGGCTTGAGGCGTGTGACAGTGGGGATAATTACAGGTGGACTGTGATCGTCTTCTACATGTGGGGGAGGGGGGTGGGGGGGGTTCCCGATCGGCTGCTGTAACCTCGGCAGAAACCCCCAGACAGACACACAAACTGATCGAGAAATTACCAGCGTTAATTGTACAAGCACCTAACATAAAAAAAAGACTTGCATTCATATAGCGCCTTTCACAACCAGCGGACGTCCCAAAGTGCTTTACAGCCAATGAAGTACTTTTTGGAGTGTAGTCACTGTTGTAATGTGGGAAACGTGGCAGCCAATTTGTGCACAGCAAGCTCCCACAAACAGCAATGTGATAAATGACCAGAAAATCTGTTTTGTTATGTTGATTGGGGGATAAATATTGGCCAGGACACCGGGGAGAACTCTCCTGAGAGGGGATTTTCAAACCCACCACGACAGGGGGTTGGGTTAAAAATAAACAATTGCGTTTGCACCTGGTGCCATTTCTACGGCGGCGGTTTGCGAGGCCTGTCTCTGCCCCACTCTCAAAGCAGTTGGGAGCCTGATTGAAAATTAACACTTGGGAAAACCGGCATCGAAATGGAGACGGGAGCAGCCGGATCCAGCAGTTAAGTGCTTTTTATAGCACTGCTTGTGAACCAGGAGGAGCAGGAGTGCTCCCCCAGCCCCGAAAGCAAATCCTCTGCCGTGATTGGCTGACCCGCCCCCCCACCATATCTGCGATCCTGTGCCTTCTGCCCCGCGATCTTGCCCGGTCCCCCCTCCCTCCCGATTGCAGGTCTGAACCCCAATGGTCCCCGGCTGCGGCCTTCTACCGCAGGCTTTCCCACCCGGCAGCCAGTCAACCTGTCAATCTGGCTGGCTGGGAAAAGGAGTAAAAAAATGATAAGGATCTGTCATTTTCGGCAGGACCTCCGCATTCCCGGGATGTCTGTTTCCCACCCCCCCCCCCCTCCCCCTGCAAATACGCGCCTCTCCCTCCCTGTAAATATCGGGGCCCAAGAGACTGCAGCGCAAACTACAGTGTTGTTGCCAGACAAGTGGAAAATACTATCATTAAAGAGGAGCACAATTGGGGCTCTGTGTGCGTGTTGCAACTGGGAATAAAAGAAAGTCCTGGTGGGAAATGTCCTGGAAAAAGATAACATCTGGAGAATAATGAGGAACAGAAGAGGATAAGATAATTTTAACCTATGCCCCATTTATAGTCAGGATGATTTAATTTATTGGTCTGCAATTGTAAAGTACACATTCTTTGTTTTCCATCTATATATGCTTTGGAGATTCTGTATCTAATTTACTTCACCTGAGGAAGGAGCAAATCGATAGCTCCGAAAGCTTGTGATTTCAAATAAAACTGTTGGACTATAACCTGGTGTTGTGCGACCTCTCAATTTTGTCCACCCCAGTCCAACACCGGCATCTCCGCATCATGACCATTTATAGTCCCCAGAGGCGGGACAGTGGGAAATGCTGGACTCGGAGCGATTGCTTGGAGTTTAAACTGCGTGTGGCTGGTTCAAGTGCATCCCCTTAACATAAATTGTAAATGACAAACATTTTTTTTAATATAAACTTAGCTTGTTGGAACTCGTAGCTGAAACAGATCAAATACGTTACAGACAAGACGAGACAACAAAACTGGAATGGGCAGGCATAAAACAGTTCGACAGCTGCCGGAGAAAGTAGGACAAACGCCTGGGGAGAGTTACACAACCTGGGGCACAGGGACAAGGTGCCAAAAGGAATCAAGCCCCAAAGCACAGGGGAGTAGGGCCGACAGGAGAGCTCCTTAATCAGGTCCCAACTGTAGGCACAATGTGTTCTCCAGGTCTCTATCCTCGCTAACTGCCGCCCCCTCTCCAACCTCCTCTTCCTCTCCTAGGTCTTGGAAGGTGTTGGTATCTCCCAAATCCATGCCCATCTCTCCCATGGCACTGAAACATCGAAAATGACGGGCAGGAGAATGACTGGCTGGTCCATCAAGCCTGTCCTACATTCATGATGCCTGGAGCAGCATGACAAGACACTTCCTACCCACCTCCCTCCCGCAGCCATCTAATCTCCTGGGAGAGGCAAAAATCCAGGAACAAAAGCTCAGGGCCAAAAATTCCTCTCCGACCCCCTCAGGCAATTTTAAACCAGTCCAGGAGACCTCATTGACCATGCTCATGTTAACTGGTAAATCACTTACCTTTTATAAGTTGCGATCTCTGCCCCAGCCAAAAAGTGATCCAGAGAGTCAGCACACAATGCACGAGTCGGCAACATTTTCCAAAGGTCCACTACTCTCTGGGAAAAGAGGAACCACCTTAAATTCAACAGCCCTAACCAATGGCATTCTCCGTGACTGTGACCATGGTGCACTATCCCTCCTTTACCTCTCTGCAGCCTTCGACATGGTCGACCACACCATCCTCCTCCAAAGCCAATGTCCACCACCGCGGGCCGGCTCTCGTTTGATCCACTCTTAACTAATCGATCATAGCCATAGCAACCCTACCAATGGTTTCCACGTGTACATCGATGATGCTCAGCTCTACCTCTCCACCATCTTTCTTGATCCCTCTACTGCATCTATGCTGTCAGACTGCTTATCCAACATCCGGTCTTGGAGGAGCCGTAATTTCCTCCATCTAAATGCTGAGAAGACAAAAGCTATCGTCTTCGGCCCTACCACAAACTTTGTACCCTTACCACTGATTCCATTCCCCTCCTCGGCTACTGCTTCTGGTTGAACCGGACTGTTTGCAATCTCAATGGTTTATTTCATCCCGGGCTGAGCTTCTGACCCCAAATCATTTCCGTCACGAAGACCACCTACTTTCACCTCCGTAACATCACCCGCCTCGGCCCCGACCTCAGCCCACCTGCTGCTGCAAACCTTGTCAGCTCCCGACTTTACTATTCCAATGCTCTCCTGGCTTGTCTCCCATTCTCCACCCTCCGTAAGCTTCAGCTTATTCAAAATTCTGTTGCCCGTATCCTATCCCGCACCAAGTCCCACTCACCCATCACACCTCGCCTCACTGACATACATTGGCTCCCAGTTGTCCAATGCCTCCAATTTAAAATTCACATCCTTGTGTTGAAATCCCTCCATGGCCTCGCCCCTCCCTATGTCTGTAACCTCCTCCAGCCCTACAACCCCGAGATCTCTGCGCTCTTCCAACTCAGGTCTCTTTAGCGTCCCACCATCCCTTTGCCCTCCCACACACGAGATTATTAGCATAAATGAAATCATGTGGAATTGGAGGTAACCTTGTGAAATGGGTTGCTAATTGTTTGGGAGTTAGGGGACAGAGACTAGGGATAAAGAGAATATACTCTGAGTTGTGGGATGTGACAAGGGGTGTTCCCCAGAGGCCTCAGCTTTTCACCATATTTATTAATGACTTGGATGAAGGAATCGAGAGTTGTCTATCCAAGTTTGCAGATGACGCTAAGTTATGAGGCACAGTAAGTAGCGCAGATGGAAGTGGGAAGTTACAAAGGGACATAAACAGATTAAGTGAGTGGGCAAAACTGTGTCAGATAAAGTTTAATGTGGAGAAGTGAGGTCATCTACTTTGGATACAAGGAAGACAAATCAGAATATTTTCTTAATTGTGAGAGACTAGGAGCTGTGGAGGATCAAAGGATTTAGGTGCCCAGGTACTCAAATAGCTAAAAGTTTACTGCACAGTTACAAGAAGTAATCAAAAGGGCTAATGGGACGTTTTCCTTTATCTCAATGGGGCTGGAATAGAGATTTTTATTCGATAAGGGTATCAAGGGATAGGATGAAGGGTGAGTAAATGGAGTTGAGGTCCAGATCAGCCATTATCTGACTGAATGGCGGAACAAGCTCAAGGAGTTGGCAGCCTCTTTTAAGATCCTCTTTAAAACCTACTTCTTTGACCAAGCTTTTGGTCACCCCACCTAATATCTCTTTCCTTGACTTGGGGTCTGTTTTCCCTTACGCCTCTGTGAAGCACCCTGGGAAGTTTTTCTACATTAAAGGCGCCATATAAATGCAGCTTGTTGTTGTTGATCCCCACATCATACCTCACACCTGGGCAAGACACCAGACTTTTTCCTCCCAAATATCTCCCCTCCTCTCCTGAAAACACAGATTCGCCGGGATACAGGAACCAGTCACACTCTAGTACTTCCAAGTGACCATTCTACAGGAGCCCAGAAAATGAAGGTGACAGCAGGTTGCTCATCCACAGGAGGCATCACAGATCTTCTCCTCTGTCTGCTTACTCTCAAATATAGGCAGTCTCAACCCAGTTCCTCGTGGGCTTGGGACGACGGCAACAAAACTTGCCGCCAACTCCTAATTTGGTGCCAACTGGAAATCTCACTTAGAGAGGCTAGTGCGCGAAATAGAAAATGTACAGTGATGAGTACTTTCCACCAGAGGGTACTGGATAGTGATCAGAAGCAGGAGCCCTGGTCAGGTTTTCCTCTCCCAAAAAGAGGGGCGCTGAGGCGAACAAAGTCAACCTGAGATCACCTAGTGATGGAAGGGGTCGTCAACAGTGCTATCAAGCGGCAGTTACTCACTAATAACCTGCTCACTGATGCCCAGTTTTGGTTCTGCAGGACCACCCGGCTCCAGAACTCATTACAGCCTTGGTCCAAACATGGTCAAAGGAGCTGAATTCCAGAGGTGAGGTGAGAGTGACTGCCCTTGACATCAAGGCAACATTTGACCAAGTGTGGCATCAAGGAGCCCTATTAAAATTGAAGTCAATGGGAATTGGGGGAAAACTCTCCACTGGCTGGAGTTGTACAGAGCACAAATGAAAATGGTTGTGGTTGGTGGAGGCCGGTCATCTCAGCCCCAGGACATCACTGCAGGAGTTCCTCAGGGCAGTGTCCTAGGCCCAACCATCTTCAGCTACTTCATCAATGACCTTCCCTCCATCATAAAATCAGAAGTGGGGATGTTTGCTGATGATTGCACAGTGTTCAGCTCCATTCGCAACTCCTCAGATAATGAAGCAGTTTGTGCCCGTATGCAGCAAGACCTGGACAACATTCAGGCTTGGGCTGATAAGTGGCAAGTAACATTCGCGGCACACAAGTGCCAGGCAATGATCATCTCCAACAAGAGAGAGTCTAACCACCTCCCCTTGACATTCAACGGCATAACCATCATCAAATTCCCCACCATCAACATCCTGGGAGTCACCATTGACCAGAAACTTAACTGGACCAGCCACATAAGTATTGTGGCTACAGGAGCAGGTCAGAAGCTGGATATTTTGTGGCGAGTGACTCACCTCCTGACTCCCAAAGCCTTTCCACCATCTACAACATCCAGGACAAAGCAGCCTGCTTGATTAGCACCCCATCCACCGGCGCACAGTGGCTGCAGTGTGTACTATCTACAAGATACACTGCAGCAACTCGCCAAGGCTTCTTTGATAGCATCTGCCAAACCCGTGACCTCTACCACCTAGAAGGTCAAGGGCAGCAAGCGCATGAGAACGCCATCACCTCAAAGTTCCCCTCCAAGTCACACACCATTCTGACTTGGCGTTCCTTCATCATCGCTGGGTCAAAATCCTGGAACTCGCTACCTAAAGCACTGTGGGAGTAACTTCACTACACGGACTGCAGCAGTTCAAGGCGGCGGCTCACCACCACCTTCTCAGTTGCAATTAAGGATGGGCAATAAATGCTGGCCTTACCAGTGACGATCACATCCCATGAACGAATAAAAAAAATACCTAACTCAACAGTGACCAAGAATCAAAACTGGGATCTTTCTGCTCTGTGGCTCAGCTACTCATTGTTTTAATCAAGAGAGCCATTGTAGGAGCTTGCATTTATATAGCGCCTTTCACGACTGCAGGACGTCCCAAAGTGCTTTACAGCCAATGAAGTACTTTTGAAGTGTAGTCACTGTTGTGATGATGCACTTAAGGAGAAGCTAGATAAGTACATGAGGGAGAAAGGAATAGAAGGATATGGTGATAGGGTTAGATGAAGTAGAGTGGGAGGGCGCTCGTGTGGAGCATAAACACCAGCATGGGCCAGTTGGGCTGAATGGACTGTTTCTATGCTGTAAATTCTATCTAATTCTATGTAACATAGTTATTTTTGTTTCTCTACTGAGATTATACGGTCCACATCTTGAGAGCACCATTAATGTAGGAAAGATATCCGGGGGCTGTCTCAATATTTCATTTTATTGGACTAATGTGTTCCAGACCATCAGAGATAATCTACATCAATGTCCCCTGTAAACTGTGTGGCCACGTGGCTGCGCAGCGCTCCAGGGAACACGCACAGTCGGCTTTTCAATGTAAAAATCACACATGCATGGTATTTTGAATGGCCCGTGCAGCCCCCTAAAGGGCCGCGCAGGGCCAAAAATAATTACAGGGAACATTGATCTACACATCTCTCATCTTTAATGCTTCCCCCATCCCCCTTACAATCTTCTCCCCTCCTCTTCAGAAGGCATCTTTCTCTTGCCGGGCTATGGTTTCATAGGAGGTGGCTATTTTCCAGTACCTCACCCAAGTGGCAATTCTTCATATATGAGCTCAGACAGTGAACGCCAGGAATCTATTCATCCTCAGGCAGTATCTCCCAGTGTCCAGATACGGGCACCGTCCAGCAGACGACCGGGATTGCTGGCCAATATCGTTCCCCTCGCAGCGCCTGTGACTGCCGATGCCATTTGCAGCACCCTTACCATTGCTGGCTCAGCACCGACGAGGGATGGAACCAGGGACCTTGCTGGTCTGTAGGACTCAGGTGAGCCATCGGAGGACTATTACCCAGTGATTGAAGGAGGAAGGAAATTCTTCTGCCAGCACAGAGTAGCAAACAAAATCCGACCAGACAGGGAAAGAAGCTGGACTGAATAGCAGACTCAGGGATCTCCCACGCTTTTTCCATCACAACCAGAACTGTGAAATATCACCAATTTCAACAGTTAGACAGAAAACAGATTACAGGAAGTGGCAAGCTATACTGAGCTCTCAGTGGTAGCAGATGGTGTTTGCAGAATGCACAGAGCGACTGACAGTGAAATATTCAAATGTGGAATAATAGTCTAATAAAGACTGGCCTCCCTCTCCCAGTCAGTACAGGTGAAAAACAGGTATACACCTTGAACTGGTAGAGGGAGGCAGTGCGGGAGATGGGGTCGGGGGGGCGGGGGGGCTGATGTCCTCACACTGCTTATTGCACTTCATCGCCTCATTTTTTCTTTCTTTACTCACCTGCTCCGACTCTGTTTTTCCCATCCTTTCTGAAGGAGCTCACTCTTGCTGAGCTAAGGTCCCACACCCTCCAGTTACTCTTCCCATTCCTGGGGTGGGAGCCTAGACTGCGAATGTCGACAGACTACTCAACCAGTGTCAGCCGTGGCTCAGTGACACACTCACTCGAGACAGAGGTTGTGGGTTCAAGCCCCACTCCAGAGACTTGCGCACATAATCTCAGCTGACGCTCCCCAGCTCTTCTTCGAAATCGTGCCATGGGATCTTTTACATCCACCTGAGGGGGCAGATGAGGCCTCAGTTTAACTTCTCATCTGAAAGACGGCACCTCCGACAGTGCAGCACTCCCTCCGGTACTGCACTGGGAGGGTCAGCTGAGATTTTGTGCTCAGGTCTCTAATCAGTCCTCCAGTCATCAGTCACCACTCCCATAATCTAATAATCCGACACTGTTGTCGATCACATTGGCCCAGTACTTGCTGGGAAAATAACAGCAACTTTAATGCGCAATTTGTAGCAAGGAGGCGATATGGTGTGAGTTGAGAATCGCCACAAAATGCTGGACGATTTCTGCCGCTCTGCCGTTAGCCTCGCAAAAACTGGAGCTCACCATCAACCTCCACATGAGTGTCAAGAATTTGCCACATTTACGCCGTAAATACGAATTAAACTCACCGCAGCAAGTTAGGGCTGGTATTTCACGGCATAAGGACCCTGTTAATGGGGTGATTTATGTTGTTGCAATGCAACTCAACCCTGGAGGCTCAGAAAGGGAACAATTGAAACCATGGAGTCTCACTCCTGCAGGTAGCAAATTGTTTCTAGAGATTTATTAAATGTAAATTCTTACATTTCCTTTCTGTCTCTTTTTTCTCTCTCTTAATCCAATCTTTCTTCCCTCTCTTTATTTCTCTTTCTGTATCTAATTTGACTCTAATTCGCCCTATTTAATTCTCTGTCGTTCCTTTGTTTCTTTCTCTATCCTTAAATCTCATTGGTTAAGGAGGTAGATTGTTGGTCCCGTCGTCACTAAGGTCCCAGATGCCCCGTTGACCTCGCTGCTCTGTTATCAATTTGCATTCCCAGCAATTTACCGCGCAAAAATAATTGGAGCTGAAGGGTGAGCAAAAAAAACCAATCCAACTCACGGCGCTTGCCACGAGATGGCCCTGCTCCAACACATTTTGGACCAATGTTAGTACATTTTCACACGTGGTGGAAATCTGAAAGAAAGACTTGCATTTCTGTGGCGCCTTTCAAGACCACGGGATGTCCCAAAGCGCTTTACAGCCAATGAAGTAATTTTTGAAGTGTAGTCACTGTTGTAGTGGGCAACTCTCCCCCAAAAGGCTGTGGATGCTGGGTCAATTGGCGCTTTCAGCACCGAGATAGATAGATTTTTGTTGGGTAAGGGTAGCAAGGGAAATGGGTCAAAGGCAGGTAAATGGGGTTGAGGTACAGATCAGCCATGATCTGGAATCATAGAATGATACCAAACAGAAGGAGTCCATTTGTCCCATCTTCCCTGTACCGACTCTTTGAAAGAGCCAATCAGTCCCACTCCCCTGCCCTTTCCCCATAGCCCTGCAAATTCTTTCCTTCACGTATTTATCCCATTTCCTTTTGAAATTTATTATTGTATCTTCTTCCACCACCCTTTAAGGCAGTGCATTCCAGATCATAACAACTCGCTGCGTAAAAAAAATTCTCATCTAGCCATTAAATTATTTTACCAATTACCTTAAACCTGTGTCGTTCTGCCACTGGAAACAGTTTTTCACTTATTTACTTGACCAAAACCCTTCATGATTTTGAGTACCTCTATTAAATCTCCCCTTAACCTTCTCTGCTCAAAGGAGAACAACCCCAGCTTCTCCAGTCTCTCCATGTAACTGAAGTCCTGCATCCCTGGTACCATTCTAGTAATTCTCCTCTGCACCCTCTCTAATGCCTTGACATCCTTCCTAAATTGTGCCAAGAATAGGACAATTTACTCCAGCTGAGGCCTAACCACTGTTTTATAAAGGTTTAGCATAACTGCCTTGCTTTTGTACTCTGTGGGCTCGATTTTAATAGCCCTGAGGAAGCGGGTTTGGAGGCGGGTCGGCAGCGAAAATGGGAAAAATGGCTTCAGACTGCCAACTCACCTCCATCCCGCCCCCACGCGAGTGTCGGGTCAGCCGCTCCCAAACTTATCCTACTGGAACCGGTGGGACAAGTAGTTAAGGCAGTTAACAGCCTGTTAACTGCCTTGCTAATCCTATTTTGATAGTGATTTCCCATTTTCATGCTTTTGGCTCCTGTTTCCCGTCTTGTCAGAAACAGGCCAGCTGCAAGGAGACGAGTTGCTGGAGGACATGATTTGTAGTCATTGGTGGAGCACTTTAAAAGCGCCCCTGAAACATGGCTGACATTCAAATGCAACAACTTTGTTGTTGGAGGTTTGAGATAAGATTTTGCAAATCTACTGACCTTGTGACTGTTCAAGCTGACAGCCATCTGCAGTGTGACCTGATTGGAATAATTTCAGGCCACTTTGACTGTGCGTTTGCCAGCTTCTTGCCTCAAATGAAATCTATAGCAATGGGATGGGAACCATTTATGTCCTCTCATCCTGGTCGTCATAATCGGAGGAGCAGCAGCCGCATGGCTCAGCGTAGATCTTCCTCGGAAGAAGAAGAGGAGGAGGAGGAGGTGGCGCGCCTTGTGGGCCCTTTTGTGACCAATGCAGCATCCTTCCAGCTCACTGCTGCCCATCAAGCAGGGGATGCACACTGCCGTGCCACATTCGTATAAGCTTACTCTTCAACCATAGGTGGCTACCATATGGCTCTCTAATTGTAGGCGACCTTCCTCCAACATCATCCATCATCTCTGCTATAACCGGTTCTTTCCTATCACTTTTACCATCATCATTACAAATGCAAGTCACCCCGAGCCCTCAATGCGCATTTGCCATTTCCCAGAACACATAGGCCACACATTCAACTGTTTGCCATCACTTTTGTTTACTACATTGACAAAAGGATCACAATGCAAACTCTTAAGTAGAAGCAGAAAAATCATGAAAGAACACCCAAGTGAGTCCCCTTGTGACTATATGTGCTTTATCTTCCTCTTACGCGTGCTTCTACGTGGTGCTTCCCGTGTGGCTTCAGCAGATGTAGAGACACCTTGCTGACTAGGATGCTGCACCTGCTTAGACGCCTTTGGCGGGCGTCCTCTGGGTTTGGGAGCCTGGGAGGGCTCTTCAACAGTCTGCTCTTCCTGCGGCTGTGCAGGGGCTGAAACAGCCATCTCAGTAGGCTCTGCAAAGTGGGTCTCTGAGCTAGGGCTCCGCAGTGGCATGGTCGTGTGAGCGCTTGGAGTGGAGCCCACACTTCCTTGTAGCCTGTCACCAATATCCCTCTCATGGTTCAGCCGCACCTCAGTGCTGGCAAGTGGCAGGAGAGCACCTTGCTGCACATCAGGGGGGCCATGAGGACCCATATCTGCACTGGCAGTCCTTATCACAAGGACATCCATGAAGCTCTGGTCTCTCTGCTCAATAGCTGCCCATCACTCCTCCAGAGATGACAATCTATTTTGAACACTCACCATGTTTTCGTTACTCTGGCGACTTATTTCCTCCATGGCGGTAGCCATCCTTTCCACGGAGGTTGCCATCCTATCCATGGAGGTGCGTTCATGCGTCATTGCCTCCACCACGGCAGTGCTGATGTTAGAGATGGACTCCTTCATTCTCTACACACTCGCACTCACCCTGGAGGCAAACCCTTCCAGAAACTCCTGCACTTGTTCCTGTATTTCCCAAACTGCTCTCTTTCTGGATGGCCTCAGAGGCAGAGCGTCTGCATGCAGCTCAGGTATAGGAGATTGCTGCGACCTCCGACGAGGGCTCTCAACTGCTGTCGCTGTCTCCACCATCTGCTGATGCTCACTTTTGAGCTGTGATAGACCAGGTGACAACACTACTCTAATTCGTGAGGGCCCCGCCGAGGTGGGCGTTTCTGCGTTGGTGCTAGGTGCGCTGAGTCCTGGTGACGCTGCTCCCTCAGAGGCTTCAAGTTCTTCTGAGGAGTCGTCTGGCTGTTCCTCCTGGACAGTGGGGAGGGGGGGTGCTCGATGGTCCTGTGGGAGAGTAAAGGCATGAGTTAGACATCTGATATTGATGTAGCAGACACATCCTTTTGTGCAGATGATACAAAGTGAATCTCTATGAACATCATATGCCATTGCAGTCAATCATTAAATGTCAATGAGAGGGATGAAACGCTATTCTGTCAGCAGCTTCGTCCAGTGCGCCCTTCTCTCCATCGCCCACTTCCAGATCCTCGCCACCTCTGACAATTTTGTACACAGCCTCCTCAGCACTTGTCAACGTTGCAAGGGTTGGTGTGCCTCCTCCTGTCTGTGCTCTCTCCCTCTTATTGTGGGCTATCTTTTCCTGCAAGGAGGGACACAAGCGGAGTTTCAACCACAGTGATGGAGTGAGTGTGAAGAATCCCTAACATAGAAGCTGTGTAATGAGAAAGGGCTAATCAATAATCTTGTGGTAAAGGGGCCTTTAGGGACAAGTGACCATAATATGATTGAATTTTATATTAAGTTTGAGAGTGATGTAGTCCAATCTGAAACTAAGGTCTTCAATCTAAACAGAGGAAACTACAAGGATATGAGGGACAAGTTGGCCATGGTAGATTGGGAGACTACACTAAAAGGTATGAAGGTGGACATACAATGGCTAACATTCAAGGAAATAATGCATAATTTGCAACAAACATATATTCCTCTAGGGCATAAAAACCCAACAGGAAAAGTTATCCAACCATGGCTAACAAAAGAAATTAAAGCTAGTATTAAGTCAAAGGAGAAAGCTTATAAAGTTGCCAGAAAAAGCAATCAGCCTGAGGATTGGGATCTTTTTAGAAATCTGCAAAGGGGGACCAAGAAATTGATAAAGAAAGGGAAAATGGAATATGAGCACAAACTAGCGAAAAATATAAAAACGGATTGTAAAAGCTTCTATAGGTATGTGAAAAGGAAAAGACTGGTGAAGGTAAATGTAGGTCCTTTACAGTCAGAGACGGGAGAATTTATAATGGGGAATGGGCAGAGAAATTAAATAAATACTTTGTTTCTGTCTTCACGGAGGAAGACACAAAAAACCTCCCAGAAATACGAGAAAACCAAGGGCGTGACGAGAATGAGGAACTTAAAGAAATTATTATTAGTAAAAAAACAGTACTAGCAAAATTAATGGGACTAAAAGTCGACAAATCCCAAGGACCGGATGACCTGCATCCTAGGGTTTTGAAGGAGGTGGCCATTGGAATAGTGGACGCATTGGTTGTCATCTTCCAAAATTCTATGGATTCTGGAACGGTCCCTGCAGATTGGAGGATAGCAAATGTAACCCCGCTATTTAAGAAAGGAGGGAGAGAGAAAACGGGGAACTACAGACCTGTTAGCCTCACATCAGTAGTTGGGAAAATGCTGGAATCTATTATAAAGGATGCAATAACTGGGCACTTAGAAACTAATAGTAAGATTGGGCAGAGTCAACATGGATTTATGAAAGGGAAATCCTGTTTGACAAACCTACTGGAGTTCTTTGATGATGTAACTAGTGGAGTAGACAAAGGGGAACCGGTAGATGTGGTGTATCTGGATTTTCAGAAGGCCTTCAATAAGGTCCCACACAAGAGGTTGGTGAACAAAATTAGGGCACATGGAATTGGGGGTAATATACTAGCATGGATTGAGAATTGGTTAACAGAAAGAAAACAAAGAGTAGGGATAAACAGGTCTTTTTCAGGATGGCAGGCTGTGACTAGTGGGGTACCGCAAGGATTGGTGCTTGGGCCCCAGCTATTCACAATCTATATCAATGATTTGGATAAGGGGACTAAATGTAACATTTCCAAATTTGCTGATGACACAAAGCTAGGTGGCAGTGTCAGTTGTGAAGTGGATATGAAGAGGCTTCAAGGGGATCTCGACAGGCTCAGTGAGTGGGCGAGAACATGGCAGATGGAATATAATGTGGATAAATGTGAAGTTATCCACTTTGGTAGAAAAAACAGAAAGGCAGAGTATTTCCTAAATGGTGAAAGATTGGGGAATGCAGATGCTCAAAGGGACCTGGGTGTCCTTGTACATGAGTCACTGAAAGTGAATGTGCAGGTGCAGCAAGCCATTAGGAAGGCAAATGGTATGCTGGCCTTCATTACAAGAGGATTTGAGTACAGGAGTAAAGAAGTCTTACTCCAATTATATAGGGCCTTGGTGAGACCACACCTGGAGTACTGTGTACAATTTTGGTCTCCTTACCTAAGGAAGGATATACTTGCCATAGAGGGAGTGCAACGAAGGTTCACGAGATTGATTCCTGGGATGGCGGGACTGTCGTATGAGAAGAGATTGAGTAAACTAGGCCTGTAGTCTCTTGAATTCAGAAGAATGAGAGGGGATCTCATTGAAGCATACAAAATTATTACAGGGCTTGATAGGATGGATGCTGGGAGAATGTTTCCCTTAGCTGGGGAGTCTAGAACCAGGGGCCACAGCCTCAGGATAAAGGGTAGGCCATGCAGGACTGAGATGAGAAGAAATTTCTTCACACAGAGGGTGGTGAATCTTTGGAATTCTCTACCCCAGAGGGCTGTGGAGGCTCAGTCATTGGGTATATTCAAATCAGAAGTCGATAGATTTCTGACTAGTAAGGGCATCAAAGGATATGGCAATAGGGCCGGTGAATGGAGTTGAGGCAGAAGATCAGCCATGATCTCATTGAATGGCGGAGCAGGCTCGAAGGGCTGAATGGCCTCCTCCTGCTCCTATTTCTTATGTTCTTATGTTCTTAGAGGGAGACCAAGATGGAGTGAGGTGCCAAGAGGAAGCTAGCTCCCTGTGTGTTGTTAGTTGTTGTCAATGTATAACAGTGAGAGTGAGTGTGAGGGGTGCATAGGCCTTTGCCCAATATCCCTCAATACCTTTGGTTAACAAAAATCCATCAATCTCAGATTTAAAATTAACAATTGATCGAGCATCAATTGCCGTTAGAAGTGTTTCCTAATTTCACTCCTGAAAGGTCTAGGAAAGTAATCAAGGGGAAAAGGAAATTTTACCCAATGAGCTTTTCTCCAACACTATATTTTCTTCTCCCTCCTCCCGCCCTTCAATGTCTCCCCCCGCTCTGCTAATGGTAGGGTACAGTTCCACAGGCACAGATCATCCTCCGGGACCTCATCCAACTTGCCATTCTTCATGTGAGCCTGGCAAGCTATTCAACTGGGAGGGCATCACAGTCTAGTCCAACCCTGTCGCCAGTTGACATCCACACACGTGCACTTGCAAGCAGGGCTCACCAGGAGCTGGAGCGTGGGTTACTCTGCCACTCCCTAATCGGTGGGGGGGGGGGGGGTAGGTGGGGGCGAGGCAGGGGACTGAGGGTCATAGCACCACGACTGCTACTCCAGCTGAGCTCAGCTAACTCAGCACACACTGGGACTCAAACCTGAGTGTACACGGCCATACATCGACTGAGCCATTTACAGCACAGAAACAGGCCATTCGGCCTAACTGCTCCACACGAGCCTCCTCCCACCCCTCTTCATCGAACCCCATCAACATATCCTTCTATTCCTTTCTCCCTCATGCGCTTATCTAGCTTGAATGCATCTATGCTATTCGCCTCAAGTAATCTCTGTGGTAGTGAGTTTCACATTCTAACACTCTCTGGATAAAGAAGTTTCTGCTGAATTCTCCATTGGATTTATCAGTGCTCTACTCAGCCTTTTCTTTTCCAGAGAAAAGAGCTCAAAACTTTTCCTCCTTTCCTGATAAGTATATCGTCTCAGTTCTGGTATCATCTTTGTGAATCTTTTTTGCACCCTCACCAATGCCTCTATATCCTTTTTATAATATGGAGAACAGAACTGCGCACAGTACTCCAAGTGTGGTCTAACCAAGGTTCTATACAAGTTTAACATAACTTCTCTGCTTTTCAATTCAATCCCTCTAGAAATGAACCCGTGCTTTGTTTGCTTTTTTATGCCCTTATTAACCTGCATTGTTACTTTTAGTGATTTGTTTATCTATATGAGAAGTCGCACAACACCAGGTTATAGTCCAACAGTTTTATTTGAAATCACAAGCTTTCGGAGCGCTGTTCCTTCGTCAGGTGAAGTGAAGAGATGCATATCGGCACAGCATATATAGTCAGAGAACACTGCCAGATGATTACAGTTAATCTTTCTAACTACCCTTTATCACACCTAGAAAGATTAACTGTAATCATCTGGCAGTGTTCTCTGACTATATATGCTGTGCCGATATACATCTTTTCACTTCACCTGACGAAGGAGCAGCGCTCCGAAAGCTTGTGATTTCAAATAAAACTGTTGGACTATAACCTGGTGTTGTGCGACTTCTCACATTTGTCCATCCCAGTCCAACATCGGCATCTCCACATCATGTTTATCTGTACCCCTAGATCCCTTTGCTCCTCGATCCCAGTCACTCTTACTTTCCAAGCAGTATGTGGCCTCCTTATTCTTCCTACCAAAATGCACCACCTCACACTTACCTATATTAAAATTAATTCGCCAATTACACGCCCATTCTGCAAGTTTATTAATGTCTTCCTGCATTTTATCACATTCTTCCTCTGTATTAACTGTACCACCCCACCCCCCCCCCCCCCCAATTTGGTGTCATCTGCAAATTTTAAAATTGTACTTCCGATTCCAGAGTCCGAATTATTAATGTAAATTGTGAACAACAATGGTTCCAGCACCGATCCTGTGGAACACCTCTTCCCACCTTTTGCCAGTCTGAGTAGCCACCCTTAACCCCTACTCTCTGTTTTCTAGCCAGCTTGCTTGTAGCCATTCTGCTACTTGTCCTCTGACTCCACATGCACTGACCTTAGTCATGAGTCAATGCAGTACCTTATTGGAGACCTTTTGAAAATCCAAATATATTACATCTACTGCATTACCCTTGTCTACTCTTTGTTACTTCTTCAAAAAATTCAATAAGGTTGGTCAAGCATGACCTTCCCTTTTGAAATCTGTGCTGACTACTCTTTATTATATTTTTGATTTCTAGATGTTTTTCTATTAGATCTTTGAGTAAAGATTCCATTTCCTACCACTGACATTAAGCAAATTGGTCTATAGTTTCCTGAACTTGTTCTATCTCCCTTTTTAAATACAGGAATAACATTAGCTGTCCACCAGTCCTCTGGTACGATCCTTTTTCGAATGAATTTTTATATATATGTAATAGTGCCTCTGCTATCTATTCCCTAACTTCTTTTAATATGCACAGATGCAATGCATCCAGACCAGGGGTTTTATCCTCTCTAAGTTTGATTAGTTTATCAATTATCGCCCCCTTTCTATCTTAAATGTCTTTATATTTTTTTTGATCTCTTCTTCTCATGTCATGTCCTCCCTGGTAAATACTGAGGCAAAGTAATTGTTCAATATTTCTGCCATTTCGCTGCCATTACCTGTGAATTTATCTTGTGCATCCCTTAGTGGCTCTATCCCTAACCTGATTTTTCTTCTGTTATTTATGTGTCTGCAGAATACTTTACTATTTCTTTTAATATTCCTAGATAATTTAATTTTGTAGTGGCTCTTTGCTTTCCTAATTTTTTTTTTAACTTCTTTCCTAACCTCTTTGTATTCCCTTTAGTCATTCTCACCTTTACTGTCTCTGTACTTTTTCTTTTTTCTTCAGTTTCAATTTCACCCTTATCTCTTTATCCATCCATGGTGTTTCATTATTGGCTAGTTTGTTCTTGTTTTTTAGCGGAATATATTTGTCCATTTAAAATATTTCCCACTGCTGTTCTATCTCTTTGTCTGTCAACATTTTTTCTAGTTTATCTTCCCTAGCTCCATTCTCATCCCCTCAAAATTAGCTTTTTTTCCAATCTATTACTTTGCTCTTTGTCTTTCTCAATCATTATTTTAAAACTTATTATGTTATGATCGCTATTGCCTAGATGTTCCACTATGCTTTCTTTTCTATCTGCTCTGGTTCATTTTCCATTACTATATCCAGTAGTGATTCCTCTCTTGTTGGGCTTTTTGTTAGGTAAGAAAGGAGTCCCGAACACACTGTAAAAACTCCATTCTCTTTTCCCTACTTCTTCTTGCCAGATTATTTGAGTGTAGTTGAAATCTCCCATGATTATTATTCTATGTTTTGTACTCATTTCATAGATTTGCCTACATATTTCATCCTCCACTTCCCTTCCACTATTAGGTGGTTTGTAGAATTAACATGACCGTTCCACTTCTTATCCTTTGTCTCAATCCATATGGATTCTGACTTTAACTTAATGTTAGTTATGTCCCTTTTTTCTACTGCCATTATGTTATTTCTAATTAGTATAGCTACCCCACCTCCCCTTCCTTCCCTATCCTTTCTAAATATGTTATATCCTGCAATATTTAACTGCCAGTCCTGTTCTTTATTAATCCATGTTTCAGTTATCCCTACTACATCTTGTTATGGATATTGTGCACATTACTGTACAGGCAATTTAATTTGTTTTCATTAATTGTTCTACTCACTTTATTTTTAATAGTCATTTTATACTTAGCTTCTATCACTGTATTTGTTCCCTGACCGTTTATGGTACCCTTATTCTTTACCTTGGTCTGACCTTTACTCTTTTCTCCTATTTCTTTTATCTTCAGGCTTTATGTTATTTTCACTAGATTCCTCCCCCCGTTTTACTAGTTTAAAGTTCTACATTAGTGAATCAGTTGGGTTTTGATGACAATCCAACAGCTTCATGGTCACTTTTACTAATACCAGCTTTTTATTTCCAGAATTTTTAAACTGAGTTCAAATTCTGAAACTGCAATGGTGGGATTTGAACTCATGTTCTCTGAATTATTAGCCCAGGTCTATGGATTACTAGTCCTGTAACATAACCACTACACTGGATGTATTTAAATAAGTATTCTACTTTAAATACATTCTACAGGGAAGGAAACCTGCCATCCTGGCCTATATGTGACTCCAGTCCCACACCAACTTGGTTGCCTCTTAACTGCCCCCTGAAGTGGCCTGGCGAGCCACTCAGTTGTATCAAACCATTATTAGCGGTTCAAGAAGGAAACCCACCACCACCTTCTCAGGGCAACTGGGGATGGGCAATAAATGTTGGCCTTGCCTCGCATTTTGCCGCTCTATTTGCAGCAATAGGCTTCAAGAAACTAAAAAATATAATTGATGAGTATCTGTCATGCCTTTGCTCCTTTGGGTATTGGCTACTGTGGTGCAGAGGACCGTCCTCTCTCCAAGCCTAGCTTGTTGCTGCTACTCTATGGCAAGCCTCCTTTCAATTGAAATGCAGTGCAGCATACAACAGATTACTGTTATTCTGCCAGCTCAGTCTGCGTCACACTTCAAAGCACCACCAAAATGATCAAACATTGGAGAGGCTGCTTTAGCAAGTCAAATGTTCTGGCCAATATTTATCCCTCAACCAACATCACTAAACCAGATGATCTGGTCATTATCTCATTGCTGTTTGTGGGAGCTTGCTGTGCGCAAATTGGCTGCTGCGTTTCCTACATTACAACAGTGACTACACTTCAAAAAGTACTTCATTGGCTGAAAAGCAGTCTGAGATGTCCAGAGGTTGTGAAAGGAGCTATAGAAATGCAAGTCTTTCTTTCTTCTTTATATGATATTTGTGCCCTGTTAATCTCCATACGTTCATATTTCTTAGTGGGGTGACTGGATAGCAATCAAGAGAAAGAACCCTGGCTAATTATTCCCCATCTCCTATACCGGGGGACTGAGGCCAATTATCACACCCCTAATGCCACCTCAGCTGAAATAAGTCAACATGGGAGACTGTCGATCAGAGGTCCATGCAATGAGACTGCGTATCTCTGATCTGTATGACTCACATACATAGTGCCTGTAGCAGCAATGCTAACAGGGGAGAGGTATTGCAATTTTTTGTTATACATTTAGTAGTAGAAGATGATTGATGCCTATTGTAACTGAAAAAAAGGGTAATAGATTAAAATGACTTATTCCAACTGACAGTATCCTAAGGCATTTCCAGCAGTTTATTCATCAGAAAACTACTTTTACAGGAGGTATGAATACGCTGGTTGAATTGGACGCTCTGACAAATGTTTTAACTTCAAGAATCTCTGGGTGACCGGGTTAAACTTTGGCCTTTTGTCTCTGAGGCTTTGGGCTTATGTCCAGTCAAGACTGACGGGATGAAAGGTATGCTGTCTGCAAGGGTCCCCTGTGAAATGAGTATGGTCACTTTCTGTCCAGTTCCTCATGGAAATGAACCCAGAGCATAAAACTTCATCGAATCATACAGCGCAGAAGTAGGCCATTCGGCCCATTGTACCTGTGCTGCCTCTTTGGTAGAGCTATCCAATTAGTCCCACCCCCTGGCTCTTTCCCCATAGCCCTGCATTTTTATTCTTTTCAAGTGTTTATCCAATTCCGTTTTGAAAGTTACTATTGAATCTGCCTCCACCGCCCTTTCAGGCAGTTTTTCCAGATCATAACAGATCACTGCATAAAAAAAATTCTCCTCATCTCGCCCATGGTTCTTTTGCCAATTATCTTAAATCTGTGTCCTCTGGTTAACAACCCTCCTGCCAGTGGAAAGTTTCTCCTTATTTACTTTATCAAAACAACAACAGCTGGCATTTATACAGCACCTTTAACATAGTAAAACATCTCAAGGCGCTTCACAGGAGCGGTATCAATCAAAATTTGGCACCGAGCCTCATAAGGAAATATTAGGACAGGTGACCAAAAGCTTGGTCAAAGAGGCAGGTTTTAAGGAGCGTCTTAAGGGAAGAGAGAGAGGTAGAGACGAGGAGAGGTTTAAGGAGAGAATTCCAGAGCTTAGGACCTGTGCAGCTGAAGGCATGGCTGGCAATGGTGGAGCGATGAAAATCAGGGATGCGCAAGAGGCCAGAATTGCAGGAGCTCAGAGATCTCGGAGGGTTGTAGGGCTGGAGGAGGTTACAGAGATAGGGAGGGGGGAGGCCATGGAGGGATTTGAAAATAAGGATGAGAATTTTAAAATTGAGGCATTGCCAATATAGGTCAGCGAGCACAGGTGACTTGGTGCGAGCTAGGATACCGGCAGCAGTGTTTTGGATAAGCTCAAGTTTACAGAGGGTGTAAGATGGGAGGCCAGCAAGGGAGTGTTGAAAGCCCTCATAATTTCAATTTCCCCTAATTTGGCGCCAATTGGAAGTAAATTAGCACGCTCACTCAGATGTCTGCTGTGCGATATGACAAAATGTCACGAGACTGTTCTTTTGAAGTTGGGGCATAGCAGTGCGAGTTTTATTCTGCAACTAACTCGGTGTGCTAGATGCAGACGCTGGGTGAATTGGAAACGTGTTCCAATCCCCAGCACGAACATCCTCACCTTGCTATTGACAATTTATAATAAAAAAACCTTCAGAATTAATTCCTGCCTTCATCTTACAGATGACCCGGAGACAATGTGTGCAGTTGGCTACTCAAAGTTCAAGAATTGCTTTTGGGTTTTGTGCGATTCAGCACAATGAATACAAATCAGCGATGGTGGACCAGTTTCACTATCAAGAATCTCCCGTGAGGGAACAATTTGTGAGAGGTGATAGCTGTCTTTCAACTGTCTCACTTCCAGCTACCATCAGAAAAACCTTCAACAGTTAGAACTATTCATACCACTGTACATTACTCATGTCTTTGTATCATAATTTAACAGGACAAAGTGATTGGCAAAAGAACCAGAGGCGAGATGAGGAGAAATTGTTTTTATGCAGCGAGTTGCTATGATCTGGAATGCACTGCCTGAATGGGCGGTGGAAGCAGATTCAATAATAACTTTCAAAAGGGAATTGGATAAATACTTGAAGGGGAAAAATTAGCAGGGCTATGAGGAAAGGGCAGGGGAGTGGGACTAATTGAACAGCTCTTTCAAAGAGCCAGCACAGGCACGATGGGACAAATGGCCTCCTTCTGCGCTGTATCATTCTATGATTCCATGAAAGTAGAGCAAATGATTGAAGCTGAAAGTTGCCAAATTGTCAATGGATTTGGATCTAATACTTGAGCTGAACTTTGATACTGTTCACTTGGAACATTATAAGCTGCTATAAATATAGCTGTGAGATTTGATTCAGCCAAGTTACAGCCCAGTTGGATGACTTACGTCTTTACGTGAGCCCATTTTGCAGAATCAGTTTATTCTGAGCAAGAGCAGGGAGTGTTGGTGCCTATTTACATGTGCGAGAGTATGGCTGGAAATTAATTTTCCTCATTTTTTTTCTCTCTCTAACTTCCTTCTCTTCTGTAGTTCTCCACAGTTGAAGCTTATATTTACAAGTCTGTAATAGACTTGTCTTGTTGTTTCCGTAACAAGAGGTGTATTTACCTGAACAGGTCGTTAGTCTGATTTATGAGCCCCTATCAGGAGGGTGGTGCACTGTCTTTAGTCTGCCTCCTACCATTCCACCTGTCTGGCTCGAGTGGCCCTACCAGTAGTTGTACTCCCACCGGTACAACTCTCAGGGTCACAGAGCATGCAAGCCTTCTCATGGGACCACACCAGGTCAAGATGTGCTCCCTAGGGAAGGGGTGACTCTTTGGTACCTCACCCAAAGCATTCTTCACACATGAGCCTGGCCAGTAGGTATCAGGCTATTTGACAGTGGGGGATATTACAGCTGAGCCCAAATCTATCCTCAGCCAACATCTGTACTAATGTATTTTCCAGCAGGAGTCACTGGTTTGCAATTAGTCCCACATCAGAGATGCATTCTCTGTCTGAGCCACCAATGGAGCGTCTCAATGTTTAAATGAAAATAAAGATAGACTTGCATTTATATAACACCTTTCATGACCTCAGGACGTCCCAAAGCTCTTTGCAGCCAATTAAGTACTTCTGAAGTGTAGTCACTGTTGTAATGTAGGAAACACAGCAACCAATTTGTACACAGCAAGCGCCCACAAGCTGCAATGTGATAATGACCACATAATCTGTTTTTAGTGATGTTGGTTGAGGATAAATATTGACCAGGATACCAGGGATAACACCCCTGCTCTTCTTCGAAATAGTGCCATGGGATCTTTTACATCCACCTGAGAGAGCAGACGTGGCCTCGGTATTTGTCTCATCCAAAAGATGGCACCTCCGACAGTGCAGCAGTCCCACAATACTGCACTGGAGTGTCAGCCTAGATTCAGGAGCTTATATTTACAAGTCGGTAGCACTCTTGCCTCTGAGTCAAAAGGTTGTGGGTTCAAGTCCCGCTCCAGAGCTTAAGCACAAAATCTAAGCTGAAACTTCAATGCAGTACTGAGGGAGTGCTGCACTGTTAGAGGTGCTGTTTTTCGGCTGAGACATTAAACCAAAGCCCCGTCTGCCCTTTCAGGTGGACATGAAAGATCCCATTGCCCTATTTTGATGAGCAGGTGAGTTCTGCCCAATATTTATCCCTCAACCAACTTCATTAAAACGGTTGATCTGGTCATTATCTCATTGCTGTTTGTGGGACTTTGCCCTGTGCAAATTGGTTGCCACATTTCCCTACATTACAACATTGACTACACTTCAAAAAGTACTTAATTGGCTGTAAAGTGCATTGGGACGTCCTGAGGTCGTGAAAAGTGTTGCAAGTTCTTTCATTCTTTACCAACATTCAGTTCTGATTTAGGATTTATCCACCAGTGAGGCAACAGCGCTAAAAACAGCCCTTTCCGAAACCTCCGGGCTCACAAAATCCAAACAGGACAAACCAGCAATAGACACAAATAGTTTCCTGGGGTTTGAGGGCCAGATTGCCAGGGCTCAGATCATACTTGGCTGTATAGATCCACAGTTTGGACAGCCATGCACTTAGGCCATTGAGGGAGCTCCTATACATTCCAAAGAGTCGCTTGTTTACTGAGGAAATAAAATAGCTGTTCTGGTAATAACTGGACAGTTTATTCCTACAGTTACCAGCTGTCCGGGTAATTATAGCCTCAGTCCTGGTATTCCCATGACTCATGCGGGTATAATTGCTTCTGGCAATAACGTGATTAGTGTTTGGTTATAATGTTGTTCCTTGAGTAATGTGCCTGGGGAATAATTACCAGGATTGCAAATGACTCTTAATTACTACAATATGTTCACTCTCCAAATTCACCCCTCCTGCTGCCCCTTTCTGCAATCATGCCCCTCTCACCCCACTTGATGCTACTCCTCATCTGATCTCCTCCCCTACAACTTCCTCAGGCTTGAGTCCCAGCTAAACAAACCCACAGCTTCCTACTGAGACATCCGCCTCCATGCTCACGCTGGCAACCTGCTTGCTGGCTCTCCCAGAGCCCTAACCACAGCGGCATCATCTCCATCTTCTGGTGGACATCCACCTGCTTTGCTCTGAGGTTTAATTTCAGCAACCTACATGACATCCCTCGTTCCACCAATCCTGACCACCTCTCTGGGCCTTCTATGGCAGCCTTTTCTACCACCCTTCAAAAAGACCGCTCCCGTGCAAATTTTGTTCAGTGACATCCTAGGCCTGACTGAAAGCTGGCTCGCAGACAGTGACTCCTTCCCCTGCACTAAGACTGTACATTCCACCAAGCTCCCCCCACCCCCTTACTCCTCTGGAACATTCTTCTGGTTGGAGCACCTCCCATCTTCCAGCTCTCTCGTCTTTCCTTCAAAGTTCTCATTGTCTACTACCTCCCCCAAGCTCCAAGACAATTTCCTCACCAATATTACCCTTGTTCTCCCCATTTGACCTCTGCACCAAACGACTCATCATCTTCGGTTATTTCATCCTACATGTAAATTCCCCCCAGTCCCTGCTCCTCCGACTTCTCTGTCCTCCTAACCTCACTTTACCTATCCTGCACATCACCTCTCTCACACATGCTTACTTCTTTCCCTCAAACTCATGAGACCGTGGCACCTCATGGTTTTAATTGCTGATTCAGGCCATCTCTGGTTACTTCCTCATCTCCCTCACTGTCCACATTTCCAGATCCACCACCAATCCCATCACCATTTTCCACCCCTAGAAACCACCCCCCCCCAACCCCCCTTCCAGTTCCTCACCAGCATCCTCTCCTAGATTTCCCTCCTCTTATACTGCCACCTCTGTTCACCAGCTCAACAGATCTCTTGCTTTCATTTTTGGCACCCTCACCACACCAAATCCCTTAAGGTCTCCCAAACTCTAGTGCACTCTCAGTGTAACTCCCACCTCCACACCTCAAACCTGATTGATAAAGGTTTGAGCACACTTGCTGCATATTGGCCTGATTGTCCACTGCCAGGTGTAGTTTGACTACCTCAAGCAATATTGCCTCTCTCCACAGCCAAAGCCTCCTACTACTCTGGGTCATCCTGCAGAGAAAGAAAAAATGCAAACTCCACTTCCCCACCGCTAACCAGCAACTTTGGCCCCTTCCCCTTCAACCATACCTCGAATGCCAAGTGAGAGGACCTTGTGATTTTCTTTGTTTTCAAAACTGGGGCTATCCACTCAGCTGATGTTTCCTTCTCCTCTTTCCTTTCTCCTGCCCACAACCCCCAGCCTCACCAGGAGCCCTGACTGCATAACTCTCAGTAACAGCACCTTCCCAGATTCAGATTCATCTCTTCCATGAGACCCACTCCTGCAACACCTCCCCTCCCCCCATTACTGTCTCCTGAACCAACACTTGATAACTCAACTACTTCTCCACTGTCCAATGTTCATCTACATGATTAATGATTCCCCTTTCACGGACATTGTATTAAAATGATCACCTTTGACCCTTCCAATTACTATACGCTTCTAACTTCCCTTTCTTCTCTAAGGTACTTGAATGCCATCATCACACAGTTCTTTGCTCATGTGTCTCACCAGTCCAAGTTTGAATCCTTTCAATCTGGTTTTCCTCCTCGACCAAGACTACCATCGACATCCTCTTTGACACGATTGCCCACTCCATCCTCCTTCACCCCTTGTGGTACCCCCTCAACCCCAGTACCATTTTCTTAGGGCTCCATTTCCTACCTGGCCAAATGTAGCCAGCACATCTCTTCTCCTCCCGCTCCCACACAGTAACCACCAGTTTGCTACAAGTTTCCATGTTTGGGCCCTTGCGTAAGCATGGGTTCAGATTTCACATGTATACTATAAGCTCTATTTCTCCACTATTACCCTAGTCTCTTTTTTTTCTAATCGTTTATAGGATGTGGGCGTCGATGGCAAGGCCAACATTTATTGCCCATCCCTAATTGCCCTTGAGAAGGTAGTGGTGAGCCGCCTTCTTGAACCGCTGCAGTCCGTGTGGTGAAGGTACTCCCACAGTGCTGTTAGGGAGGGAGTTCCAGGATTTTGACCCAGCGACGATGAAGGATCGGCGATATACTTCTAAGTCAGGATGGTGTGTGACTTGGAGGGGAACTTGGAGGTGGTGGTGTTCCCATGCACCTGCTGCCCTTGTCCTTCTAGGTGGAAGAGGTCGCGGGTTTGGGAGGTGCTGCCGAAGAAGCCTTGGTAAGTTGCTGCAGTGCATCTTGTAGATGGTACACACTGCAGCCATGGTACGCCAGTGGTGGAGGGAGTGAATGTTTAAGGTGGTGGATGGGGTGCCAATCAAGTGGGCTGCTTTGTTCTGGATGGTGTTGAGCTTCTTGAGTGTTGTTGGAGCTGCACTCATCCAGGCAACTGGAGAGTATTCCATCACACTCTTTACTTGTGCCTTGTAGATGGTGGAAAGGCTTTGGGGAGTCAGGAGGTGAGACACTCGCCGCAGAATACCTAGCCTCTGTCCCTGCCCTTGTTGCCACAATATTTATGTGGCTGGTCCAGTTAAGTTTCTGGTCAATGGTGACCTCCAGGATGTTGATGGTGGGGGATTCGGCGATGCTAATGCCGTTGAATGTCAAGGGGAGGTAGTTAGACTCTCGCTTGTTGGAGATAGTCATTGCCTGGCACTTCTGTGGCGCGAATGTTACCTGCCACTTATCAGCCCAAGCCTGAACGTCGTCCAGGTCTTGTTGCATGCGGGCAAGGACTGTTTCATTATCTGAGGAGTTGTGAATGGTGCTGAACACTGTGCAGTCATCAGCGAACATCCGCATTTCTGACCTTATGTTGGAGGGAAGGTCATTGATGAAGCAGCTGAAGATGGTTGGGTCTAGGACACTGCCCTGAGGAACTCCTGCAGCGATGTCCTAGGGTTGTGATGATTGACCTTCAACCACCACAACCATCTTCCTTTGTGCTAGGTATGACGCCAGCCAGTGGAGCATTTTCCTCCCGATTCCCGTTGACTTCAGTTTAACTAGGGCTCCTTGATGCCACACTCGGTCAAATGCTGCCTTGATGTCAAGGGCAGTCACTCTCTCCTCACCTCTGGAATTCAGCTCCTTTGTCCATGTTTGGACCAAGGCTGCAATGAGGTCGGGAGATGAGTGGTCTTGGCGGAACTCAAACTGGACATCAGTGAGCAGGTTATTTGTGAGTAAGTGCCGCTTGATAGCACTGTCGATGACACCTTCCATCAATTTGCTGATGATTGAGAGTAGACTGATGGGGCGGTAATTGGCCGGGTTGGATTTGTCCTGCGTTTTGTGGACAGGACATACCTGGGCAGTTTTCCACATTGTCGGATAGATGCCAGTGTTGTAGCTGTACTGGAATAGCTTGGCTAGAGGCGCGGCTAGTTCTGGAGCACAGGTCTTCAGCACGATAGCCGGGATGTTGTCGGGGCCCATAGCCTTTGCTCTATCCAGTGCGCTCACAGCCGTTTCTTGATATCACGTGGAGTGAATCGAATTGGCGGAAGACTGGCTTCTGTGATGGTGGGGACCTCAAGAGGAGGCCGATATGGATCATCCACTCGGCACTTCTGGCTGAAGATGGTTGCAAACGCTTCAGCCTTTTCTTTTCCATCACGTGCTGGGCTCCACCATCATTGAGGATGGGGCTATTCATGGAGCCTCCTCTTCCCATTAGTTGTTTAATGGTCTACCACCATTCACGACTGGATGTGGCAGGACTGCAGAGCTTTGATCTGATCCGTTGATTGAGGGATGCTGCTTCCGCTTTTTAGCATGCATGTAGTCCTGCGTTGCAGCTTCCCCAGGTTGCCACCTCATTTTTAGGTACACCTGGTGCTGCTCCTGGCATGCTCTTCTACACTCCTTATTGAACCAGGGTTGGTCCCCTGGCTTGATGGTAATGATAGCTTGAGGGATATGCCGGGCCATGAGGTTACAGATTGCGGTGGAATACAATTCTGCTGCTGCTGATGGCCCACAGCACCTCATGGATGCCCAGTTTTGAGCTGCTAGGTCTGTTCTGAATCTATCCCATTTAGCACGATGGAGGGTGCCTCAGTGTGAAGATGGGACTTCGTCTCCACAAGGACTGTGCGGTGGTCACTGCTACCAATACTGTCATGGACAGATGCATCTGCGACAGGTAGATTGGTGAGGACGAGGTCAAGTAGGTTTTTCCCTTGTGTTGGTTCTCTCACCACTTGTCACAGGCCCAGACTGGCAGCTATGTCCTTCAGGACTCGGCCAGCTCAGTCAGTAGTGGTGCTACCGAGCCACTCTTGGTGATGGACATTGAAGTCCCCCACCCAGAGTACATTCTGTCCCCTTGTTACTCTCAGTGCTTCTTCCAAGTGGTGTTCAACATGGAGGAGTACTGATTCATCAGCTGAGGGAGGGCGGTAGGTGGTAATCAGCAAGAGGTTCCCTTGTCCGTGCTTGACCTGAAGCCATGAGACTTCATGGGGTCCGGAGTCAATGTTGAGGACTTCCAGGGCCACTCCTTCCCGACTGTATACCACTGTGCCACCAACCCTGGTGGGTCTGTCCTGCCGGTGGGACAGGACATACCCAGGGATGGTGATGGAGGAGTTTGGGACTTGATTGACCGTCACTATACTGTCAAACTGCTTGTCTAACATCAACTTATGGATGAGCCATCCCATTTGGCACCTGACAGAAACTCCATACCCTTGCAACCAACTCCTCTCTGCTCCTCGGTTGGATCCAATGGTGCACAGCCTCTGTCATATTTAATTTATAATCCCATATTCTATCTATCACCAAGACCACCTAATTCCATCTCTACAACGTTAGCCACCTCTTACCTTACTGTACAACACCCTCCCGTTGAATCTTTCATCCATGCCGTTATTACCTCCAGACTCTATCCCACTGGGCTCCCAAGCTTCACCCTCCATGAACTTTAACTCATTCAAACTTCCACCACCTGCATTCTGTGTTGTGCTCCTGTCCTCCACTGGTTTCCTATTCCTCAACACGTTCACTTTAAAATTCTTGACTTCACTTACGAATCATTTGATGGTCTCTCTTCCTCCTACCTCTGGAAACTCACACACACACCCTCCACATTTCTAACCCTGGCCCTCCCTCCACTCCATTAGTGGCAGAACCTTCAACCATCACAGCCTTGTGCTGTGGAATTCTCTTTCTAAACCCCTCTGCCTTGCTAATCTTTTCCCATCTTCAGAAGTCTCTTTGACCAGTCACCTTCCCTAACTCGCCTCCTAACCTCTGCTTGGTATCAATTTCTACTGGCCTTTTCTAAAACACCTTGGGACATTTGGTTATGTTAAAGATACTATACAAGGGCAGACATCTGTTGTATGCTGGGTAAAAAGTGGTGTGGGACCGAGCCAAAGAGCCACCATTGCTCTGGCCGGAAAGTTTTGAACGGACTATGCAGACCACTCTGCAAGGGGAGAGATGTATTATGGACAGTGAATAGGATATTGTATGAGGCGAGTGTCCAGCTGACACTTCTGTATAGTACTGAGAGCTTGGTCCTGACAAAGACCCTGAAGCAGAGGTTGAAGGCTTCTGGTATGTACTTTGCATGGAAAATACCAGCTATCAGTTGGGAGGACAAACTGACCAAGTAATGAGGAGGAGTGAGAAGATTGCAATTGGCACAGTACTTATGCCAAACAGCTCAAAATTGGCAACCCCAAAGGGTGGCGGAATGAATCCTAGTTGGGAAATGATGAGGTCTATGGTCAACTTAGGTCTGTTGAACTAATCAGCCACTCTCTCTTTGGAAGCCCTTTAATTAATTTGTTTCCAGGTTGTCATCGCCCCTTTCATGGGCTACATTACCTTAGGTCACTGCTTAGAGCTCTAAGGAGGGCAATGCTTGTGTATGGGGGTGTGGGTTCCGATGACAAAGGTAGGAAAGGAAGCTAGTTCCTGGCATGGGTAGGGCAGGGTTGGTATGCAGGTAATCTATGATGAACCAGCCAGAAGAACCAATGGTCATTGCAAACCGAAAGACATGTAATAGAAAGACCATGGCTAGGCACTAACTCACTGCACCACCCAGTACCCTGCCAATGTCTACTGTATTACACATCTCCAATATATTGTAGCCTAGTATGCCTCCAAGAAACTGTAACTTCTATGGGTCTGAATGTAATACCTCTAAAGAGGACCTTTAAAAGCTGAAACCAACAGTTCATTAGTTTACCCAAAGCAGTTTTGATTTGTTACTAAACTCAAAGTAGTACTCGCTATTCTGGAGGGATGAGAATTTTAAAATCAAGGCATTATTGGACCGTCTAAATGAAGGAAGAGGCATTGTTCTGAAGCTATGGTGCTGGTGGTAAGTGTCACAGTTGGACTTCAGCCATGTTGTGCACGCAGCGTAGGAGGTCTCTTGGTGCTATCTATGTGTGCCTAGGTCTCTTTTTCTCAATCTCTGTGTATGTCTCCTCTCCCCCACTATCAGTATAGGAGGAAACGAGTTTGCGGCAATGCTCACTACCACAAAAAAAAGGATGTGGCACAGTGCCCTCCAGAGAATCAGCAAGCTGATCCTGCTGCTTAACTCTGGCATCTGGTTCACGAATCTGCATGTGCAGTGCTGAAGAGTGGCAGAGGGTTGAACCTGCACCTGACCTATGGACACGCTGAGTTCCCATTTGTAAACGCATCGACTAGAGAGGTTGCTTGCCGTTGGGAGAGTATTCATCCTTGCAGAGCATCCTCCACACATTACTAAGTGAGCACTGGCCTACATTATTGGAAGTAAACAAAATTACGTAAGGGACCACCTTCCTTTAAGAGGCCACGTGACGTCACTATGACATCAGAGGTGGCACTTCAGACTCTCATAATCTAATTAAAGCAAGTTTTGCCTTCAAGGTTTCAGTTTGTTTTATTAGGCAAGGGCAAATGGAAGGTGAGCACAACCATGCAAAGCTTGTTGGGTGGGTAGATGGGAGTGTGTAAGATGCACTTTAGAAGAAAGACAAAGACTCTACCAAAGAGAGAGGAGATTTCTCTTTCTTCTTCGGTATATAATCAACGCACACGGCTAGAGACTGACCAAGTAGCATCTGGCTAGAAGGAAGGAGCTCCTTCAGGGAAAAGAAAAAGTGAAGCCTACTTTCGGAGAAGGAAGGATCTTACAGGAAGAGAGTGATCCACATTTTGAATATGCAGGAGTCCCTGTCTATTCTAGGCAATAGTTCTTGAGTGACATGTGCAGATCACTCTAGGTAGTCACATGGCAGACACCATTGATGTCTACTTGTTTAAAAGATGCCAAAGATGCAGCCATGGAGCAGGTAGAATGAGCAGTCACTGGCCACAAAACATTCTTGGCATCAACATGGCAAGAAGAAAGCAGTTCTTCGCTAATGTATGTGATGGTATTGGCTTCTTTATTTTTGTCACCATACATAGGGGGCTTAAAAAACAGCTTTACTCACAGAAAACAAAATGTCCAAGTTTATCTTTGTACAACTCAATTTAAATACAAACATCTTGTCAGAGTTGTCGGATTTGTTTAGATATGCGATTGTCAGGTTTTAAAAAAAAATAACAGACAGTTATTTACATTTGCTTGCTCCCAGAAATTTTCTGGAAAGTATTTCTCAGCCTGGCTGGTTCAAATTTAGAGAGTCGTTCCGAAGTGTTTAAAAAGTGATACCACGGCCAGATAGCTTCCATACACAGTGAGAAAAGGAAGAGAACCGCCATGTAAGAATACATAGTTTAGAGCACCAATCGCAAACTATTTTTCTATTTACTCGAGGAGATAATTCAGTTTAATAACTATTGTAAAATCTCATACAGTTACTACTGTTCATTAGTTCTTTTACAGTTTAATAACTATTGTAAAATCTCATACAGTTACTACTGTTCATTAGTTCTTTTACAGTTTAATAAACTTGTTTGGCACTGAAAGTTTATGTCACAGTCTAGTGTAATGTTATTCTGCTGCTTTTCAAAGCCTAAGACAAAACCAGTAAGCAGAAACAAAGTGAAGAGCGTTCTCTGTTTGATTCCTGAGCACACCACCAGGCAAGTGAAAGCACCATCTTAGCTCTACATTAATCTAATACCAGTTGTGCGCAAACTCTTAGAATCCATAATTCAAAATCAAACTAGTAAGCATTTAAAGATGCATGGGTTCAGCAAACAGCCAGAATGGATTTGTTAATGCCAAGTCATGCCTGACAAATTTGAAACATATTTTTGAAGAAGTGACTGATTGTACTGATAAAAGAAATATGGTAAGTATACTGTACGTGGATTTTCAGGAGATGTTTGATAAGGTGATATACAGGAGACTTGAGGTTAGGGTTAATGAGTATTCCTCGGATTGAAGAAGGGTTGGAAGTGGTACACCCCAGGGGTCAGTGCTGGGTCCACTTTGCGATATATATAGATGACTTGGGTGCAGGGAGCACAATATTGACACCTGCTGTGAACACACAAGTAGGAGGATTGGAAAACAGCAAGAAGGATTGGAAAAGACGGCAGTGGAACATAGACAGATTAACAGAATGGGCAGACAACCTGATGCAATTTAAAGCAGAGAAGTTTGAGGTCATGCATTTTGCAAAGAAAAACAAGGAATGGGAGTATAAACTCAATAAAAAGAGGTTGAAGGATGTGGAGGAAGAAAAAGACCTAGGGGTTCAAATAAATAATTCATTGAAAGTGAGAGCGCAGGTAAAGTCATAAAAAAAAGGTCAATTGCATTTTGGGTTTTGCAAATAGGGTCGCAGAATACAAAAGAGACCATGATAAATAATGCAATAGTTAGCCCACAGTTTGGATAGTGTGTGCAATTTTGGATGTCTCATTACCAAAAAGGACATTAAAGCCATACAGTATAGATTCACCAGGGATGAGAAACTAGTTAAAAAAAAACGGAGATACTGGCCCCGAGTTTCTACTCGACTGCGCTGTTTTTTCCGGCGCATTTCGCCTGAAATCAGTGTAACTGGTGTAAAAGATCACGGAATTTCAAGCGCAAATTGTGTTCAGCGCAAATCGAGTTTCTGCAATCTTTTGCGCTAGTTTTAAAAACATAGTGCTAGAAGCTGACCCCGCCTACTAAACTGGCCACGTCCCCAGGGTGAATTAATCACCCTGGGGAGTTTCCGTTAATTGCACTCGCTTGCAGGCCTTCGAGGCGGTTCTAAAAATTAAGCTGGATCTTTTGGGCGCAAGGACACTAATAGGTACGTTTTAAAAGCTTTTGAATGTAATTTTTAAATTACTAAGGCACTGACTACTGCACCCCAATCTAACTAGAAAATAGTTTCGAATATTTTTTTTTAATCATTTTCAGTAATTAAAATCGGGTTACTCAGAGGTGGTGGATTGACACTGATTAAAAATGTTTATTTTTTGTGATAAACCAGTTTTCAGCTGTATTAATCAAACTGCACCAAGTTACCACTCTTAAATATATCAAGGAATATTTTTTAAAGCAATTTTTGTTTAAAATTATGTTTTAAACTGCTGCCCGATTGCGCTAGTTCGTGGCAGAGTTTGCCGTTCACCGATATGCAAATGAGTTTGAGCGGGGAAAAGAAAAACACGTTTGAAAACAGGCGCAATTTGTGCTGGAATCGCCAATTGCACCCAAAGCAGAAACTTTACCCCACTGGGACTATTTCCATTGGAGCAAAGAAGGCCAAGAGATTTTTAAAGTTATGAAGGGTTTTGATAGGGTGAATAGGAAAGATAATTTCTTCTGGCTGGGGAGTCAATGGCCAAGTGTCATCTATTTAACATTACCACAAGGACAGCAAGAAGAGAGGTTAGGAGAAATAACTGTATGCAGAGTTGTTAGGGTATTGCAACAGGGAGTAGTTGAGGAAGGCGCCATTGCATCTTTTAAGGGAAGATATATGAAACAGAGGGCTATGAGGAGAGAGGAGGAAAGTGGAATTTGCTTTGGATTACTTGAACAAAGAGCTGCGCAGACACGATGGGCAGAATGGCCTCTTTCTGTGCTGAAAACTGCTATGGTTCCAACAGACCAATGCATATCAGCTAAAACTACTTGATCAGATTTACTTACAAAGTTGGTACACAGCCGCCAAATGCTACATCGATACTGAATCAACACAATACTTCAGAAGAATAAAATTTGAATTAGTCCATGAGGAGTTAATATGTCCTTTTTACAACTAATCTCTTAAAAGAGTCTGATAAGCAACAATGTTTTTTCATGAATTAGTCCATTTTGTAAGTTGATAGACTTTCTAGATCCTGAAACTTTATAAAACACTGGTTCAGCCTCAACTGGAGTATTGTGTCCAAGTCTGGGCACCGCACTTTAGGAAGGATGTGAGGGCCTTAGAGGGTGCAGAAAAGATTTACGAGAATGGTTCCAGGGATGAAGGACTTCAGTTACGTGGATAAACTAGAGAAGCTGGGGTTGTTCTCCTAAGAGCAGAGAAGGTTAAGAGGAGATTTGATAGCGGTGTTCAAAACTATGATGGGTCTAGACAGAGTAGAGAGAAACTGTTCCCATTGGCAGAAGGGTCGAGAACCAGAGGACACAGATTCAAGGTGATTGGCAAAAGAACCAAAGGCGACATGAGGAAAAACTTTTTTACGCAGCGAGTGGTTAGGATCTGGAATGCACTGCCTGAAAGGGTGGTGGAGGCAGACTCAGTCATGGCTTTCAAAAGGGAATTGGATAAGTACCTGAAGGAAAATTTTTGCAGGGCTATGGGGAAAGGGCAGGGGAGTGGGACTAGCTGAAGTGTTCTTGCAGAGAGCCGGCATGGGCTCGACGGGCTGAATGGCCTCCTTCTGTGCTGTAACCATTCTATGATTCTAGCTGTGATGTTGTGCATGGACAGCACAAAACCCATCTGAGGAATTCAGATTTGCTGTCAGAACTAAAGGCTCCAGCGGCTTTTATACTGGATTTAGTGGGGTAATCGTGCCCCTGGCTCCTGACTTGTGGGTCTCGTGCAGCTGCTGGCAACACAGAGTAAACTTGCCAGATTCACCAAAATCAGTTGCTTGGAGGACCCACGAAACCCATTATCATGGGAGAATTTATCCTATCAAAAAGCCTCGAATCAGATCTGTCATCCTACTGGCTGGCTGGAACTACTGCACAGAATGTAGTATGCAGGTGCTCACATGTTTTCTGGTTTCCAACTACCAGTTAACTCCTTGACTATATAAAATGACTTGAATTTAGATAGTACCTTTCATATCCCAAAGTGCTTCACACCCAAAGTGTAGTGCTTACAGAAATAGTGACATCAAGTAGATGAATGAGCAGTTATTTGATTTGATGGTGTTGGTTGAGGGATGAATGTTGCCCAGGACACCAGGAAAATTCCCTGCTCTACTCTGAATAGTGCCATGGGATAAGAACATAAGAAATAGGAGCAGGTGTAGGCCATTCGGCCCCTCGAGCCTGCCCTGCCATTCAATAAGATCATGGCTGATCTGATCTTGGCCTCAACACCACTTTCCCGCCCGCTTCCCATAACTCTTGACTCCCCTGTAGCTCAAATATATGTCTATCTCCGCCTTGAATATATTCAACGACTCAGCCTCCACAGCTCTCTGGGGTAGAGAATTCCAAAGATTCACGACTCTCAGAGAAGAAATTCCTCATCTCCATTTTAAATGAGCGACCCCTTATCCTGAAACTGTGCCCCCTAGTTCTAGATTCCCGCATGAGGGGAAACATCCTCTCTGCATCTACCCTGTCAAGCCCCCTCAGAATCTTATATGTTTCAATAAGATCACCTCTCATTCTTCTAAACTCCAATGCGTATAGGCCCAACCTGCTCAATCTTTCTTCATAAGACAACCCCTTCATCTCAGGAATTAACCTAGTGAACTTTCTCTGAACTGCCTCCAATGCAAGTATAGCCCTCCTTAAATAAGGAGACCAAAGCTGCATGCAGTGCTCCAGGTGTGGTCTCACTAGCGCCCTGTACAGTTGTAGCAAGATTTCCCTACTTTTATACTCCATCCCCCTTGCAATAAAGGCCAACATTCTATTTGCCTTCCTAATTACTTGCTGTACCTGCATGCTAACTTTTTGTGTTTCATGTACGGGGACCCCCAGATCCCTCTGTACCGCAGCATTATGTAGTCTCTCTCCATTTAAGTAATAATTTGCTTTTTTATTTTTCCTACCAAAGTGGATAACCTCACATTTTCCCACATTATACACCATCTGCCAAATGTTTGCCCACTCACTTAACCTGTCTATATCCCTTTGCAGACTCTTTGTGTCCTCCTCACAACTTGCCTTCCCACCTATCTTTGTATCATCAGCAAATTTGGCTACAGTACACACGTTCCCTTCATCCAAGTCATTAATATAGATTGTAAATAGTTGAGGCCCCAGCACTGATCCCTGTGGCACCCCACTAGTTATAGTTTGCCAACCGGAAAATGACCCATTTATCCCGACTCTTTGTTTTCTGTTAGTTAGCCAATCCTTTATCCATGCTAATATATTACCCCCAACCCCGAGAGCTCTTATCTCGTGCAGTAACCTTTTATGTGGCACCTTATCGAATGCCTTCTGGAAAACCAAATACACTACATCTACTGATTCCCCTTTATCTACCCTGCTCGTTACATCCTCAAAGAACTCTAATAAATTTGTCAAACACGATTTCCCTTTCATAAAACCATGTTGACTCTGCTTGATTGTATTATGATTTTCTAAATGTCCTGCTATGATGGATTCCAGCATTTTCCCAATGACAGATGTTAGGCTAACTGGCTTATAGTTTCCTGCTTTTTGCCTCCCTCCTTTCTTGAATAGGGGCGTTACATTTGCGGTTTTCCAATCCGCTGGAACCTCTCCAGAATTCAGGGAATTTTGGTAGATTACAACCAATGCATCCACTATCTCTGCAGCCACTTCTTTTAAGACCCTAGGATGTAGGCCATTAGGTCCAGGGGACTTGTTAGCCTTTAGTCCCATTAATTTGCCTAGTACTTTTTCTCTAGCGCTAGTCATTGTTTTAAGTTCTTCCCTCCCTATAGCCCCTTGATTATCAATTATTATTGGGATGCTTTTAGTGTCTTCTACTGTGAAGACCGATACAAAATATTTGTTCAAAGTCTCTGCCATTTCCCTGTTTCCCATTATTAATTCCCCAGTCCCATCCTCTAAGGTACCAACGTTTACTTTAGCTACTCTCTTCCCTTTTATATACCTGTAGAAGCTCTTACGTCCACTTAAACAGGCAGACTGTCACCTGGTTCAACATTTCATCCAAAAGTGAGCACTGTCAACAATGCAACATTCCTTAACACTGCACTGGAGGTTCAGCCTAGATTATTACATGCTCAGGTCTTGGAGTGGGAAATGAAGCCACAATCTTCTGACCCAAAAGTGAGAGTGATACTACTAAGCCAAACTGACAAGTCAATTTAATTAGCAACCTGAATAATTTCCAGATCAACCAACTTGGCCTGGTCCTGTAGATGACACATCTCCTGGTTTTAATTCTGAAAATGAGAAAATGAGAAAAGGAAAAAAGCTTCTATTTTAACACTATTTCAAAACATATGCAATAAAATACAGATATTTCCTGGAGGGGATCTTTTGTAGCACTTTTATAGATTCAGAGCTACAGGGGGGCAAGAGCTGGATAAAGATCAGCAGTCTACGAAATCCAGGCTGTCCACTGATAGAAGCTAAAGATGTGACAAGGAACCAACAGGCAAGATCCACAATTTAAAAGGAGAAGCAGTGTCCCCTCTACCCAACAAGCCTGATCCGGCATGGCCAGTTGATATTGAAGAGAGAGAAGCCAGAGTTGCACAGGGTGTGACTGTGCAGAAATATCCATATGGCTGGATAGTGACGGCTTCTCTGTCGCTGTTACAGTTCAGCAACAACAACTTGCATTTATATAGCACCTTTAACCTAGTAAAAGTCCCAAGGCACTTCACAAGAGCGTTATCAAACAAAATTTGACACTGAGCCACATAAGGAGATATTAGGACAGGTAATAAAAAGCTTGGTCAAAGTGGTAGGTTTTCAGGAGCGTCTTAAGGAGGAGAGAGAGGCAGAGAGGTTTAGGGAGGGAATCCCAGAGCCGAAGGCACAGCCACCTATGGTGGAGCAATGAAAATTGGGACTGCACAAGAGGCCAGAATTGGAGGAGTGTTGAGATCTCAGGGGGTTGTCGGGCTGGAGGACGTTGCAGAGATAGGGAAGGGCGGGGCCATGGAGGGATTTTAAAACAAGGATGAGAATTTTAAAATCGAGGCATTGTCGGATCAGGAGCCAATGTAGGTCAGCAAGCACAGGGGTACTGGGTGAATTGGACTTGGTGTGTGTTGGTGAAAAATTAATTCACTCGAGTCTGTCTTAAAGCAAAAGATCACAGTTTAATATTCAGAGCGTTCTGGGAGAAGGGTCATAGCCTGCGGTCTAATGACCAGCTTCTCAATTTAATAATGGCAGCCACACTTCTTTATACACTTCAAGAAGCCAGAAAATGCAAACCTCAGCACAGTTATTACATCATGAGCGACCCTTATGGTCTCTAAAAACAACTTGATTAGAATCTTGAAACAACAACAGAAAACGCTGGATAAACTCAGCAGGCCAGGCAACATCCGTGGAGAGAGAAACAGAGTTAACGATTCAGGTCGAAACCCTTCGTCAGAACTGAGAAAAAAGCAGGAAATGAAACAGATAAAAAAGCAAGGGGGAGGCTGGGGGGAGGAATAAAAGAACAAAAGGGGTGGTCTATGGTAAGTAGAGACATTAAGAGATGCTCAAGGCAAGACGAGATGGTAATAGGACAGGTTAAGAAACAAAAGGTGGCAGGAGTGTGAAATGTGAAATGCTGGCAGAATGAGAGACAGCTGCCGTAGGGGGAGAGAGAGAAAAAAAAGGGAAAAGGCACAAACCGAAAGGGTGGATAAAATGTATATATATATATATATATATATGTGGTAGGGGCCGAGGTTATGATCTGAAATTGTTGAACTCGATATTGAGTCTGGAAGGCTGTAAAGTGCCTAATCGGAAGATGAGGTGCTGTTCCTCGAGCTTACGCTGAGCTTCCGTGGAACAATGCACAAGGCCGAGGACGGTGAGGTCTGAGTGGGCGTGGAGAGGTGAATTAAAGTGACAAGCGACCGGAAGCTCGGGGTCACCCTTACGGACTGAACGGAGGTGTTCCGCAAAGCGGTCACCCAATCTGCGTTTGGTCTCCCCAATGTAGAGGAGACCACATCGTGAGCAGCAAATACAGTATACTAGATTGCAAGAAGTACAAGTAAATCGCTGTTTCACCTGAAAGGGGTGTTTGGGGCCCTGGAGAGTGGGAAGGGGGGATGTATAAGGGCAGGTGTTGCATCTCCTGCGCTTGCACGGGAAGGTGCCGGGCGAGGGGGAAGGGGTGCTGGGGGTGATAGAGGAGTGGACTAGGGTGTCTCGGAGGGAGCGGTCCCTACAGAATGCTGAAAGGGGAGGTGAGGGGAAGATACGTTTGGTGGTGGGATCACGTTGGAGGTGGCGGAAATGGCGGAGGATGATCCGTTGAATGTGGAGGCCGGTGGGGTGAAAGGTGAGGACAAGGGGAACTCTATCGTGGTTCCGGGAGGGAGGGGCCGGGGTGAGGGAAGAAGTGCGGGAGATAGAACGGACACGGTCGAGGGCCGTGTCGACCACGGTAGAGGGGAATCCTCGGTTGAGGAAAAAGGAAGACATGTCGGAAGCACTGGTATGGAAGGTGGCATCGTCGGAGCAGATGCGGCAGAGATGGAGAAACTGGGAGAAGGGAATAGAGTCCTTACAGGAGGCGGGGTGGGAGGAAGTGTAGTCCAGGTAGTTGTGGGAGTCAGTGGGCTTGTAGTGAATGTTGTTCAATAACCTATCCCCAGAGATGGTCCGGGACCTGATCCACCATTCCCAGAGGGCTGGTCTGTCGGTCACCTTCCTTTCCCTGGATCAGGAGAAGGCGTTCAACAGGGTGGATCACGAGTATCTTTTCAGGATTCTGCGCGCGTTCGGGTTCGGGGTGCATTTCGTCGCCCGGATCCGACTTCTGTACGCCGCCGCGGAGTGTCTGATTAAAGTTAACGGGTCTTTGACGGCGCCCCTTCGCTTCGGGAGGGGGGTGCGTCAGGGATGCCCCATGTCCGGTCAGTTATACGCCGCTTGCGTGGAGCCTTTCCTGCGCCTCTTGCGGAAGATGTTGACGGGACTGGCTCTGCAAGGGCCGGGCGTGGAGGTCATCCTCTCGGCTTACGCCGATGACGTGCTCCTCACGGTCACGGATCCCGTCGACTTGCGGAGGATGCGAGAATGCCAGCAGATTTACTCGGACGCATCCTCCGCCAAGATCAACTGGGAGAAATGTTCTGGACTCCTGGTGGGCCCGTGGCGGGTGGACTCCCTGCCGGAGGAGTTCAGGCCCTTCGCCTGGAGCACCACGCACCTCCTCTACTTGGGAGTCTACCTCAGCCCCGCCGAGGACGCCTGGCCGGCGAACTGGCAAGAGCTGGAGGCCAAAGTCACCGCTCGCCTAGGGCGCTGGACAGGACTGCTCCGAGTGTTGTCCTACAGGGGTCGAGCGCTGGTCATAAACCAGCTGGTGGCCGCCATGTTGTGGTACCGGTTGGTCACTTTGATCCCTCCCCCTGCGTTTGTCGCCAAGATGCAGAAGAAGCTCGTCGACTTCTTCTGGGACAAAAGGAAGCACTGGGTCGCTGCCGCGGTTCTGAGTCTCCCGCTTAGGGAGGGCAGTCAGGTGCCTTCGCACCCAGGCGGCGACTTTCCGTCTTCAGACGCTGCAGAGATACCTGTACGTGGAGAATCCTCCTAGATGGTGTGCGCTGGCGACGTATTTCTTCCGCCAGCTGCACGGCCTCAATTACGACACGCAGCTCCTGTTTGTGAGAGTGGGCGGCACACGTGCCTGCCTGCGGGAGCTGCCTGTCTTCTACCAGGAACTACTATGGGTTTGGAACAGCGTCGCCTCCAGGCGCAGTTCTCCCCCGTCAGGAGTGGCGGCTGTCCTTCGGGAGCAGCTGCTCAGGAATCCGCACCTCCACGACCGCGGGTTCGGGTGGCTGGTGGAGGGCAGGGCTGTGCCTGGAAAGGTGACTAGAGTCGGGGACCTGCTCAATGGCGGAGGAGCGGGCTGGATGGTGCCGGAGGAGCTGGCGCAGCACCTGTCCTGGGTCAACGTCCGGCTCGCGGTCAAAGCCATCGAGTCGCTAAAAGTGGCACTGGGCCCCAACTCCACTAGGTGTATCGAGGAGGCTCAGGCACGTGGGGCGATCCCGTCCGAGCTGACCTCCGTTCGGACGGAATTCCTTATCGGCGCCCGGCCCCGAATCCTCCCTCGGGAGCCGCCGCCTCACCACTTGAGCCTTCTCGGGGAAATGCCCTTCGTGCCCTTTCATTCCGCACAGAGGCGTTTCCTGTACGGGCTGCTCCTGCACACTCTCCACTTTGCCATCTTCGTCTGCCGTCCAGACACGCCTTGGCGTGCCATCCTGCCATCCGACGGAGGCAAAGGTCCCCAATGGAGGGCTCTCTACGCGGGAGTCTTCCCTTGTTCTATTGGGGACTTGGCCTGGAGGGTGTTGCACGGAGCAGTCCCGTGCAATATGGTTTTAAATAGGTTCACGGACTCCCAGGCTGCTTGCCATTTTTGCGGCCTGGAGGAGTCCGTCTTTCACATATACACAGAGTGTGAGAGGTTGCAGCCCCTCTTTCATTATTTGAAGGGGCTGCTCCTCGATTTTTGGTTGCACTTCAGCCCCACGCTCCTGATCTACGGTCACCCGGTGCGGAGGGGAGCAGGCAGGTCGGAGGACCTCCTCGTAGGACTGCTCCTGGGCCTGGCTAAAAAAGCCATTAATTGGTCCAAGCAGCGGGCGGTCGAGGGGGTCGTTCGGCCCGATTGCCTGCCTCTCTTCCGCAGCCATGTTCGCGCCCGGGTGGCCCTGGAGATGGAGCACGTGGTGTCCACCGGCACGCTTGAGTTTAACGCGACCGGTGGGCGCCGCGGGGACTGGAGTGCATCATCACCCTGGGCTACCAAATTTTAATTTAAGTTGTTAAGGTTTATTTAAAGTTTATTGATTTACAGTTTATTTGGTTTAGTGTCCACACAAAAGAGTACACGGTTAGCGAAACTTATCCTTTACTTCTGCTTTTGATAAGCCACCTGCGCTGCAAGGTTTCATTCTTAGCCTTTTCGAGGTTAGTTTATTATAGAAAAACAATGATTCACGTTTTGTTCTGCAGTGTCTGCATTATCTATGCTGCAGACTAAGCAAGTTGGTCTTTTATCTAATTATACCCCTGTCTCCATGCCTTCGGGAGATACTTTGACCTTTACTATAGTCCTTTAAGCAGTTCAACTAATCTTAAACATTACAACTGATTTGCCCTTACATTATTACAATTAATTTTTTTTACTCTTACAGTGTGAGTTCGGATAATGGCAGCAAAGTTTTGGATGAGCTCAAGTTTACGGAGGATGGTAGATGGGAGGCCAGTCAGGAGCGCATTGGATTAGTCGAGTCTAGAGGTAACAATGGCATGGATGAGGGTTTCAGGAGCAGAGGAGCTGAGGCAGGGGCGGAGACGGGCGATGTTACAGAGGTGGAAGTAGGCAGTTTTGGTGATGGAGAGGATATGGGGTCGGAAACTATTCTAAGGGTTAAATAGGACGGCAAGGATACAGAAGTCGGGTTCAGCCTCAGAATGGCCAGGGAGCGGGATGGAGTCCGTGGCTAGGGAACGGAATTTGTGGCAGGAGCCGAAGACTTCAGTCTTCAAATATTTAGTTGGAGGAAATTTCTGCTCATCCAATATTGGATATCAGTCTTGACATATCAGAGGCTGTGGATGGGTCGAGAGAGGCGGTGGTGAGGTAGAGCTGGGTTCTATAAACATTGACTGGAGCCAGAGAGAAGGTTGGGTGCTGGCACCAACCGCCGGATGACACTGAGCGGGTTTGGGGATGCAGGAGTCGGTCCGGGTGCAGGGGAGGAGAGCAGTCATGGCAGTTTGAGGAAGGAGGAGCTGGGGGCAGATACAGGGGAGGAACCAGGGTTGGTTTGGGGGGAATGGGGCTGGATGAGGAACTCGGGCCCCACATTTGGTGCTGCTCCACCATCACCCCGAGAAGACAGAATCGGACCGATTGGTGCCGCCTGCTGAAGACGGCCGTTAATTGGCCGCGACGACAGATCCGCGCGAGAGCCCGGGCCGTGCTGCGGTTGGTTGCTCGGTTGTGAGTGACAGGACCAGAGTGACGAATGGTGATTGGGCAGCCCGCTTTGAATGACGGCAGGAGCAAGCGGAAAGACGATTGGCTGTTTGGCTGCGCCTGACGGTTTGAGGGCGGGATGGAGTGACGGTCCCTGACTGTGATTGGCTGGCTCGGGTTTGACAGTTGGACGGCGCCGCGTGTGGGCGGGCCGTTCGACGGCGACGCACTATGATTGGACGCTCGGGTTTGATTGGCAGTCGGGGGAGGCGGTCTGCTACGACGGATCTGGGCTCCGATTCGATGTCCGGCTAAGATTGACAGCACGAGGGGGGCGGGCGTTAATGAGAGAGCCCAGCTGTGATTGGTGGAGCCGGGAGGCGGGGAAGGGGGGGCGGGGTGGTTATCTCAGGCCGCAGCTGCAGTCGGCGCAGTCGCGGCTGCGAGTGGAATGGATGTAGCGGCCGGCCGGGAGACATTGCTCGGTGCCGGATACAGTCCCGCAGCGGTCGGAGGAAGCAGCACTCGGCGCAGCGCCGTTCAGGTACAGGCGGAGCGCGGGGAAGGCCCGGGCTGTGTGGGTCTCAGGATTTCCCTTTCAATCAGAGCGGAGGTGCCGGCTCCCTGTCCCCCACCTTCCCCCCCCCTTGCTCAGTCCCTGGCCGGCGGCCAGCGCACCGCTCGCATTCCGCTCTGATCAGCTGCCGCCCCGGCTTCAGCTTTGAAAGGCAGCCGCCCCCTTCATTGCTGCTAGGATCAGGCCGCCGCTTCAAAGTGACCTCCAGCCGGTGCAAGTTTTTGCGGGCTTGAAAGGAGCCGAACCGGGCTGGGCTGGGTTGCCCACCTGCCTTGGCATCCAGAGTGGGTGGTCCGGGTTTGTGTGTATGTGTGTGTGTTCACATTGTGCCCACTGTGAGCAGCACCCAGTGCTACCCACCCAACCCCAAACATGGGCTGTGCCTGGAAAGAGCTTCCCATTGCTGGGGTGGGCACTGCTCCTGTGCCTGGCGGTGGGCGCCGGCCTGTGCCTGGCGGTGGGCACTGCTCCTGTGCCTGGCGGTGGGCACTGCTCCTGTGCCTGGTGGTGGGCACTGCTCCTGTGCCTGGCGGTGGGCACTGCTCCTGTGCCTGGCGGTGGGCGCCGGCCTGTGCCTGGCGGTGGGCGCCGGCCTGTGCCTGGCGGTGGGCGCCGGCCTGTGCCTGGCGGTGGGCGCCGGCCTGTGCCTGGCGGTGGGCGCCGGCCTGTGCCTGGCGGTGGGCGCCGGCCTGTGCCTGGCGGTGGGCGCCGGCCTGTGCCTGGCGGTGGGCGCCGGCCTGTGCCTGGCGGTGGGCGCCGGCCTGTGCCTGGCGGTGGGCGCCGGCCTGTGCCTGGCGGTGGGCGCCGGCCTGTGCCTGGCGGTGGGCGCCGGCCTGTGCCTGGCGGTGGGCGCCGGCCTGTGCCTGGCGGTGGGCGCCGGAAAGGGCATCATCACCCATTAAAGTGGGGTGTTTAGTTACCTCCATTGTATTGGTACCAACATGGTAAATAAGCCCAGTGGCAACTGTTAGATAAGCAATACACTTACTGCTTAACTGACCCCCTAAGATTACTTGGTTAATTAATTATTGATCTATTTCTCTTTTTTAATGAGTACTTATGAAAATGTGAAACTTTTTAAAGAGAGTGTCTCGCCATCAGGGAAAGGGTTGTGCTGGAGTTTCTGAAGGGGGCTCGATGGCCAAGATTAAACCGAGTGTCATATATCTTGCCGTAGCAGGTTCAGCATCTGAAGCCACACCATCACTATTATGATGTTTTCCCGCAATTAGACGTTTGAACCAATTTAATCGACCAATGTTAAAACAGAGATTTGTGACGCAGTGATATCGTGTGAAATGACAAGGAGGTCACGGCAGCCTCTTATAGAAACCATCCCACGATCAGAACCTGGTTAAAATAATCTGGGTCCTTCCTATGTTACCAGTCGCTAGAGATAACAAGGATTCTTTGGGCTGCTTAAACTGAATGAAGAGGTTACCAAGAAGCGTCAAAAACTGCAAGTGCTGGGAATCTGAAGCAAAAACAGAAAATTTTCAACACTCAACATGCCAGGCAGAATGTGGAGAGAACAGAGGAGTCTATGTTTCAGCAGACTGTAGGTCTACATCGAAAAGTTAATTTTCCTGTTCTCTTCACAGATGCTGGCTGACCTGCTGAGTGTTTTCAGTTTTTGTTGAAGGAGTTACTAAGATTGACTTGGTTAGGAAGGTTGTTTAACATGGGTTAGTGATTCTCCTTGGGGAGGAGAGAGAGACTCTTTGTAATTGTGTCACTCTGTCTAAGTGCCTTGTACCATTGGGATTGGCCATCCATCCCAATCTGATCAGCACTCTTTGATTTTTAAAAAAAATCTTAATTCAGTAGGGCAAAGTGATGAAGCTAATTTAAAATACTTTGTAACTGATTTAAAACCTGCCCATGTGGCAGCTTCCTGGTGAGGCGGGGTCTGAGTGGTGGGATTGCCCCAGAACCAACAGAGTTCTTGATCTCTGCCCCTTCTTACTGATTACCTCGAGTAGTATTGGCCGATGCCTAGGAGCAGAGTAAATGGCTGCAGTCTGGCTTGGAGAGGAAATGAAGCCTTGTCTACCGTAAGAAAGAAAGACTTGCATTTATATAGGGCCTTCCATGACCTTACAGCAATGCAGCAGCCATGCACACAGTAAGGTCCCACAAACAGCAATGTGATAATGACCAATTAATCTGTTTTAGGGATTCTGGTTGAGGGATAGATATTGGCCAGGAGAACTTCCCTGCTGTTCTTCGAATAGTGCCGTGGATCTTTTTCATCCACCTGAGGGGGCAGGTGTCTCATCCGAAAGACGGCACCTCCAACAGTGCAGCACTCCCTCAGTACTGCATGGCTGAGCCATAATTGAACCACAGCTAACATCTAATTTAAATGAGAAATCTGGTGGTGAACTGCCCTTTAGGTGGTGGAGCGCCATTAAATGGAGCGATTGACTTGTCCCATTTGTGTCTGTCACAGTGCAATAACCAGCCTTGTCTGCTTCCCTCCCCTCCCGCACTATATAAATGCAAGTTGTTGTTGAGTGGATAGCCGTTCCCTTTAGCAGTGTATAGAGGGAGTGGAGATGAGCTATGCTATTTCCTGTGTCAGTGCCTGTTAAATGATGGACTGCAAGTGGCGGTTTTGGTGTGAAAATGATGCATGTGTTGTGTGCTGGTATAGTTTGGAATCTGGCCATGCTTAACTCCCAGTGTTGCCTGTTAATCTGTTTGTTGCAGTAGTGTGATACCAAATATCTGTCAGAGATTACTCCTGTCGGTCTCTGTTTATAGACCTTGGACATTTTGTTTCAATCGGGAGTTCAGAATAATGGTGGGTATGTGAAATTTTGTTACTGTGTCCAGTTGTACAACAATAAGGTACTTTTACACTTGCTGATCTCCTTTGTATAGAGATTGTAGGGCTCCTACAACCCTTGGAGAACTCTGCGTTCTTCCAATTCTGCCCTTTGTGCGCCCCCACTCTCTTTGCCCCACCATTGGCCGTCATACTTTCAGCAGTCTAGGCACTAAGCTCTGGAATTCCTTCCCTAAACCCCTCCACCCTCCCCTCCTCCTTTTAAGATGCTCTTTAAAACCTACCTCTTCTGTCCAAATATCTCATGATGTGATTCAGTGTCGGTTTTTGTCTGATTATGCTCCTGTGAAGCGCCTTTGGATGTTTTACTATGTTAAAGGCGCTATATAAATGCAAGTTGTTATAATAAGATCCAGAATGCAAACCAAACTGAATTTGAATGGTTGACATTGGGAGAGTCTCTCCATGAGTAATTTATTGCACGGGTTCTGTTTTGGCTCAAGGAGAGAGGTTATCCATGGGGAAAATGTAAATCTCTCTGGGATTAACAGTGATGAATGCTTTATAATCAAGTTCTACATCTTGAGGTGCTGACAGAAAGTGTAGCTGGCACATCTGCCTTCTAGCTGATACCTATTGAGCTCTCCTTACTAAAGAATGCAGAGTTTATGGAAAAATGGACCCAGTGTGTGTGATAAAGTCCTGCCATAGTGTCAGAAACCTCTCTGTTGAGCAGATACCAATTGGTTAATGTATTTTCAATTCCATGGGATTGGTTCCTGCATTTACACTGCTGAAACTGGTGGCATTTACATGGGTCAGTTACCTGGACATTAGGGTATTTGCACTGTAGAGAGTGGCCAGTGTAGGAACACCATGTATCTGTGGGCCTGTAGTATAAGTACCGCCCTGTAGATTTTTCTCCTTCCAAATTTGTTTGGCTTGTGTCTGCAGAGCATTTAGGCTGAAGTACTGCTGGGTACAGGCCTGTCACTGGTGGGTGGGGTGCTGGGGGAGAAATGATGGGAGCAATTTGAGGCGATGAATTAAGATCCTCACCGATCATTTAAAGAGTTTAGCTTAAATGTAATTTTTTTGTTTTTGTTTGTTTCAGTACAGCATCTTAGGAACAGGAGTAGGTCATTCGGCCCCTCGAACCTGTTCCGCCATTCGACTAGATCATGGCTGATCTGCACCTCAACCCGGTTTGCCCGTCTTTACTCCATATCCCTTGATATCCTCACCTAACGAAAATGTATCGACCACAATCTTGAAAGCTTCAATTGACCGAACGTCCACAGCGTCTTTGGGAGGTGGGGTGGGGGGAAACTAAGAGAGTTCCAGATTTCAACTACCACATGTGGAAAAGTGTTTCCTGATTTCACTCCTAAATGGCCTAGCTCTAATTTTAAGATTGTGCCCACTTGTTCCGGATTCCCCACAAGAGGAAATAGATTCTCTCTCTGTACCTTGTCGAATCCCTTTATCATTTTAAAAACCTCAATCAGATCACCTCTCAATCTCCGATACTCAAGGGAACATAAGCCAAGTTGATACAACCTGTCCTCATAATTTACCCTTTAAGCCCTGGCACCAATATGGTAAACATGCTACAGGTGAGTTTCTGTCACAGCCTGGGTCTTGGGAAAGCAAGCCAGTCTTTATAACGTGCAGCCAGTTTTTCTGTAAACTGGAATATAAACCGAAAATGCTGGACATACTCAGCAGGTCAGGCTGCATCTGTGGAGAGAGAAACATCTTTGAAACATAATGTTTCAGGTCTTTGGCCTTTCGTCAGAACTGGAAAATGTTATAGATGCAACAGGTTTTAAGCACGCACAGAGGCAGGGAAAGGGGGAGGAGAGAACAAAAGGGAAGGTCTGTGATAGGGTGGAAGGCAGGAGAGATTTAAATGGCAAAAATGATGATGGTGCAAGGGAAAAGGGGGTGGCAATGGGACAAGTAAAGAAACAAAAGATGGGTCTAGAGAAGGTGTAAATGGCAATAGCAGAACCATTACTGGGAGCAGTGGTTATGATTGTTGAACTTGATGTTGAGTCTGGAAGGCTGTAAAGTGCCTAATCGAAAGATGAGGTGCTAATCCTCGAGCTTGTGTTGAGCTTCATTAGAACAGTGTAGGAGATCAAGGTCAGAGTGGGACTCAGAATAAAATGGCAAGTGACCGGAAGCTCAGGGTCACGCTTGCAGACTGATCGGAAACTGTAAACTGACCTCGCTGTGCGGCTGTTCCACGTGTGCAGAGTGGCACCACCAAGAACAGTGGCCCGAAGGTACAGTGACGTGACGATAACCGCAGTGCATTGTTAGTGCCGGAGCAGCATGTTCTCTAGCACTAGAAGGGCACCTGGGGGGAAGAGGGGTCAGGAAGCCTCAGTAAAAATAAGCATGTGTTCCTGGGCTGTCAGTGTTACACTTATCTCCCACCTGTGGAAGACCGACCTCATCTGGAGCCCCCTCCTTTGGATAATGGGAATTAGCAGGATACATTCCTCTTCATTATACTGACAGCTTTCTCCTCCCACGTACAGTTGGTTTTCTACCAGAACTGCAACTACGGGGTATATTGTCATGGAAACTGTCCATATTACAATTTCAAGAAAAAATCATAATGAAATGATAAATGGCTTAATTCCTCCTATATATTTTTAAAAACTTTTTATTATACAAAGTCCAAGGCACCTCCAGCCAAGGCCTTCTGCCCGTCTGATCTATGGCGCATTGGCAAATGCACGAAGGTTTAAGCCTGTAGCTCCCCACTCTTCGTCTGCACAAAAAGGGCAGGGGTGTCATCCGGGCAAGGCAATCCGTAAGACATAGATAATGCGCTACTGCAAATTGTCTACCGGGGCCTGTAGTTCAGGGCGTCACCGGGGCTGAAAAGAGTAGGAGAAAATAAGTTTCATGAGTTAGCGTTTAGGTTTTTAAAAAATCTGTAGACTGTAGGAGAGTCTGGGAGCTAAGGTGTTCCAGAGTTTTGGGGTACTGAGGGGAAAAAAAGTGAATAGGAGGCAACATGATTAACACTCAAAGGGGAAGACTATTCCATGATTTGAGTTTAAATCTCACTCACTCGTCTCAAGGAAGTGAAAGCGGAAAAGAAAAATGGTTCTCGGGTGGCGGTTACTGCAGTCGATGGCCTTCCGTGCACCTTGTTCCCATCCATCTTTAACCATCGGGTTTCACAACTGAGCCCTTGGCCTCTAGTGGTTGAACTAAAAGTGTCCGATGAATCTTTTGTGTAAAACGGTCTGATGGGGAATTTTCCCCTCTTCTCCCAAAGGCAGTAGCTGCGGGGGCGGGGGGTTCTGTGATTGCTGGCGGGCTCCTGAGTCTCACCTGAGGGACCATTCTTCACGTGTGAGCCTACACAGTCTATTGGATTGGGCGGGGTGGGGGGCGTCACAGCTCAGTCTGCTGGAGGTTGGGACTCCCTTGTGACTCGCGCTGAATGTTACAGCAGATCTTGGTGGGAGACAGACTAAGTGTAGAAGATTAAAACGTGATCTAATTGAGATGTTTAAGATAATTAAAGGAGTTGATAGGGTAAAATAGAGGGAAACTATTTTCTCTGGTGGGGAGAGTCCAGAACAAAATTAGAGCTAGGCCGTTCAGGGGTGATGTCAGGAAGCACTTCTTCACATAAAGGGTAGTGGAAATCTGGAACTCTTCTGCCACCCTCCCCCCCCCCCCCCCCCCCCCAAAAGACTGGATGCTGGGTCAATTGGAGCTTTCAAGACTGAGATCGATAGATTTTTGTTAGGTAGGGTATCGAGGGATATGGAGCAAAGGCGAGTAAATGGAGTTGAGATACAGATCAGCCATGATCTAATTGAATGGCGGAGTAGGCTCGGGGCTGAATGGCCTACTCCTGCTCATTCGTGCCGAGACATACTTGACGAACTTTGAATTCTGTTCAACTTTTACCTTCAGGATCACCTTACTGTTGTGTGTTTTACGAGGCAATATTTCATAATCCATTAACTACATAACAGGTGCTTTTCAAGGACTCTTGCAAAGAGATTGGTTGGATAATGAAAGCAAGAAGTGAAGAATGAGTGTCAGTCAGAGAGATGGGGCTCGTATGTTACTTGCAAAAGCAAATATGGCTGACATTTTCTTGGCAAGCGCTGAGAGTGGACTGAAGAGCAGTTCATTCTGACCTTTAGGATGAAGGATAGTTTAAGAGCTGCAATCTCTCTTCTAGTACAGTTACACTTGAGTGCAACCCCAATGCACAAGTACAGTTACCTTTATTGCATCTAGCTTTGTACCTCTTTGGTGTGGAGTCACTCTGATTTCCTCAGTAGGTTAGAATGGACTGCAGTTCATGCCTCAGTTATACTGGTACAACATCTTTGGATTAGTGCAGGGTACAGTGGGGAGTTGCACTGCCCTCTCGCACCAATCCAGGGTGACCTTTATGCACGCCTGTCTAGAACTCTTGCATACAGCTCTGCTCAACGACCTCTGACCGCTGAATCAGACCTTATTTTCCCATTAGAAACTCAAAAGATGGCCTGAGATTTCCAGTGGTACAAGATCATGTCCAGGTAGTTTTGCATCACAAGGACAACTCTGAATTACTAGTTAATTTCCATTGGCGCTGTACACGGAATCACCAAGACCAAGTGTAGCCTTCAGATGAAGTGGGCATAGCGGGCGGGGGACAATTGGAGCAGGGTGCGTAGATGGAATTTAGTCCCCATTTTAACAGCATACGTTCTTATTTTTCTTATACTTTGATTTACATAATGACAGTTTGGAAAGCGGAGAAGTAGTTAGTTGTTTCTCTACAGTATAGGCCGAGGATCTGGGAGACACAAAACTGGGGTGCTACAGCCCAGCTGGTGGCGAGGAGGTGTAATTACAGCGTGACTAGTTTACTGAGGCAGTTTTCCATTATAAATGTGGACATAGGAATTTTTAATGGGAGAAGTGTGACAACAGCAGAGTACGGTTTTGTAGACAGGAAGTGCATGCAAACGTTGATGGTTTTTAATCTAGATTGTGAGAAGACTTATGAGATGGTTATACTCTATTTGGTGTGGCACGAAAAATCAAATTGCAACAGAATTTTAACTTGAGCCTATAACTAACTGAGGGCAGTATAAAGCAGAGCGATGTTCTTGCCCAGATCATTGGGATTCTGGTCTGTTTCTTGGGATTGTGTGAGTTAACTGTGTTTGACGCGGTCACGTGTAACTTTTGGTGAGCGTTGTTTACGGCTGACACAATGCAGATGCTGGAGTTGCCCCCAGAATGCCTGAGGAGCTCAAAGTCAGCATTGTTCCAACATCTTTCCCCCTCACTAAAAATGTCAGAATGCATTGGGTTCTCTCTCGTTGGAAAGTGCAAAAAAAAATCTGAATTTAAAAAGAACAGAATGTAATGGCTGAAAGGTCATTTGTGAGGACACAGCACACAAAGGTACGTATAGAATGGGCAGGCCATTCAGCTCATCTCGCTCATCCTTCCTTCTATAGTGGCCTATGAATCCACCCACCCCCGCCCCACAATCACACCACCCAACTCCCTTGAATGACTCCAGAGTTTTGACCTCCGTAATCTACCCAGAAGAACACTCCAGATATTGCCCTGTGTGAAGAGAGGCCCACCCTGACAACAACCCTGAACCTGACTTTTCCCAGTTTGCCGGTTGCCTTGAAATAGTGTCCCGGATTAACCTTTCCCATTCCACTCCATACCTCATCTCATCTCTCTGCAAGGTTCTCTGCTCATGCACCTCATTTCAAAGCTGAGGATTCTGGGGTTTTTCCTGACCTTTCCTGCTGACTCCTTCTGAGGTAGGCCCAGTTTGCAGGCAACTTCTGTTATAATATCCGAAGGTCTCCTGACAGAGCCATTTTGTGTATAATTTCACTTGCATGTTGAAAGCAGCTTTGATCGTGGACATTGATGGTTGTTGAAAGACCGTCAGATTGTGATGTGCTATATACTGCTGCTTAAATACAAGTAAATCTGAGGGACTCTTCCCTTCTCCCCCTACCTTCCCCTCTCTCCTCCCTCCTCCCCCCCCCCCCCCCCCCAAAATGTTCCCACATCCACATCTGAAGATGCCAATCCATGGTGGGGTATAGATCTGCAGTTGTTGCCCTCCAGTACATCAGCTGACATCCAGGCATGTAGTTCCCAATGGGAGTGATTGGATTGAGATGAGGAGCAGTAGGCCGGGGACCCTGTGGTCAACTGTAGCATCCCAACTCCTGTTTTGGCTTGATCAGCTAGCTCACCGTAGACCTGGCATTGAACCTGGGAGCCTACCTGGTTCACTGTGGTGCATTTATCAATGGACCCACAGAAAGAACCTTATTACACCTCCCCCCCCCCCCCCCCCCCCCCCCCCAACTTTTTAGGCGCCCCCCCAGCAAGTAGTCAGGTAATTGAGAGGTATGAGACAGCTGTCCCGGCTGACTTGCCTTCTGAACTTTTTTCTCTCTCTGTGAGGAGCACCTTGCCCTGCAGTCACCATTTCTTTTTCCTCCCATCTCCTTGGCCATGAGAGTGGGTCAAGGGCACAAAGCCATGCCCTCTCTGGCACAGTGCTGGCACGCCATTGAGATATTAGCCCATTCTGATGAATGAGACTCCCTAAGCACAGTCATTGGGTCAGTGAAGACTGACTGATTCCTTCAAGGAAAAGGATGCCTATGTTCGCGCACAACTGTGCAGACTGTTCAGGTGTCATCGGTTGCTAACTTGTGCGTCCTTAAAAGTGCAGCAAGTTGCCTTGTGAAGGAACGACAATTATGTACTTGTGGGGCTGACCTTTCTCCATTGGAGACTTGGTCCCCTGTGAGTTATCGGTCCTCACTTGCTCTTGGAGTAAATTCTCCAGTGACTGGCCTCGCTGCGGTGTGACAGACTGGTGAGAAACAACGGTGCTTCCACAATTTAAAACGAAGTGCTGTTCTCCCAGTCTCTGTCTCTTCCCCGGTTCCCCTCCGAAGACATTGACTCTTGGGTACGGTTCCACAGGCATCAGCCGCCCTTCAGTGCTCTTGCCGAGTGTCTTCTGTTCGCGTGAACTCTGTTCAACCGTGGGAGCATCACAATCGAGCTAATCCCATATTGGCCTGATCTACATGCTCACACGCACGCACTAACGAGAGTTACTGGATAATCGGGAGCTTTCCCCTGCCCCCTGCCTAGCCAAGGGCAATTGCAGCACCCCTACTGACACGTTGGTTGAGATCGGCCATCTCAACATAGCCTGGGTGTTGAACCTGGGGTCTTCCTGCTCTATGCTCCACAGCGGGGAGGGAACCTGTTTGCTGCAGCACTGACAAAGGGACCTCTCCCCTCTAATAAACTTCGAATGCTTAAGGACAGGAGGGGCGAAAATGGAAGGAGGGGAGCGGGAGACTTGATGCTGCATCGGTCTTAGAATCAGTGCTAACTGTGTCGGGACTAATTTAAAAAAAAAAGAAGTGAGGAGTGGAAAGCACAGCCGACAGGCCCCAATAATTGGGCAGGGGGTGGGGAATGAGAGGGTTAAAGTAGCTGAGTGTATTCAGTGATTAAAAATATTCCGGGATATTCTTAGCGCAGGTATTTTTAGCCAGCATGGACAGCTTGTAGTAAAGGAGCAGGTTTAAGCTGCCTGATTGAAGCTACTAATTAACGGTGTAGTATAAGCTTGTGGCCTTTGGGTGGCTAATTCAGTGTCTGTGCGGTGTTTTTTTTGTTCCTCTTTGATTGCCGAGCATTGAATGAAGCAGGAGACGCTCCCTTTTGCTCTTCAGTGTCGAGATTCCTGCTCCGTGTCTTCGCTCACTGCACACGGCAGAGTTGAATGGTTTGGCCTGCACCGTGGAGGTGAAAGGTTGCGGCAACACCCATGATGGGAGGGAGGTTCGCAGGCCGCTTGTTTTAAAACTGTTCAGATCCGTCGGCAGAGCGACTCCAGCTCTTCCTCATCTAACGATGCATGCGCCTGTATTTATTTCTCATTGCAGTTAGCCTCAGGTGGGGGGGGCCTTCCCCAGAGGGCCCAGTGCCTCTCCATAGCAACCGCTCTGAGGTGGACTGTGATTGTGCCCCCTCCCCAAAGGTTGCTGACGCTGCTCCTTGACCACCCCACCCCTCGGTGACGCTGTCCATCGGAACTCCAAGAACTTGCGCTTCTCCAACCCACCCCCAAGCAAAAATAAAAAATGTTTAATTTAATTATCGCCCTGCATTAAGCCATACTGCTCAACAGGCCCAAGGGTTCACTTATGGTTCGAGGCTCGATATTTAAAAAAAAAATTCTCATCCTTGTTTTCAAATCCCTCCATGACCTCACCCCTCCCTATCTCTGTAACCTCCTCCAGCCCTTCAACCCAACGAGATCCTGCACTCCTCCAATTCTGGCCTCTTGAGCATCCCCGTTTTTAATCACTCCAACATTGGCGGCTGTGTGCCTTCGGCTACCTAGGTCCCAAACTCTGGGATTACATCCCTAAACCTCTCTCTACTGCTCTCTCCTCCTTTAAGACGCTCCTAAAACCTACCCCTCTGACCAAGCTTTTGGTCACCTGTCCCCATATCATCTTATGTGGTTTGGTATCAAATTTTGTTTGATACGCTCCTTTACGCCTTGGGTGTTTTACTATGTTAAAGGCGCTATATAAATACAAGTTGTTGTTGACAACTATGGATTAATGCCTAGTTACATGCAGTGATTCAGCTGCTAAGTGTGTGTATGTGTATTTTAGACTGGATAGATGGACGAACGAAAAGGGGTTAAAGGGATATAGGCACAGGATTGTTAAATATGATTAGAAACTATTTTCTTGTGTGGGGAGGGTAAATACCAATGTGGACTAGTTGGGCCAAATGGTCTGTTTCCTTGTGGTAACTTCTATGTATATCTTTGCTGTGGGGCCTACAGCCTGGAGCTGGAGTTTAGCCGCTCAGTTGCTGGGAGTTATTTTGAGCATTTGTGCTCTGGAGTGTGATTTATGGCACTGGGGGTGGAGGGGAGGGGGGCGCTGGTGCTGGGTTTGAATGTGGTGCATGGAGTTAGCTCTATTTTGAGGTATTTGTGGTAATTTATCTCCCTATCCCTAACTATTGAAGGGTTTCTATATTGGGGGTGGCTGTGTGGTGCAGTTTGGTTTCTCTTTGAACTAGAATATGTTTGTACATCGAAGGCAGTGATGTGGAATCTTGTCAAAGGTGAGGTTTGGGGATGGTCTGAAGTAGTCCTGTGGCAACAGTGGAATCAATGCTCAACCTATATATTCTCTCCTTTTCTCACTCGAAGGTGATGAGTTTGGTGGGGTGCAGTTCCAGTAGGTGACGATGATGCTGTGGTACTTCACCCAAGTGGTTGTTCCTCGGTGCATGTCGGTAGGCTATTCGACTGCGCGGAGAGGGTAGCAATCTTAACCAAGCCTGGTTTTCCCTCCCCACTCCCCTCCTCCCAACCCCGTCCTCGCCCAATACTTTGCAGCAGAGGTGGTTGGATAGTGAGCAGGAGTAGGAAGCAATGCTCCCCCTAAAGTGCGTGGCCCAATTTAAAGGGACCGCGCACAAAAAAATTAAAGGGAACACTGGTAGGATGCCTGGCTGGTATTATTCCCCTTCCTTCCTGTTTAGGCCAATTGCAGCACCCCCAAATGCTGCACTGGCAGTGATCCCCTCGGCCAGCACAGCCTGGAGATGGAACCTGGCATCATCTTGATCTGACTGCACCAGTTGGTGTGTGGGGCTGAGCCAGTGATTGAGTGCTTCTTGAACCCCCCCCCATCCCGAGCTTTTGCCTCTCCATTTGTCCGTCCCTGGATTTTCAATTCTACTCCCACTCTTGCGCGAGAAATGAAGTGGTGTGAGCCAGCACTGAGCTGTGACTTTCTGTTGCCGTATTAAAAGCAGGTCAGGGCGACTCTGCCTTCTACATGCCCATGTTAGCTGGGCCTGTTTAAAAATAAATAAATAAATAAATTGCTCTGTGGGTAGTTGATGAATAACTGAGCTGCGGAGAGACCTTAATCAGGGTGTGGGACTGGTAATGTGAAGCTCGTGCTCAATGTGAATATATACCTCCTCGGGTATACTGTGATAGATTAGACACTCTGCCTATATGATCTATACTGTACCCTGCTCTGTGTATACTGCGCAGTACACCAGTCTCGCACTCTGTACACTTGTCTAACCCAATCCTGCCAGTTCTTGAGAGGTGAAATCGAAACCCATGTCTTCCAAAGACGTCACTCTTGGAATTCCGCAGTCTCTTTCACTCGCTGTACGGAAACTGGGATAATCCTGGATAATCCAGCCTTTCGTTGGAGAGCGATTTAAAAAGCAGAGGGAACGGCACCTAGTCCCAGCCTGGCAACATTCCACGGCAGGTTGGGACAGGGATGGCGAGGCCCCGGTGACACAAGCAGCAGGAAGTCTACTGAAGGGGGGGAAAAAAGACTTGCATTTAAAAAGCATCTCCTCATGTCCTAGAGTGATTCACATGCAATAAATCACTTTGAATTACAGTCAGTGTGTAATGTAGGTGAACCAGGGGCCATGGGTGGCGAGGAGGTGGGTTGCAAATGGTCCCTGGGCAGTATTATGAGCATCACTGGGAATTGATATCCAGAGCCTTGTACAACAGCCCTGTAAGGCACTGGGTCTGTTTTACTGCGGCCATTGCTCCAAATTTTTTTCTTTTGTTCCTCATAAGTTGCCAGTACACCGTCGTGCATCTCTAGGGAATCGAGACTTATTGCATTGCCCCCCTACTCTAATGCATTCTTTCTCCCAGGACCGCAAAACTAGAGCTCTTCACTTAGCTCCTGCAAATCTACAGGCTTTCAAATCCCAAGCTCGTTGTCGCCGAGTGTGCTTTGCTCGGGCGGGAGTAGGCCCCACTGGACTCACTGGCCCTGCTGCTCGCTGCCTGATTAAGAATGGTGCCAGGGAGAAGCATGGCGGCGGAAGGCTGGTCCTGCCTAAACTGCTGCGGCAATGTGAAGAAAGTCTTTATTCTCTTCAACCTTGCTTTCTCAACAAAGACTGAGGAGCATAGAAAGAGAAGGAGGTGCCCTTGGATCTCCCAGGCGAAAAATCTGCTCTCTGTATCTGTTCTTCTCTCCCAGTGTAACTTGGGAATTCTACTTGAATCTGCACCCAGCAACTTTTACGTGATGGAATGGGCATTTTCCTGGCTGCTGATGGGCCAAGTTGGACAGCCTCGACGTCTCTTTTCTCCCCCCCCCCCCCCCCCCCCCCCCCCCCCCCCTTGCTGGAGGGGGCAGTACCTATTTTGGTTGCACTCAACTGAGTTTGTTGCTTGCACTAAGGTCTGGACAACTAGTGGAGTAGGCCTTGGGTGCCATGGTAACAGCAACTATGACTGGCCACCTTGCTGCTGATGGAAGCAGCGGCCCACTCTCAGGGCAGAGGGGGGCCCACACTTTTCGCTTGGCCCTGGTGGCATCTCACTGGTCACTCTGTGTGCTTCAAAAACGGTGAAGCCTAGCGCCGGGGTGGATTTATTATTTCTGGTTGGTTGAGCTGGTCATGTTGGGAGTTACTGTCAGCCACTCTGTCCCATCACCTGCTGCACACAGGTTTTACAAATGTGCTAAAGAACAGTCCTTCCTGCACACTCCTCTGAGTCAGAAGGTGGTAGTTTCATGTCTCATTCCAGAGACTTGAGCACAAAATCTGGGCAGTACTGAGGGAGTGCTGCATTGTCAGAGGCGTTGTCTTTCAGATGAGACATTAAACTGATGTCCTGCCTGCCCCCTCAGGTGGACGTAAAAGATCCCATGCCACTATTTTGATGAAGAGCAGGGGAGTTCTCCCCAGTGTCCAGGTCAATATTTATCCCTCAACCAATGCCTAAAAAAACAGATTTGGTCATTCGCATAACTGTGGGAGCTTGCTGTGTGCAAATTGGCTGCTGCGTTTCCTACATTACAACAGTGACTGTACTTCAAAAGTACTTCATTGGCTGTAAAGCGTTTTGGGATGTCCTGAGATTATGAAAGGCGCTATATAAATGTAAGTTCTTTCCTTTCTTCCTACACGGTTTGTATGTGATCCTGAACTTCCACTGCTGCCTTTGTTTCATTGTTTTCCCTGACGTCGCTCTTCACTTCCCCTGGGCTCTTGTGATATGGAGGTGGCGGAGATGAGGGAGCAGTCATGTGACCGCTCCATGAAGTAATATGTCGGTAGGGATTTACACGCCATCTTCATATGCAGCAAGGCCTCTGTGGTATAAAGGGGACAGGGCTACATGTAGGCCTGTGTTAAAACCCAATAAACAATGTACTGACTGCTTGCTGTTTTCTGCCTGTACAAATATGTAATTTGTGCACGTGCACCAGTAATGTCTCTCTCGCAGAGTTGGATTTGAAAGGTTTCAGCCAGGCCAGGAGTCAAGCTAGTGCTGGCTTACCAAACTGTGTATCTTTTGTCGTTGAAGAATGTATGCATGGAATGTCTGCTCACTGAAGTGAAACACCCAATGCACTTTTAATGCTGTTGCACCTGTTGTTTTCATTATCTGCTGTAGCCTCGAACAAATTGGTCTGGTATATGTCGGCAGGAATTGGGCCTTATAACAGCAGTATTGTTGACGTGGTTGTTGGACCTGGGCCTAGTGACAGCAGTGATGTCAGTATTTGGTGGCAGGAACGGGGCAGCGTGACATTGGTGCTGTCTCCATGTGGCGGTGGGACCTGGGCCTAGTGATATCAGTGTTGTCTATGTGGCGGTGGGACCTGGGTTCTAGTGATATCAGTGTTGTCTGTGTGGCGGTGGGACCTGGGCCTAGTGATATCAGTGTTGTCTGTGTGGCGGTGGGACCTGGCCTAGTGATATCAGTGTTGTCTATATGTGGCGGTGGGACCTGGGCCTAGTGATATCGGTGTTGTCTATATGTGGCGGTGGGACCTGGGCCTAGTGATATCAGTGTTGTCTATATGTGGCGGTGGGACCTGGGCCTAGTGGCAGGAGAGTTGTCAGTGCGCTTGTTTAGTGTGCTATTGTGAAAAATCACACTACTTTTAAGCAAATATACAAGTTTTATCAATATGCTGCTTGTGTGATCTCCATTCGTCCCTTCAAATTGCTGTCGCCAATATTTGCAACTACCAGCACTTCACCCTAGTCTTGATACAATTTGAATTGCTCTTCACACAACCCAAATTTTGCGAGGACAGAATGTTTAATGGTTGTGCCAGGTGAGTTAGAGTGGACGTAGTGGTTGGGGTTTCTTGTTTCTACGCTCTGCAGCCTGTGGTTTTCTGCCTGTTAAAGTGAATGTGTGGAAGGTGGTGGGTTGGCAAGCAGAAAAGCCCTGCCATTATGAATACTTTTTGCCAGCTTTCACGCAGCGGTGGAACCGGGGCAGGGGGGTAGTGGGTTGTGACCCTCCCCAATCGTTTAGTGATCGGCTAACGTGGCTTTGGAGGGCCATCTCCATTTCGCTCCCAGGAGCCTCTGTCGCCCATCTTCTGCCTCCAGGTTCGGCTGGCGAGTCCCGTGCGGTTCCTGGCTCGGCCTTCCAACTAGGTAATGCCCCCCCGTTCCCAGCACAGTCCCCTTCCTGCCAAGTCAGCCAAACCTAACTCCGCCACTGCCTTTCTGCCTTCCTCCAAACGCTGTGACCGATTGACTAAAGTGTGAAACCTGCAGGCCACTTCCACTGTGTTGTGGGACTCTCATATGGAGTTTGAGGCACCTGGTCTTACTCGGGTGATGCCACAGCAAAGTTTAATGGTGTTTCGTTCACCTTATTTAAAGAATGCCATTTTCAGTGAGTCGAGGGAGCAGATGGGGAAGAGGGAGAGAGCTTGGCTTGTCTGGTTAAATTAAGGTCAATAATGCACAGGGGGCAGCTGAGAAAATGTGCCAGTGATAAACGTGTGTTTAGGTAGTCCCAACGCCTCATGTGGATTTGCCTGCCGGGCTGGGATTTCCGTTTGCGCAATGAATATGACGCACGGTTCTCCCATGTCGTTAAGCTTCATGAGCTTCCTTGGAAGCCTTCCACCTTCTTGCTGCATCAGATCATAGTAACATTCCTACATTACTACAGTGACTACACTTCAAAAGTACTTCATTGGCTGTAAAGTGTTTTGGGACCTCCGGAGGTTGTGAAATGTGTTGTAGCAATGCAAGTTCTTTCTTGCATTCATTTGAACAGGAGGAGGCCGTTCAGCCCCTCAAGCCTGCTCCGCCTTTCTATTAGATCATGGCTGATCTGTATCTTAACTCCATTTACCCATCTTTGCTCCATGTCCCTTGATTCACTGCCCAACAAAAATAAAGATCGTCCTTCGGAGACTGTTTAAAGGTGCTGTTGGAGGGCGGTGGGGTGACCTGATTAGCGTAATCCTGATCAGGCTAATTCTCATTGACTCCACCACAGCGAGAGTGCAGGGGATGAGTCACAGCACTGAGCATCCACAGTGAGAAATGGAGAAACTTTGCCATAAAGCTTCAAGTGTTGCAGAAATAAGAACACGAAGAGCGCTCTCGTACTCGTTCGATACATTTTAGCTGTTCATGGCGCAATTTCCTTCGTTACCACCTCCTCTGTTTCGAGAAGGTTTACCCACAAGCCCCAGCCTGTGCCATGCCAGATAAGCCCACCGGCTAATCATTGAGCCTGGGCTGCTTACAAAACCTGCCCCCCTGCGAATCCCTGCACACAACGCATTCCTGATCTTAGAATGGGTTTGAGAGTGCAGAGGAGTTGAGAGCCGGGCTGCTAGTGGTGAGGTTACTTTCTGCTGATTTCACACTCTGCTTTTCACCTTGCCGTTTTACCAACAAACTCTCAAAAGGTTAAAGTTTACATGCATACGAGATCACGTGCCCAACGACGGTGTCTATTACTCATTTTCAATTTGCGAATCAGAAATTTCAATTAGCCACATCTGGTTTCCCAATTAGCCATGTTGGCTGAGGTATTGGACAACACTGGTTGACTGGCAGTCAGCGATTGGATGTAGGGCGATATGTTCACTCTTGATCTCATATTGCTGTAGTTCGACCTAATGTAATAATTCATCCTCTCCCCGCCCTGCGTCTGCCATTGGATCGGGTCCTTTGGATAGCACCACATCCTAACATGGTTGTAATGTGAACTCAGCAATCAGTTACAGCTAAATGACCCTCTGAACCCAACACGTTGGGTCCTTCTCTTCCACCTCCTCCCGGCCAGTCCTGGGTTTAAACTGTGCACAGTGTGTAATTTCAGTGATTGCACTGCTGAGGGTCGGGATTCGCAAGATTTCCTAACTGACGGAAGCAGCTGTGTGACTCATTGCACATTGGGGAAGGGCACATGTGGGCATGGAATTTGTGAGCAGGCAGGGAGAGTGCCAGAGGAGCAGGATCGCAAGCAACAGCTCGGCACAGTTTCCATTTTTCCCCTGTTCCACGAGAGGCCCGGGGGTGGGGCTGGGGGAGGGAGGGAAACCACCCACCCGACTTAAGGATTTGTGGGGATCCAAGTTGGTATGCGGCATGAGGGAGCTCTCTCCTCAACAACAGCTACTTTAACATAGTAAAACGTCCCAAGGTGCTTCACAGGAGTATTATAACACAAAAAATTTGACACCGAGCCACATGGAGAAATTAGGGCAGGTGACCAAAAGCTTGGTCAAAGAGGTAGGTTTTACGGAGCGTCTTAAAGGAGGAAAGAGAGGCGGAGAGGTTTAGGCAGGGAATTCCAGAGCTTGGGGCCTAGGCAACAGAAGGCACGGCCACCAATGGTTGAGCGATTATAATCAGGGATGCTCAAGAGGGCAGGATTAGAGGAGTGCCAATATCTCGGGGGTGGGGGGGTGGTTGTAGGGCTGGAGGAGATTGCAGAGATAGGGAGGGGCGAGGCCATGGAGGGATTTAAAAACAAGGATGAGAGTTTTGAAATCTAGGCGTTGCTTAACCGGGAGTCAGTGTAAGTCAGCGAGCAGAGGGGTGATGGGCGAACGGGACTTGGTGCGAGTTAGGACACGGGCAGCCGAGTTTTGGATCACCTCAAGTTTACGTAGGGTAGAATGTGGGAGGCCAGCCAGGAGTGCGTTGGAATAGTCAAGTCTAGAGGTAACAAAGGCATGGATGAGGGTTTCAGCAGCGGATGAGCTGAGGCAGGGGCAGTGATGGGCAATGTTACGGAGGTGGAAATAAGCGGTCATAGTTATTTTGCGGATATGTGGTCGGAAGCTCATTTTGGGGTCAGGTATGACACCAAGGCTGCGAACAGTGTGGTTCAGTCTCAGACAGATGTTGGGGAGAGGGATGGAGTCAGTGGCTAGGGGATGCAGTTTGTGGCGGGGACCGAAAACAATGGCTTCGGTCTTCCCAATATTTAATTGGAGAAAATTTCTGCTCGTCCAGAACTGGATGTCGGCAAGCAGTCTGACAATTTAGAGACCGTGGAGGGGTCGAGAGAAGTGGTAGTGAGGTAGAGCTGGGTGTCGTCAGCGTACATGTGGAAACTGATGCTGTGTTTTCAGATGGTGTCGCCAAGCTGAGAAATAGGAGGGGGCCAAGGATAGATCCTTGGGGGACACCAGAGGTAACGATGCAGGAGCAGGATGAGAAGCCGTTGCAGGTGATTCTCTAGCTACAATTAAATTGATAAGAATGGAACCAGGCGAGTGCAGTCTCACCCAGCTGGGTGACAGAGGGGAGGCGTTGAAGGCTGGAGTGGTCAACCGTGTCAAAGGCTGCAGACAAGTCAAGAAGGACGAGGAGGGATAGTTTACCTTTGTCACAGTCGCAAAGGATGTCATTGATGTCACTTTGATGAGAGCCGTTTCGGTCCTGTGGCAAGGGCAGAAACCTGATTGGAGGGATTCAAACATGGAATTGCGGGAAAGATGGGCACGGATTTGGGAGGCGACAACACGTTCAAGGACTTTGGAGAGGAAAGGGAGGTTGGAGATGGGGCGGTAGTTTGCAAGGACAGAAGGGTCAGGGGTTGTTTTTTTGAGGAGGGGGTGATGACGACAGATTTGAGGGAGAGGAGGACAGTACCCGAGGAGAGAGAACCGTTAACAGTGTCAGCTGACATGGGAGCCAGAAAAGGAAGTTGGGTGGTCAGTTTGGTGGGAATCGAGTCGAGGGAGCAGGAAGTGGGTTTCATGGACAAGATGAGTGTGGAGAGGTCATGAGGGGAGATCAAAGAGAAACTGGAGAAAGATGTGAGTTCAGGGCTAGGGCAGGGGGGAACCGGAGAGGAAGTTTGTCCCAGTGGGCTAGAGGAAGGAAGGGAAGTGGCAGAGGCAGCTGAACGGATGGTCTCAATCTTAGAGACAAAGAAGTCTGAGTTCCTCACACGTGTTGTCGGAGGTGAGGGTGGAGGAGACAGGGGAGAGGGGTTTAAGAAGACGGTTAGCAGTGGAAAATAGGAGCCGGGGTTTATCTTTGCATTCCAGAATGATTCTGGAATAGTGACCAATTTTGGCAGACGAGAGCAGGACCCGATAATGCTTTATGTGGTCCAGCCAGATCTGGCGGTGAATGGCTAAACCAGTTGTCCGCCATATCCGTTCAAGTCTGCGTCCCTTGGACTTAAGGGAGCAAAGATGAGGGCCGTACCAGGGGGAGCGGCCAGGGTGAGAGAGTGTAATTGTTTTAATAGGGACTAGGGCATCAAAGGTGGTGGTGAGGGTGTGGTTGAGCAGATCGGTAGCTGCAGAAATGTCATGGTGACTGGAGGGTCAAAGGCTGGACAGTTGGGATTTCATGAGTGCAGTTGTAAGAGAGTTGGGAGAGAGTTTTTTCCAGGGGCGGACACAGAAGGAGATAGGGTTGGGGTGGAAGGGGGATGTGGGTGGAGAGCGATACGAGGAAATGGTCAGAGATGGCCTTATCTGCGATTGACACGATGGGAGTAGCGAGGCCATGAGAGATGGCAAGGTCGAGGGGGTGGCCGTGAGTATGAGTTGGGGAGTTTACATGGAGGGAGCGATTAAGGGATGATAGGAGGGCAGTGAACTCCACGGAGAGAGAGCATGATGAATTGAGATGGAGGTTGAAATCACCGAGGATGAGAAGTCGTTTGGTGCAGAGGCTGAGGGAGGAAAGCAGTGAAGATATCTCAGTAATAAAATTTTTATGGTACTTGGGTGGGCGGTAGAAAACGAGAATTTTAAATGAGAGGCGAGAGGGGTGGAATAAGGTGAGGTGCTCAAAGGAGGAGAACGTGCCGGAGGAGTAGGGGGGCAGACCAAGGTGTGATTTGGTGATGAGAGCCATACTGCCACCACGGCGGTCTGAGTGGGGCAAGTGGTGGAAGGTATAGCCAGGCGGGGAGACTTCATTTAAGGGTAAGGTGTCATCACCCCTCAACCAAGTTTCTGTCACGGCCGCCAGTGGTGGAGCGATGAACCTCTCCAACTCTCTCCTCCTTTTAATGCGCTCCTTAAAACCTACCTCTTTGACCAAGCCTTTTGTCACCCATCCTAATATCTCCTTATGTGGCTTGGTGTCAAATTTTGTTTGATAATCGCTCCTTGGAGTGCCATGGGATGTTTTACTACGTTAAAGGTACTATATAAATGCAAGTTGTTGTTGCATGGGGGAGTCATGGCAGAGCTCTATCCCATCCTCGGCTGATGTGGATCACCACATGACAGCCCTACCCACATTCCCAGCGACATCGGTGGCGAGGGCTCATACTGCTGCCTGCAGATGTGCTAGCAAAGGCCGCCTCTCAGAGCTCCTTAGAATTGCATCACCCACATTCTCCGTAACCTCAGGTACATCTGTTAGTCATTTTTTCTTTTTGTTCTTGGTATATGGGCACGGTCACATTTTTTTTGCCCATCCCTCATAGCCAAAGTGATGGTTTTTATATAGCTGAGCCACTTCATAGGGCATTGAGTCACCTGCATAGGGTGGGACTGGAGTCACGTGAACCGCGCTAGAGCTGCACCCTCCCAGGTCATTTTATTTTCTGCTGCAACTGATTTATTTTACAGCTTGCATTGGTGGGAACTGAACTCTTGACCTCAAGGGTGTGAGTCCAGCACTATAACCACTAAGAGTTTATATGAGGGAGAATAGAGGGTTACGCTGATCAATTTAGATGAGGAAAGACTGGAGGAGGCTCGAGTGGAGCATGGACTGGTTGGGCTGAATGGCCTGTTTCTGTGCTGTATATCCGATGTAATGTAAAAAAGACACCATACCTGCAATGACTGTGATGTGAGATAGAGGTTTATGTTGTTCGATGTGCCCTGGTGGGTAGGGTTGCCAACTCTGGTTGGATGTATTCCTGGAGGTTTCATCACATGGACTCCAACTGCCCCCCCCCCCCCCCCCCCCCCCAGCCCTCACACCATTGGTCTCCCTACAGGTCCATCTTCATGCCAATTGGAAGGAGAACAGACTCTTTGTAACCCAATTGGATGATTCTTGAGAGTCAAGTGCCAGTCAAAAATACTTTTTTCTCCCATCTCCAATATTTTTATAACTAAAGTGTGAATAGAAAATTTAAAAAAACACTTTTTTTAACACCTCTATAATTTTTCTCTCTGGTCATGAACATACAAAAATGACAGACAGGAAAAGACCCACTGGTCCATCGCGCATGTCCCACAGTGTCAGCTGTGGCTCAGCTGTAGCACTCTCGCCTGAGTCAGAAGGTTGTGGGTCAAGTCCCTCGGCTTGGACTTGAGCACAAAATCTAGGCTGACACTCCAGGGGAGTGCTGCACTGTCAGAGGTGCCGTCTTTCAAATGGGACATTAACCCGAGGCTCCGTCTGCCCCCTCATTGCTATGTGAGACCTTGCTGTGCGCAAATTGGCTGCCCTGTTTCCTACAATTCAAATATACTTCATTGGCTGTAAAGCACTTTGGGATGCCCTGAGGTTGTGAAAGGTGCTATATAAATACAAGTTCTTACTTTTCTTTCTTTCTTATAGTTGTGATGCCTTATGATACAGGCACTCCCTACCCACCTGGAGCCATGTAACCTCCAGGTTTGCTCACAGCAGTGTCTAGGAGATTAATGTTTAATTCCTGGAGACTCCAGGGCAATCCTGGAGCGGCTGAGAACCCTACTAGGGGACTCAAGACCCAGGTGTGCAGTACAGTCTCCAGCTGCTTGTATACTGCGTGGGAGTGGCACCAGCTCCCAATGCACCTCAGCTGGGGCTAAACTTTGCTAAGGCGGCCCTGTAATCCTGCTGAAGAACTGGCTGTCCTGGCTTGCTGGCCTTAACGAATCACATCAGGTTTACTTTTAGGATCAAGAAAGAACTTGCATTTATTTAGAGCCTTTCGTGATCTCAGGGCATCCCAAAGCGCTTTACAGCCAATGAAGTACATTTGAAGTGTAGTCACTGTTGTAATGTAGGAAACGTGGCAGTCAGAGTCACGGAAACAGCAATGAAATAATGACCAGACAATCTATTTTAGTGATGCTGATTGAGGGATATATATTGGTCAGGACACAGGGAAGAACTCCCCTGCTTCTCTTCGAAATAGTGCCGCGGTTTAACGTCTCATCTGAAAGACGGCATCCCTGTCAGTGCAGCACTCCCTCAGTACCGGCACTGAGGTGTCAGCCTAGATTGTGCGCTCAAGTCTCCGAGTGGGGCGTGAATCCACGAGTTCAAGTTGCGCTCAGCCGAAGAAGGCACGCGGAAAAGTGACCAGCGCCATTAGCGTGGCTCCTGGTTTGCTATAAGAGCAGCTTCCCTCGGCAAGGATCTCAGACACTGCGTTACGTTGGAGTGCTTTGTGGCGAGAGCTGGTTTGGTGTGGTTCCGGTGATTGAGGAAAGTTGACAGAGGAGTCACTGGAAAATAAACAAGCATGCTCAGTGCAGCCACTGTGTCTTACAAGACAATGCCTCAATTGTTTTTTTCCCCAAGCTGCCACATTCGCAGTCCCTGTTTGTGTGAAGTAATAGTTATTTTCCGACAGCATAAACAATTTAAACTGTACTCCGCAGAGGATTCCAGTGTGGTTAGAGTGCTGGGAGTGGTCCTTCTGCACTGACTTTAAATTTAGACATTAAAAGATCAGTCGCAGCTCATGCTGCACCGGCCTCTGACCTGTAGAAAAGCGCCCCAAGATTCTTGATCGAAGTGTAATCGGACAGCAATCGACGCAGGCGATATTAGGAGTGGCGACTAAAAGTCTGGTCAAAGAGGTGTGTTTTAAGGAGGAGAGAGGGGTAGAGAGGCAGAAAGGTTTCGGGAGAGAATTCCAGAGCTTGGGGCCGAGCTGAAGGCACGGGCACCAATGGTGGGGCGAAGGAAGTGGGAGATGTGCAAGAGGCCGAGTTGGAGGATTGTGGAGTTCTGAGGGTTGTAAGTCTGAGGAGGTTACAGAAATAGGGAGGGGGCGAATATGAGAATTTTATATTTGTGCGTTGGGGGACTGAGAACCAACATAGGATCTTTGTCTCTCGCCTCTGCTGCTAATGCCCCCTACTTCCCCTCTCCACTGCTGAAACCATCATTACTTCGAGGGTTGATTTGTCAAATACTGACCTTAACTGAGCTCCCCGCCTCCAACCCTTCCCATCTTCATCTAATCCAGAACCCTGTGGCCCAAGTGCTCCAGCATATCCAGATCCACTGGCTCCTGTTGAATCGATTTCAGAATTCTTTGTTTTCAAATCCCCTCTGTGGCCTTGCCCCAGCCTCTTTGGGTAATCTAATTCCTGTAACCCACCATTTCCTTGGCTCTGGGTTATTGCTTGCTCCTGCCATCTCTGATCCGCCATCAGATCTTTCAGCCATTATACCCCTAACTTTGAAATCTTCATTGAAAACCACACTGCTTTCAAAAGCCTCCTTTAAAAAAAAAAAAAATCTATCTCTCTAACTGTGAGAGAGAGATTTTTCTTTAACCAGTCCAGCAATATTCAATTTTAAAATTCTCATCCTTGTTTTCAAATCCCCCCATGGCCTCACCCCTCTCTATCTCTCTAACCTCCTCCAGCCCTACAACCCTCCGAGATCTCTGACCACCTCCTATTCTGGCTTCTTGTGCATCCCCAATTTTCTTCGCCCCACCATTGGCAGCTGTGTCTTCAGCTGTCAAAGCTCTGGAATTTCCTTCCTAAACCTCTTCGCCTTTTTCCTGCATTAAAGGAGGTATATAAATGCAAGTTGTTGTTGTACCTTCAGTCTCCTTCCTTCCTTCCCCTCAAGTCCTGCTTGCTGCCAGCGACTTGCCTTACGAAGCTCTGAGAGACACTGTGTAAACGTTAAGTCACAGTTTACTCCCTGCGTAACTGCCGTTTATTAAGGGTTAAGGATTAATGTGCTTGGTACTGTTTTTGCTGTTCATGGTGAGTGCAGTCCAAAATGATTAACGCTGCTTAGTTCGGGAAACACTCGACATCCTGTGGGTGTCTTTGCCTTGTGGGGTTACCTCTGACAGTCAGCGCTGTGTTGAAGGCTGCCTTGCGATGTAAATGACCCACCATCAATCCCCTCCAACTCTGGTTGGAGGTTTCATCATGTGGCCTGCCCTGCCCCCCCCCCCCCCGCCCCCCCCCCAAAAACACTTCAGCTATTGGTCGTCCATCCTCGCGGCGCCCCACCTTCCCACGCCAATTGTTGTGCGAACAGACTCTTCACTGCCCAATTGAATGATTCTTGACTGTCAGTCAAACAGCCTGTTTTGCCCAGTATTTTTTAATGCCCCAAAGACTTTACTCCCGGGTTGCTCCAAGACATTAATTCTTAGAGACTCTAGAATAATCCAGGAGATTTGGCAGCCCTCACTCGGGTCGTAGGTTTACTGTGCTCTCCTCGCCACAAGCATTTACCTTCCATTTTCATTTCAGCAGCGGGCAGATTGAGTGCTCAGCTAACTGAACCATTGGAGGAGGGGCGATGGAAAGAAGAGAGCTGTTTACAATTCTAAACCCTTTCAACTTCTGTTATAAGGTAACTGCACGGGCATGAGCTGTAGATTACCTCTGCAAATTTTTTTTGTTAAACTATTCAAACTTATTGTGTAATCATTTGAGACAGGAAGAAGACAATGATGCTGGGGTAGGAAACTCATTAAGGCTGTGCTTATTGATCCAGGCCATGTCCTCAGGAGAGCGACATTAGGCACTTTTTTTACATTTAAATGGTACCCCAGGGTGCAGTGCTCAAAGGGAGACCACCAGCCTCGTGTGCTGTTATCCCCATTTACCTCTCTACCTGCTACCACTCCGAAGACACTTTTGCACTGGAGCTTGTTTAACTCTGATCACGGGAGAGTAAAGTCTGTGCGCTTGCTCTCTGCGTTTCCGCAGCTGAAACTAGCTCCCTTACCCCAGCAATAGAATCCGAGGCCTATAAAAAGTGGGACTGCAGAGGTACCCTGCTTAATACTGGAGAGCGCAGCTGGTGTAGTCGATGGCGGAGGTAGCGTGTCTTAATATTAACAACATTCCTTCGGAGTAAAACAGCCTGTTGACACGAGGTGATTTAGCCTGCGGTACGGAGCTGTGTTAACAGCCTTTGATGGGTTCCTTACCATCTGCTGTACAGTGGAGTCTCTAAGCCTGCTATTGGGAGTCCCAGAGAAAGGGCGTGCTTGTGAGGAGCCCCTTATAGAGTGCGTTTAACACTGGCTCTCTATTAATGAGGCAGCTATGAACAATCTGCTTTATATCCGAGGTGATGCACTGTACAGTTGGAGTGTATGATGGGAGACGGGATGCTATGGTGTTTTAGTAATCAAACTTTTATCTAAACTCTTGTGTTGCCCATGTCTTTCTGTATGTGAGGCCATTTGACTGTAATGGGTATCACAGCCAAGCCCGAGCTTGTCTTCACCTGATGTCCATTTAACAGGGGTCATTGGTACCCATTCAGAAACAAGAACCCTGGCTGATATCCCCCACCTGTGGCCCTGGGGTGCCAAGACCAATTATAGTACCCAACCTCCAAGATGGATGAGGGAGAGACCAGAGAAGCTGGGATTGTTCTCCTTAGAGCAGCTCAGCCTAGGCTGAGAAAGCCTAGCAGCCTGGTGTCAGCCAGTGGTTCAGTGCTAGCGCTCTTGCATCTGAGTCAGAAGGTCGTATGTTCAAGCCCCAGGGACTTGAGCACAGAATCTAGGCTGACACTTCAGTGCAATACTGATGGAGGTGCCGTCTTTTGGATGAGAAGTTAAACCGAGGTCCTGTCTGCCCTCCCAGGTAGATGTAAAAGATCCCACAGTGCTATTGGAAGAAGAGCAGGGGAGTTCTATCCAGTGCCCTGGCCAATATTTATCCCTCAACCAACATCACTAAAACAGATTATCTGGTCATTATCATATTACTGTTTGTGGGAGCTTGCTGTGCGTTAATTGGCTGCTACGTTTCCTACATTACAACAGCGACTACACTTCAAAACATACTTAATTGGCTGTAAAGCGCTTTGGGACATTGAGGTTGTAAAAGGCGCTGTATAAATGCAAGTTTTTCTGTGTTTGAGTGCTAAGACTGAATGAGGTACCACAGGTTGGCTGGGACCTGCGGAGCTGGACTCCAGCATGAAGAAACACCAGCAGGAGACGCAACAGAAGTGAATACAGGGAGACGTCATTTACCAGACTGAGTTGGGGAGGGTTAATGGGGAATGAGTGACGCTCCTTTAAGTTACAATGATGAGAAAGTCGGGGGTTGCCATTGATCACCATCTGACTGTGACCCATTGATCGAGCTTTGTTTCTCAAATTTGTAATGCGCAGCCAGAACTGTGAGGTGCAAACATCATTGTTACAATTGCCCTAATTACTGCTGCCCCCAGTCACTGTTGTATCACACTCGGCAGCTGTCCCTTTCGTGGGATTCAGAAACAAAACAATATCCAAGTTTTCCCTTCCCCCCCGCACAGGCCCCTTCGCTCCCTCCCCACCGCTGATTGTTGTTGCTACGCGGCTGAAAGACCCTGCCAGTTGTTAAGTGGTTTGAGGACGAGTGGAAAGGCCCGGAGTTCAGTAACTGATGAGACACTCCGTGAAAGAAAGGGTGGGGGAAAGAAAGTAAAATCCCAATTCAGCAGTGAGACCAAATAGGTCCAAAGTCTTGGATAACCCCTTGAAAGAAACAAAAGAAAGACTTACATTTATATAGCACCTTTCATGACCCCTGCGCATCCCAAAGTGCTTTACAGCCAATGAAGTACTTTTTGAAGTGTAGCCACTGTTGTAATATACGAAACGTAGCAGCCAATTTGCGCTCAGCAAGGTCCCACAAACAGCAGTGAGATAAATGACCCGATATTCTGTTGTAGATGTTGGTTGACGGATAAATATTGGCCAGGACAATGGGGATAGCTCCCCTGCTCTGCTTTGAAATAGTGCCATGGGTTCTTTTATGTCCACCTGAGAGGGCAGACAGGACCTCAATTTAACGTCTCATCTGAAAGGCAGCGCTCCCTCAGTACTGCACTCGAGTGTCAGTCTGGATTCCATGCTCGCATCTCTGAAATGGGACTTGAGCCCACAGCCTTTTGACAGAGGTGCGAGTGCTACCACTGAGTCACTGCTGACGTCTTGAATAGATTCTGGGAAATCAACCCGTTGTGCAGCAGTGATGTCACTAAGGTTTCAGTAAAGTATAACGGGTGTGAAAGTTAAAACCACATTCACTTGAACTGTGGAAAAACACCCACATGTCAGACTACATACTGTTTAGAGTATATTTTCAGCTGTCAAATATTTTTATACTTGGGCTTGTTGAGCTTGTGTTGGGGGGGTGGGGGAACGGTGTCTTTGCACTAGTTCTCCATGTTTACACTAAAAGCAGCTCTCTTATCCTAGCAGCAGGGCCCTGGACCCATGAGAAACTGGGTCTTGGACTTTGCTGCTGGCATAAGGGAGCTGGTGGTTCCGGGCCTGTGACTGAGGGTAGTGGTGGGAGCAGTTTCAGGGGTTGAGTTAAAATTATACAAGGAGTGGGATTATTTACCCCTACCCCACCCCACACACTCCGTAGTGTATTGGTACCAGATTTTTTTTTCTAATTCATTCTCAGGATGTGGGCATTGCTGGCAAGGATGGCATTTATTGCCCATCCCTAGTTGACCTGAGAAGTTCTTGGTAGCCCACCAACCGGCACTGGACACATCAAAGCCTATGGGCCCAGACAACATTCCGGCTGTAGTGCTGATGACCTGTCCACCAGAGCTAGCCGCTCCCCTAGCCAAGCTGTTCCAGTCTAGCAGATACTGGCATCCACTCAACAACGTGGAAGATTGCTCAGGTTTGTCCTACCTGCAAAAAACAGGATAAATCTAACCTGGCCAACTACTGCCCTATCAGTCTACTCCCAATTAATAGTAAAATGAAGGAAGGAGTCAAAAACAGTGCCTTCAAATGACACCTACTGACCAATAACCTGCTTACTTGTGCTTAGTTTGGCTCCAGCCAGAACCACTTGGCTCCAGATGTCATCACAGCCTTGATCCAGACATGGACCCAAGAACTGAATGCCAGAGGAGAGGTGAGAGTAGATGCCCTTAACATTAAGGCAGAATTTGACTGAATATGGCACCAAGGAGCCCAAGCAAAACCGAGGGTTAAAGGGAAATCCCTCTAGTGGTTGGAGTCGTACCTGACGCAACGGAACATCGTGGTGGTTGTCGGAGCCCCCAGGACATCACTGCAGGTGCTCCTCAGGCAAGCATCCTCGGCCCAACAATGTTCAGCTGCTTCATCAACGATCTTCCCTTCATCATAAGGTCAGGAGTGGATTCTTTGATTCCACAGTGTTTAGCTTAATTCAGCCAGGGTCTACGCTCCTTAGTCCTCTTGGCAATCCTCGCTGGAAACTGTGTGCATGGTGGGCGAGAATGGGATTGGGCTGGATTGTGACACCTTCCATGGTCAAATATCCAGTCTAGACTCTCGCTCGGGGTGGCCGGTTGTGTGCCCCAGCAAGTGTTGCCATGTTCAAGGGAGGCGGGAGTGAAAAACTGGGCAAGAAGAAAAATATCCCGAAATAGAAAAAGCAACTGTTTATTTCTCAATCAATACAGGACACGTTGGAAAACGGGACCCAGTCAACCAATGCAATCTGCTTTTCATTTCCTTACTGAGAAAGGTCTGGATGCAGTCAGCGTGGAGTTACTTTGCCGGCATTAATCCACTGCTCACCCAGTACATGTCAGGCCTGTGATCGCTGGAGCAGTGTTTGTTTATATTTGTTCTCCAGGATCGCAGTCAAGGATAGGCCAGACCAAGTTGGGGTGCCAACCTCCCAAGGTGGTATTTGAACTCATGGCGTTGGGTATGGTAGCTGAGGACGATAACTATTACACGTGGATGCCATTCGCACTCGGTGCAAAGATCATCCGCACCGTACTGCAGATCCTAACAGAGTGGGCCAAAACTGCTGTAAAAGTGGCAAACCCATGAGAAAAGACAAACACTGGGGGAGGGGCACATGGGAGGAGAAAACAGGGGCAAAAAGTCCTTGTTTATCCTTCTATAAGGTTTCCGACTTGCTGGTCAGTAGTAGTGCTGACCCAATGGATGAAGCAGATCAAATATTAAGAACTGTATTGTGTTTGGGCTCTCTCTGTCCAGCACTTCGGAGGCAGTTTTTTCCTTGGTGGCGGGGGGTTTGAAAGTCCTACTGAGAATTGTACACTTCTTCAGTGCTTGTTATGGCTGTATACTGTAGGGCATCCTGTCCAAGTAACCAGTGTGGTTCGTGGAGATGCACTTGCATCTGCTCTTGGCACATTGTGAAGAGTGGAATGTTATCTCTGTGCCAATTTGCTGCAATGTGGGCTCAATATGTGAATCCAAGTGGGTGGAGTGCTTTTTTAATTTTAACCTTTTCCAAACTTTTCTCCGCTCTACCTCAGATTTTGACCCACGTTGGGGTACCGTCCCTTGGGTCATGGTTGCTGCCAGCAGACACTGACCTGTTGGGGTACCATCCCTTGGGTCATGGTTGCTGCCAGCAGACACTGACCTGTTGGGGTACCATCCCTTGGGTCATGGTTCTTGCCTGCAGACACTGACGTGGGATACCATCCCTTGGGTCATGGTTGCTGCCTGCAGGATCCATACTCTAGTTTGTGTTGTCACGTGTAGGAGTTGATGGCAGATGGTGTTCGCAAACATAGGGTTGGCGAGCCCCTCGGAGACTCAATGCATGGAAGTCGCAGGACTCGACTCACAGCTGCTTTCTTGGGGGCCTCGCATTTTAATATGGAACCATCTTCTCTTCTACCCTGTTTACATGACCAGATTTGGGAGATGCCAATGCCTCCTTCCCCCCCCCAATAAAAAGAACCATTCTGGAAGCAGAGTGACCAATGATCCCAATTTATATGGGGTGGGGTGGGGAGGAGGTATGGGGGAATTGACTTGGGACAAACAGCTGGCTGAGTTCTGCTACCAAATGCACATATAATGAGGACATGAATACGATCAGCATGTGAATCAGAGCAGCTTCAGATATCATTGTAAAACAGCCTTTCTGATGCATGCCACAAGCTCTGATTCTGTTGCTTCAGGCTTGCTTTCTAATACAGAAACATTGACCAGCCCTTCATTGTAACGCGCATTATGGAACGCACGCAGAGACGGCCTTTGTTAGGGAGAGGCTTGGTGTGGTTGCTGCTTCGCAAAGTCCTTCAAAAGCTTACCTACAATACAAGATATCCAATTTGTATGTGAATTAAGCCTTGTTTTATTTCATTAAGTCTGGTGATTTCCCTTCGCAGGAATGCTTTTAAAACAAAAATTAACACCGAGCCACATCTCTCTTAGGCAGTCCCTCGGAACCGAGGATGACTTGCTTCCACATTAAAAATGAGTTCGCAGGTGACTGATGAGTCCAATGCGGGACTTAGTCTCTGTCACAGGTGGGGCAGACGGTGGTTGAAGGGGCGGGTGGGTGGGGTGCTTGGGTTGATGTGCGCTGTTTGTGCTTGGCTTCTGCTTGCCCCCGGCAAAGAGACTCAAGGTGTTCGGCGCCTTCCCGGATGCTTCTCATCCACTTTGTGCGGTCTTGGGCCAGGGATTCCCAGGTGTCGGTGGGGATGTTACACTTTTTCAAGGAGACTTTGAGGGTGTCCTTGAAGCGTTTCTTCTGCCCACCTGGGGCTCTCTTGCCGTGCTGGAGCTCCGAGTAGAGCGCTTGTTTTTGGGAGTCTCGTATCGGGCATGCGGACAATGTGACCCGTCCATCGGAGCTGATCGAGCGTGGTCAAAGCTTCGATGCTGGGGATGTTGGCCTGAGCGAGACGTTGGTGCGCCTATCCTGCCAATGGATTTGCAGGATCTTGCGGAGGCAGCGTTGGTGGTACCTCTCCAGTGTTTTGAGGTGCCTGCTGTACATGGTCCATGTCTCTGAGGCATACAGCAGGGCGGGTATCACTGCTGCTCTGTAGACCATGAGCTTAGTGCCGGGTTTGAGGTCCTGGTCTTCAAACACACTCTTCCTCAGGCGACCGAAGGCTGCACAGGCACACTGAAGGCGGTGTTGGACTTCGTCATCGATGTCTGCCCTTGTTGACGTCCTTGCGGTCCCTCGCTCGGACGATGACGTAGTCCAGCAGATGCCAGTGCTTGGAGCGAGGGTGCTGCCATGAAGCCTTGTACTTGTCTCTCTGACGGAACAAGGTGTTGGTTATGACAAGGCCATGTTCTAAGCATTTCAACAGGAGGAGGGTGCCGTTGGAGTTGGCTTTCCCTACCCCCTCTCTGCCGATCCCACCTCCCCAGAGGTCTGTGTCCTTTCCAACTCTGGCGTTAGTCGCCAAGGAGGATCAGCTTGTCGCCCGTTGGGACTCTGGACAGGGATTGTTCGAGGCTGGAGTAGAATTCCTCTTTGGTCTCGTCTGTGGCTTCCAGTGTTGGGGCGTACGCACTGACCGTAGTGCACTGGTTCGGGCTAGGGTGATACTAGGACAGGTGATACTAGGACAGGTGACCAAACGTTTGATGTTAGGTCTTGAGGGTGCAGCGGAGATTTACTCATGGTATCTGGGATGAAAGACTTCAGTTACGTTGAGAAATTGGTTTTGTTCTCCATAGAGCAAAGAAGGTTAAGGGGAGATTTGATAGAGGTGTTCAAAATCGTGAAGGGTTTTGATAGACTAAATAAGGAGCAAGTATTTGCAATGGCAGGAGGGTCGGTAACCAGAGGGCACAGATTAAAGGTAATTGTCAAAAGCAGCAGAGGAAAGAAAAATTATCATTTGGAATGCACTGCTTGAAAGGGCGGTGGAAGCAGATTCAGTAGTAACTTTCAAAAGGGAATTGGATAAATACTTGAAAAGGCAAAATTTGCATGGCTATGAGGAAAGAGTAGGACTAATTGGATAGCTCTATCAAAGAGCTGGCACAGGCACGCTGGGTCGAATGGCGGCCTATTGTGCTGTATCATTCTATGGTCAAAGAGGAATGTTTTAAGCAGCGTCTTAAAGGAGGAGAGAGGTTTAGAGAGGGAATTCTAGAGCTTGGGGCCTAGACGGCTAAAGGCACAACTGCCAATGGTGGGATGAAGGAAGTGGGGGATGCACAAGAGGTCAGAGTTGGGGAAACAGAGTTCTCGGAGTGTTGTAGGGCTCTGGGTGCTGCCCTGTATATACTGTGTGCTGGGTCTCGCCACCACTAGCAGGAAATTCTGCATGAAGTTGTGAATTGTGATATTTCTTGACCGCTGCACCCTGCCCAATAGCTGGAGAAGGCTTATGTGGGCTACCAAGCCTATCCCGAGGTATTCCAGGAGGTTTTTCCTATTTGATAGAGATTGCATACGAGCCATGGTAAAGTGAGACAGCACTAACATTGTAACCTCGTGAGTCGCCTCACCCGTACACCAATAAGATAGTTGAGAGAGGGCAAGATCGTGTGGCCGTGACATTTCAAAGGCCAGCTGCACTATATTCGAATTCCCTACAATTTTTCTCCCAGGTTGCTTGCAGTCTTCAATTCCTGGAGACTCCATGACAATCCGTGAGGGCTTGGCAACCGTACTAGTGGGAGGAGTGCTCAGGCTGCGTTTACAGGGAGAGTCAAGGAGGGTAAATGCCTCGGGGCGGGAGTCGGTACATCGAGGTAGTAACTTGCCATCATTTATCTCAAAGCTATGAATAAATTCAGGTCTGCCGCCCCCTATCAGTAACAGCAGTGCATGTTAAATGTACCTTTTATATAAAAGAAGTGAGTTCCCGCTACATGGATTCTCTAACCCGTCTTGCCCACTGTGCAGTTACTGGCTGAAGAAAGTGTAAAGAAAGTAAAAGCAAGACTTGAGTTGGGTACAAACACATGCTCTCGTAGTCTTAATTTTATGTTCCGTGTGTTTTGTTTTGCCTTGGTGGCTGCGCACTAAAGAAGGTAGATGGATGGGGGAAGGGAGAGTTGCTGGACTGCAAACTGGGAGCAGCAGCCATTTCTCCCACCCCTCCTGTCAAGTTTAGTAAACTCTCTTCCCCAGGTATGTGAATTGGAACTAAGGTATCATACAGAATGAGATGCAGGAGTTGACGAACCACTGTATTTTCCATTTGAAAATCCTCCCTTCCAAAACGCACGATTTCCCTGGAATTCCAGCAAACTCGATTTAAAAAAAAAACCAGGCCTTTGTTTGGTTACCATAGAAACAGGATGTTGAGGAATTGACTCCTTTGCACTGAGGGAAGGGGTCATAGATTTTTTTTTTTAGCCATTCTTTGTTCAGCTGTACAAGGGGCTTTTCTCTGGCCATGGAGGATCAGAGGGGCTGAAATGCTGCCCCCCCCCCCCCCCCTCCTCCAATTGAATGTAAATTGCCTCCTTTCAAAGGTTTCAAATAACCTGTTTTTGGAGGTGGGGTCACACACACAGAGCTGCAGTGAGTTCCAGCGAGGAGGGCAGTGAGCTGCAGGGGAGCATACACAGCTCGGGCTGAGAGTGAGAGAGAGCCAGCTTCCCATACACAAGCGACACTTTTACCCCAAGGTCAGAGCATCGCAAGTGCGTCTAGTGAGTTTAAAAAACATGGTTGCTTAGATTGTAAGCCAAGTGATCGGTCTGTGTTTCTCTCACCCTTTCTCTTTCTGTCATTGTGTCTCTGAGTTTCTCTGTTTGTCTCTGTGTGTCTGTCTCTTTTTCTACATCTCTTTCGCACTCGCTCTCTTTACCCGTGCCTCCCAATCTCCCCCTTGGTGAGCCCATCTCTCACCCCACTCTGTTTGCACCTCACTTCCCACTCTGAATGTCTCTTGCTCTCACTATCCACTCTCTTTTTACAATCGCTTTCCCCTCCCTTTATCTCTTGCTTTCCCCTCCCTTTTTTGCTTGTTTCCCCCTCACTCACACTCACTCACACTCACTCACACTCACTCACACTCACTCACACTCACTCACACTCACTCACACTCACTCACACTCACTCACACTCACTCACACTCACTCTCACTCACTCACACTCACTCACACTCACTCACTCACACTCACTCACACTCACTCACACTCACTCACACTCACTCACACTCACTCACACTCACTCACACTCACTCACACACACACTCTCACTCTCACTCACTCACACTCACACTCACACTCACACTCACACTCTCTCTCTCTCTCTCTCTCTCTCTCTCTCTCTCTCTCTCTCTCTCTCTCTCTCTCTCTCTCTCTCTCTCATTCATGCCCATTTGCCCCCTCTCTCACTCATGCGGGTGGGCTCTGTGCCAGATGTGAGATATTGGGGGGGTGGGGTATCTGTGCCTGGTCAGGGATACTTGGTGGTGGTGAGTGCCAGGTGTGGAATGTTGGGGGGGGCAGTTCAGTGCCAGCTGTGGGATATGGGGGTGGGGCATGTGTTTCGGTGCCAAGTGTGGGTTATGGGCGGGGTGGTTGTTCGGTGCTAGGTGTGGGATATGACGGGTGGGGGGGGGAGTGGGGTTCAGTGCCAGGAGTGTGATATAGCAGGGGGGGGGGGGTGTGTGTACCAGTTGTGCGATATTGGGGGGGAGGGTGTTCGATGCCAGGTGCAGGATATGGCAGGGTGGGTGGGTTCGGTGCCTGGTGTGGGATATTGGGTGGGGGGGGGGGGGGGGCGGTGATTGGTGCCATGTGTGGGATATGGGTTGGATCGGTGCCAGGTGTGGAATACTATGGGTGCGGGGTAGGGGGTTTAGTGCGAGGTGTGGGATATTGGGGTGGGGTGTCTGTGCCAGGTGTGGGATATGGCAGGTGGGGGGTTAGTGCCAGGTGTGGGATGTGGCGGGTGGAGGGTTAGTGCCAGGTGTGGGATGTGGCGGGCGGGGGGTTAGTGCCAGGTGTGGGATGTGGCGGGCGGGGGGTTAGTACCAGGTGTGGGATGTGGCGGGTGGAGGGTTAGTGCCAGGTGTGGGATGTGGCGGGCGGGGGGTTAGTGCCAGGTGTGGGATGTGGCGGGTGGGGGGTTAGTGCCGGGTGGGGGGTTAGTGCCAGGTGTGGGATGTGGAGGGTTAGTGCCAGGTGTGGGATGTGGCGGGCGGGGGGTTAGTGCCAGGTGTGGGATGTGGCGGGTGGGGGGTTAGTGCCGGGTGGGGGGTTAGTGCCAGGTGTGGGATGTGGAGGGTTAGTGCCAGGTGTGGGATGTGCCGGGTGGAGGGTTAGTGCCAGGTGTGGGATGTGGCGGAGGCGAGGTTCTGTGCAAGGTGTGGGATGTGGCGGGTGGGGGGTTAGTGCCAGGTGTGGGATGTGGAGGGTTAGTGCCAGGTGTGGGATGTGCCGGGTGGAGGGTTAGTGCCAGGTGTGGGATGTGGCGGAGGCGAGGTTCTGTGCAAGGTGTGGGATATGCGGGGTGGGAGGGTTTCGTGCCAGTTGTGGAATATGGAGGGTTCGGTGCCAATTGGATTTGGGGGGTGTTCTGTGCCAGGTGTGGGATATGGCGGGTGGGGGGGGGTTCGGTGCTAGGTGTGGGATATGGGCGTGTTTAGTGCCAGTTGTGGGATATGGGGAGGGGTGGGGTCCGGTGCCAGGTGTGGGCTGTGGAGGGGGGGGGCCGGTGTTCAGTGCCAGATGTGGGCTGTGGAGGGGGGGGGGGCCGGTGTTCAGTGCCAGGTGTGTGATATGGCAGGGGTGGGATTCTGTGCCCGGTGTAGTATATAGGGGTGGTTGTGTGCCCCGGTGGGATATTGGGAGCCCAGTGTGAGGGGCTGATTTGGGCTTACGGTTTTACACACTGTCACTCTGGAGCACGGTTGAAGTAGTGTTTTAAATTGTGCTCAGTGAGCAGCCATCGGTGATCTTATTGACAATTCAGCCAGATTTTCACTTGACTACCATCGGAGTGAGTCCTGAGATTGGGTCTGTGTGCGTGTCGGTTGAGGACAAGATCAGGCTCAGCTGTGATGATTCCCCTGGTCGCAAAGCCATCACTTGTCTGGGCATGAGCATTGATCGTGTGGGTGGAGTAGTTCAGCGAGAGTCTGCACCTTCAGGAGAGGAGAAAATTGGTGGGGTGGAGGACTGAAAAGTGAACCCTGAAATGTTGTTTTCTGTCCTTTGCACAGTTTTGTGTCTGCTTCATGTAGCAGGTGGGCAGTTAACCTGATCCATGAGCCGCGGTCTTTTTACGAGCTGTGGTAAAGATTTTTTAGTTTTCAGCCCAATTCTTTGCCAGCGCAGGCTGCGAGTTTGTAACTGTGGCATTGTTGAAAAGGAGCCCTGAACAAGTGTGGAACTTGATAAAGATCAAGTGTAGGAAGCTCTAACACGTTGCGCAGACTTTTTAATTTCCACCATCGTTGAAACAGCCTTTGTTTTAGTGATTCCGAGTAACAGAGGAGTCCATTGTAGTCCCAGCCTGAGGAAAAGTTGAACTTGTGTTTATTATCATATTTGACGGTGTATAATCCAGTGCTGTGCAGACAAGAACAACAGGGGTGTGTCCCTTGTTTGTGGGTTGTCGTATGCCAGTTTTAATCTGAGCTGCAGTGTTTTAGTTTTTTTAATGAATAATAATGGGCGTGGAGAATTTTCAAAATATGTCTTAATATTTATAAAACGTAGTTGCAGACAGCCTTTCTAAGCTGCATAATACTAGGGTGAAGCACTTAGTCCAAAGTACCGTTAGACTTGTTATTTTTGTAGTTCGGGTTGTGCCAATCAGATGCCAACTCGCCTTACTTTACTTGCTAAAACCAGCTCCTTTATTCTAGTTTTAGCACGTTAACCAACGGAAATCAGGAACGAATACACTGGGCTACCTAAATCTGAACCAAAAGCTAAATATAAAAGCACCCTTGATGGTGCTTGTTGGAGTGGGAGAAGTATAAGGTGATGAACTTAAGAGCATCAGAAGATGGGTATCACACAGCCTGAAAAGCGTATCGGCGTTAAAGTGTGATGTCTCTCTCACTCTTTTGGTACTGCACCAATATGCTAAATAACCCCAGTGAAACAAGCTAGTTCTGGGATTATTTGTACTTTACTGATAAATGGAAACATTTTGCCTTAATTTTGACATAAGCAGAAGGTCAACAGAGAAATGTATCAATTCAGTACATTACCCTCAATCTAATACTTGATGCCGAGTAACTGGGTTTATGTATTTGTTTTCTATCTGGGTTGGTTTCATTTCACCAAGTAGTGAAATAAACCTCACGATGAAGGGAAAACGTACATCTGCTGTTTCATTTTTCAGCTCATTATCTAGGCAGACACCTCAGTGCAGTACTGAGGGAGTGCTGTGCTGTCTGAGGTGCCGTCTTTCAGATGAGACATTAAACCGTCTGCCTTCTCAGGTGGTTGTAAAAAAAAATTTTTTTTTTTAAAATCCCACAAGATTATTCGAAGAAGAGCAGGGGAGTTCTCCCCGGTGTCCTGGCCAATATTTAATCCCTCGACCAACATCACTAGAACAGGTTGTCATCTATCTCATTGCTGTTTGTTGGAGCTTGCTGTACGCAAAGTAGCTGCTACGTTTTCAACATTACAATAGTGACTGCTCAAAAGTACTTAATGGCTGTGAATCTCTTTGGGATGTCATGAGGTCGTGAAAGATGCAATATAAATGCAAGTTGTTTATTTCTTGTTTTAGAAACATGGCCTGCTGTTTCCTGTGCGATCCAGCTGTAATTTGTGGGGATTTTTTCTTGGCTTAACTTTTTAAAACTATATATTTTCCGTTGCGCTGATGTGTTCACCCGAAGGCACGTACAGTGTCTCAGTTATAGTGAGCCTATTATGTACTGACTGTGGTCATTGTGGTCATGGCAAGGGACGTGCAGAGTCTTCTCAAATTCTCTTCCCGCCCGCCCCCCCCCCATCGACACAAAAAAATCATTAAAAAAAAAAAATTCTTTCATTGCCTCTATCACTTGTTTATTTTTTACTCATTCTGGGGATGTGGGTATAGCTGGCAAAGCCAGCAATTATTGCCCATCCCTAGTTGCCCTTGAGAAGATGGTGGGGAGCCTTCTTGAACCGCTGTAGTCCATGTGGTGAAGATGCTCCCACGTCGCTGTTGGGTATCCTGTAGATAGTACACACTATAGCCACAGTGCACTGGTAGTGGAGGGAGTGGATGTTTAAGCTGGTGGATGGGCTGCCAACCAAAATGGACTGCCTTGTCCTGGATGATGTCGAGCTTCTTGAGTGATGTTGCAGCAGCACCCATCCAGGCAAGTGGAGAGTATTCCATTGTACTTCTTAATTGTGCCTTGGAGGTGGTGGCGAGACTTTGGGGAGTCAGGAGGTGAGCCACTCGCCGCAGAATGCCCAGCCTCTCGTAGCCACAGCGTTTATGCGGCTGGTCCAGTTGAGTTTATGTGTTCAGTAGTTCAAAGTAAATTTCCCAAACTTCTTTGAATGGTGCCGTGGGATCTTTTATGTCCACCTGAGAGGGTAGAAGTGGCCTCGGTTTAATGTCGCATCCGAAAGACGACCCCTCCAACAGTGCAGCCTTCCCTCAGTACTGGACTGAAATGTCAGCCGAGATTATGCGCTCAAGTCTTGAGTGGGACTTGAACCCACAACCTTCTGACTCGGAGGTGAGAGTGCTTCCAGGTGTATAGGAGGATACCAGGTAGTCGGGCTATACAGTACTAGCACAAATCCAGCATCTTGGAGCGAGAGATGCCTCATGGAAGAATGGAGCCCACTCTGGTACCATCTTTTGACAGGCAAATGCTGCAATAACTGGTGTTGATTTGTGGCGCTTTATAGAAAATCTGTTCTCACTTACTCATACCTTGTGTACAGGGGTAGGTCCCGCTCAGACTGGAATGAGAGATGAAGGATAAGAGCTGCCGGTTTTTGTAGGTGGAGTTGTGACTTAAGGGAGGTGGATCCTGTCATGTTCTTTCTTGAAAAGGACTGGGATGAGCAGCCACTGTGCTGAGTGAAGATTTGAGGCTGTGATCTTGCAGATACCATTCCTTCAGCTGCTTTTATATTGCGTTTAATGGGTGCTCGTGCAAAGTAAACTTTGCTGCGGTCAGTCGCTGAAAAGACTCGGTAATAACAGGCAGCCATCCTTCCTGAACACAACGAGGGGCAGCAGGACCTGCCGCTGATGGAGACCCCGTGTGTTGGGAGTCGATGGCCCCGCGTGCCTCATTAAACCCAATATAAAAGCATCTTTTAACCCCGGGGGGATGATGGTCTGCTAAAAGAGGGATGTCAGCAGCAAAATTCTGAGGGAGTGTGAGCCACAGAGGCACTGATCTTTCCAGACAGCTTGCACTCTGCGCATTAACCCTCTCAACGGCTGAATAGATTTTATTTTTCCAGTTTTCTCCCCCTCTGTCCTCTCGTATGCTGAGGTATGGTTTCAAGCATGGTGGGCGTCCTCCACTGTGTCACTGAAGTGACCGTTTTTCACGCTTAAGCCTAGACCATGTCAACAGACCATTCAACCATGCAGGGCATCACAGACGAGCCGGGTTGCGTTCTCACCTGAAGCAGGAGGTTTAGAGGGGATTTGAGGAAAAACTTTTTCACCCAGAGGGTGGTTGGAATCTGGAACTCTCTGCCTGAAAGGGTGGTAGAGGCAGGAACCCTCACAACATTCAAGAAGCATTTAGATGAGCACTTGAAACGCCATAGCATACAAGGCTGCGGACCAAGTGCTGGAAAATGGGATTAAAATAGACAGGGCTTGATGGCCGGTGCGGACACGATGGGCCGAAGGGCCTCTTTCTGTGCTGTATAACTCTGACACACGCTTTCCAGCAGGACGCACTGAATAGCGGTCAGGAGTGGTAATTCTGGTTGAATTTCTCTCCCGCCCACCTCACTCTAGGGTGCTGAGGCTGACTGCAGCACTTCAACTGCTGTCCAAACTGAGATTAGTTAACTCCGCATAATACCGGGGATCAAACATGTGCTTGGTTCTTCAACCTATAGAGCCTGTAGAATTGTCAGAATCGCCCAGCAAATACTCTGTCCCCCGTTCCTTTTCACATTATACTATTGCTAATGGATGTCCTGGAGCATTGCTCGGGCTGAGTTTAAGGGTATGGATAGTTGGAGACCAGGGAGCAACTGTGTTTTAATTAGCTTCAACTTCTCAAGTGCCAACATGAGATTTTTATGCTAAAGGCTCATATTTAAGTTGTGGCGTATGCCAGCTAAGACTTCTAACATATTACAGAGAGGCATGATTTGAGGCTTTCACCAGCATCACTTTTTTAAAAGGTGGAGGGAGAGATGCGGAGGGGTTTATGGAGGGAGTTCCAAAAAGTAGGACCATGTTGGTTGACTGCTCCCGATGGTGGAGTTGGAGGGAGGGGGGCAGAGGGTTGCACAAAAGGGTATTCAGGGATATGGAGCAAAGGTGAGTAGGCCCTAAGCTCTGGAATTCCCTCCCTAAACGTCACTGCCTCTCTCATCCTTTAGACCTTAACACCTACCTCTTTGACCAAGCTTTTGGTCACCTGTCCTAACATCTCCTTATGTGGCTCGGTGTCAAAATTTGTCTAATAACTCTCCTGTGAAACGCCTTGGGTCGTTTTGCTATGTCGAAGGCGCTATATAAATACAAGTTGTTGTTGTAAATGGAGTTAAGCTACAGCTCAGTTGTGCCCCAATAGAATGGCGGAACAGGCTTGAGGGGCTGAATGACATACTCCTGTTCCTAAAACGCCAGTTTCGGAGGAATGGAGAGCCCTCGAGAGGAGACATAGGACTAGAGGAGGTTGCTGGGTTAGGGTGTGACCATTTTTATTTCCTTCATGTCCAGTCAAGGTCAGTGTTTGATGACCTTCACGTATAAGTGAATGCAAACTGCGGTTTCAGGCCTTTTATCAGGATCACTGGATAATGTTCCTGCTTTCAGCCGTGCTCTTTTCCCGAGCATGCAGTGTTTGGTATGTAGCCTCGCACCACTGCCAACAAACTTAAAATAATCTGCTGGCCTGGCAAACCTTTTCAGGACAGCTGCCGTTGGGAGGCTGGTGATATGGCTGCACTATTCAGCGATTTATACTGTAATCTCAGATCTTGCTATTGGAATTGGTCGAGAAATAAAATGCATGACTGGAAGGGAGCCCATCTCGGCTTCAGGGAGAATGCACGTTGGCAGCTTTTAACCATTCCCTGGAAGAAGTAAGTGTTTCTTTGGCAAAAAGCTTCCCCCCCCCCCCCCCCCTTCCAGGTTTATCTGTGAATAATTGTGTTCGGAAGTTTAATGAGCATGGGTGTTTGCGAGGGGGAGGGAGGGAGGGAAGGAGGGCTGATGGATTTAAATCAGTCGCTGTACTTGTGTGCAATGATTTGAATGTTTGAGTGGAGGTCTGGCTGAGTTGTGTTTTGTTTTGTTGCTGGTTGCTGTGCTCCCACTAACTGGAGCAAATTCTTCAAGTCTACGTAGAGGGGAGTCTTAACTAGAAAACTGCGACATTACTACCCTCAGTTTCTCAGTTCTTCCACTCTCCAGGATTTCTCTCTCTCGATGACTTGTGGCAGAAGGATATGAATTGTACAACGAGGTAACTAGCACATTATTATAAATAGACTGATTAACGGGAGTGTGTTTTTTAAAGTTAGAGTATTCTTGCAGTCAGCGTGGCTCAGTTGGTAGCATTCTCGCCTAGAATCAGTTGATTGTGTGCTCACGCCCCACTGCAGACTGGAGTGCATAATCGGCATAGTACTGAGGGAGCGCTGGCGTCACTGTTGGAGGTGCTGTCTTTCAGATGAGACTTTAAACTGAACGTCTGCCCTCTCAGGTGGACGTAAAAGATCCCGCGGCGCTATTTTGAAGTAAAACGGGTGTTCTCACCAGTGCCTTGGCCAGCATTTATCCCTCAGCCAACACCACCAAAAGCAGGTTAACTGGTCATGCATGTCACTGCTGTTAGTGAGATCTTGCTGTGTGCAATTGGCTGCCGTGTTTGCCTACATACCAACAGGGATGGCACTTCAAAAGAACTTCATTGGTTGTGAAGCGCTTCGGGATGTGATAAGGTGCAATATAAATAAAAGTTTGTTTGCTCTTTCTTTCCTGTCTCTGATATCTTGCCCCCACTCGCCATTCTTCATCACAGCTGAGTTAAGTACTGTCCTAACCTGCAGTTACGCGCGCGTGCACACCCCACTTTCCAATAAGCGTCACCGGACAGTGCTCAGGATCGGGAATGGTGAAGTCTCAACTGTTAACCTTCGCTGAGATTAGCTAAGTCAGTGCAGGTCAGAGCTTGCGGGTCAGTGTGGCTTAATACTACACTGGACGGTGCCTTTAGTCAAAGCAGGAGATTCACACAGCGAATTTACATGGAAAACATTTTGCAACCTTGCCAGAGATGAACACGGGAATCAGGGCCTGGGCCAGGGTGAATTCAGGAACAGTCTCCAGGCTCGATATGAGCACCATACTTCATTCTTCTATCCTTCAGTTTTCTCCTTTCCCAAAGCCATGGACTGACACTGGGGTAGGATCCACCAGGTGCACGCTAGCCTTTGACCCCTCTCCCAGATATCTCTACCGCTCTGCGACTACAAACGGTAAGCACAGACTATTCAACTATAATGGGCGTCTCAGCTGATGCCTTTTGAAAAGGGGATGGTGGGCAACAAACAGCAGTAGGAACCTGACTGGCCTGGGTTCGTGCTTCTAATCGTTGCCCATTGACCTTGCTGAGCGTCCGCTGTGGGAAGGATTATCGTCGAATTTTACAGCACAGAAAGAGGCCATTGGGCCCTTCGTGCCTGTGCCAGCTCTTGGAACGAGCTCCCCGATTAGTCCCACTCCCTCTGCTCTTTCCTCATAACCTGCAAATCTTTCCTTTTCAAGTATATATCCAGATTGGACTTGGCCGTGAATATTCCTACTGTTGAATAACCTGTAGACAAGCCGGGGCGGGGGGGAAACTGACACTTGGGTGAGTTGTGGTGGGCTGCTCAGTTATCCCAGCGCAGGCAGAGATATAAAATAACTCCGCTTGTGGGAATCGCTGTTCATAGAGTTGGGTTCATCTGAGCTTTGACTTTGTTTAATGTGATGTGTTTTTAATAATACTTATTTATTTATGTATAAAGGGGTGATAAGGGCCTGGGAAGACTCATTGGGTCAACATGTATTCATAGATATCTGCTCCGACAGGACAGGGTTGGTTATATCTGTCCCTGCTGGGGTCTGTGCTCGCCTTGGCCTGTTTACCAGCAGCTGTTGGATGGGGCCTAGTTGTCTGGGGCTAGCCTCCTCCGCCTCCCATATCCGCTGATGTAAATCAGCCCTGGGAAAGTTCAGGGATTTTAGCCCTTCAGTTTCTGCCTAATTGAGTTCACTGATTATATGGTTATTTAAATAAATGTCGTTTTTAAATCCATTGAAGTGGTGCGGTTTGCTGAATTTTTTCTGATACAGCCACAGAGATCTGTAAATATTATAAAGAGCATATTTTTTTTGTGCATTTTTGCTTCTCGAGATTACACATATCTAAAACTGGATTACTTTTACTTTTTAATCCCTCCTTCCTCTAGCCCGAAAGCAGTAATTCTGCTGTGCTGTGTGTCCGTGGCTCTTTGGTACCTTTCCCCTCCCTATGTGTGAACAGGTGATTTGACTATGGGAGCATTTAACACCTGTATTCTCTCCTAGCCCAGGTGTCAGCTGTGTCTCGGTGGGTAGCACTCTCGCCTGAGTCAGAATGTTGTGGGTTCAAGTCCCACTGAGGGAGTGCTGCACTGTTGGAAGTGCCATATTTCAGATGAGCAGTTCAACCGAAGCTCCGTCTGCCCATGGCGCAAGAGCAGGGGAGTTCTCCCTGGTGTCCTGGCCAATATTCGTCCCTCAACCAAATCGCTTATATAAAAAAAAAACTTGTTTTGTTTTTCTTGTTGTGTGGAATTTGGCTGCTGCGTTGCCCAACAATTTTTAAAAGGTACTTCATTGGCTGTAAAGCGCTTTAGGACATAGTGTTTGTGAAAGACGCTGTAGAAATGCAATTTATTTCTATGCCGATAGTCACAAGCAAGCACTTTCCAGATGTGGGAACCCTGGCTGATTGTGATTAATCCAGTAGTTTAAGCCTTTGACACTTCCGCAACTCCTTTTACTACCGCACCCCCCCCCCCCCCTCCCTCTGCATAGTTAACTTGGGTGTGAGGCAGGATTACAGCTGAGACTCCTAAACTGGTAGACCCAGTTTGTGAATAGGCTCCTGTAGGTCGCATGTACACATATAGACACATCTGTCACACACACACACACACACACACACACACACACACACACACACACACACACACTTGTCCCTTCTAAGCTTGGGGTTGTGGCTGGAGAGAGCTTTTTTTCAGCTATATAAATGTGCATCTATATGTGGCAGTTCTGCAACTGAGTTCAGAGTTCAACCCAACTCTGTCGTCCTATTTTGTGGTATGTCATCCTGCCATTGGGATAAAGGAGCACACAGGACGCTGATCTCTTGTGGGCAGAAGTATGGAAACACCCAATATAGAAGTGGCTTTGCACTAGGGTGAATTACTGATGGCTAGATCTCTTACTAGTGTTGGTTGTGGTGAGAGCAATTTGAGAGCTGTATTAAGAGCTTCGCACAATATGACATTAAAGCATATTGGCTTGTGCACTTTTTCCTATCGCCAAATGACAGCACTATAGTGAGCAGATAGTTGAAAGGGACACCAACCAAGACTTGCAGTTAAATTAACCAAACAAGAAATTTAAAAGCAAAATACTGCGGATGCTGGAAACATTTATCAAGTTACACAGCATCTGTGTGGAGGGAGACAGACAGAGTTGACATTTCAGGTCGATGAGCTTTCATCAGAACGTTAAATCTTAAAGATATTTAGAATTTTTTTTGATGACAAAACATGTAACCTTACAGGAAAATATGTACCAGAACAGTTTTTTGCAGTGTTATGTTTTATTGGGTACCGTTGTGTCAAAAAAGGATAACACTGTGGAAACCCATTTTTAAGGGGTTGGCTGGTGATCTGGGACCATCTGTCCTTTTGTCGTCGGGACAGATTGCACACTTGTCCCTACGTTGGGAGCAGATTGAGATCTTTGAAAGCACAGTGCAGACATGGATGCTGAGGCCAGTGACATTAGTACAGGGGCATGTTTTAAAAGTCCCCCTTCTCCAATTTTCCACCCCTTCCCCTTACAAGCATTGATTAATGCTTGGGGTATGGTCCCACACAAAGAAAGAAGTTTCCATTGATATAGCGTCTTTTACATCCTTCAGACATCCCAAGTACTGCACAGCCAATTAATTACTTTTGAAGTGTAAGTAACAGCTGTTTTGCAGGCAAACAGCACAGCCAATTTGTGCACAGCAAGATCCCACAAATAACAAATGGCAAATGACTAGTTGGTGTGTTTTGGTGGTTGAGGGATAAATGTTGACCAGGATACTGGAAGAACTCGCTGCTCTTCAAACCGCATCGTGGGTTTGTTTACATCCACCTCAACGGATCTCCGTTTAATGTCTCACCTGAAAGCCAGCACCTCTGACAATGCTGCACTCCCTCAGTATTGCACTGAAGTGTCTGCCTAGGTTATATGCTCAAGTCTGTAGTAGGCTTCAACCACTCACTCAGATAACCATTCTTGTGTGATCCGTGCCAGTCAATGTAGCAAGGTTACTCAACCATGGCATGCATCACAGCTGAGCCTGATTCTGCCCTCATTCGAGATCCATACGTAAGAAAGAGCTACTGGTAAGTGATATAAAAAAGGACAGTTAAAGACCAGCTGGTCCATTGAGCCTGTCCCATCCTGCATGGTGTAATTTCATCACGCCATCACCCCCATTCTTCGCCCCCCCCCAAACACACTGCAATTTCCCAGGAGAGGTCAATTTAGGAGAAGCATTAATCTCTGCCGCTCAAAGTAAGCTCCAGGAGGTCAAGGTGACTTGTGACACGACCACCAATGACCCACCTGCTTTCTCTATGTAGATATGTTGGTTACTCTCAGGGTCACGTCCTTCTGAACACTTGCAGTGAATCCGCACTCACTGTACGTGCTGGTAACTTACTCCAGAGGTCGGCAACCCTCTACGAAAAGAAGTAACTCCTAGCATCTAACCTAGTTCTATGCTCTGATAACTTATAGTTATATCCCCTGGTCCTCCCTAACCTATCTGGCTCAAATAGTTGGATCATTATTTTAAAGAACTCAATTATATTAATGACTTGGACGTGGGTGTACAGGGCACAATTTCAAAATTTGCAGATGACACAAAACTTGGAAGTATGGTGAACAGTGAGGAGAAGAGTGATAGACTTCAGAAGACATAGACAGGCTGGTGAAATGGGCGGACACGTGGCAGATGAAATTTAACGCAGAAAAGTGTGACGTGATACATTTTGGTAGAAAGAATGAGGAGAGAACATATAAACTAAATGGTGCAATCCTGAAGGAGGTGCAGGAACAGAGACACCTGGGGGTATGTGTGCACAAATCGTTGAAGGTGGCAAGGCAGGTTGAGAAAGCAATTAAAAAGGCTTGCGGGATCCTGGGCTTCATAAATAGAGGGTTAGAGTACAAAAGTGTGGAAATTATGACGAATCTGTATGAAACACTGGTTCGGCCCCAACTGGAGTACTGTGTCCAATTCTGGACACCGCACTCGGAAGGATGTGAAGGCCTAAGAGAGGGTGCAGAAAAGATTTACGAGAATAATTCCAGGAATGTGGGACTTCAGTTGCGTTGATAGACTGGAGAAGCTGAGGTTGTTTTCCTTGGAGCAAAGAAGATTGCGAAGAGATTTGATAGAGGTGTTCAAAATCATGAGGGGTCTGGACAGAGTAGATAGAGGGAAACTGTTCCCATTGGCAGAAGGGTCGAGAACCAGAGGACACAGATTTAAGGTGATTGGCAAAAGAACCAAAGGTGACGTAAGAAAAAACTTTTTTATGCAGCGAGTGGTTAAGATCTGGAATGCACGGCCTGAAAGGGTGGTGGAGGCAGATTCAATCACGGCTTTCAAAAGGAAGTTGGATAAGTACCTGAAGGGAAGAAATTTGCTGGGCTACGGGGAAAGGGCGGGGGAGTGGGACTAGCTGAAGTGCTCTTGCGGAGAGCCGGCATGGACTCGACAGGCCGAATGGCCTCCTTCCGTGCTGTCACCATTCTATGATTCTAATTATATCTCCTCGAAGTCTACATTTTTCCAGTAAAAAGCCCCAGATCTCTTGGTCTGTCCTGGTAACTGAGGGCCCTTTAAACTAGGTATCAATCTAGTGGCCCTCCTCTGAACATCGTCCTGGGCCTCTATATCCCCCACCATGTGAGGGGACCAAAACCGGACACAGTATTTTAAGTGTGGTCCGACCCAAAACCTTGTACAAAGTAAGGATTTGGTAGCCCAGACTGACTCCTTTCCCTTAGCTAAGGGAATAGTTAATGTCAACTTTGTATCTAACCAGTTACTATGTGGCTCAATTGAAGGGGGTAAGAAATGAATGATTTGTAACTGAAAAACTAAATGTATTGCATCGAAAATATTTGTGTGGGGTCCACTCAGCAATCTTTGGAATGTTAAAATGCTGATTGTGTATGCATTGGGTGGGAGGCCTCCAAGGAGTGAGATATGGAGCCTGTTTAACGATGGAAAAAGAGAGTTGAACACCCGTCTGCCTTTTTTCACTTGCTATGCTGAGATATTTTTAATGAAGAAATTCTTTTTCTGTTGCGTGCAAGGGGTTGGAATTTTTGAGCAGAAATTGTTTAAGATGCTATTCCTGCCCGAAGGTCACATTGTCGGCGTGCCGAGTTTGAGTGTAAATCATCACTTGAATATCTTGTGCAGTTAGATCATTGGAGTTAAACTCCTGGATTAATTAATGACCATGTCCTCACTGCTGTACAGGCTGCAACAAAAACAGTTCCAACTCGCACCCACTCATTCTTACAAAAGTTGCTTGATCGCCACTTCTGAGCTGCTTGCACTCGATTTAGATCCAGTGTTGTTGATTTTTTGTGGGGGGGGGGGGCGCGTGAGAGGGGAAGGGGTATATATATAATCTGTTTAGGTGTGTGGTTCTTTTGGGGGGAGGGGATCTATATATAATTCTGTTTAGGACTGGTGATTTTCTGGATGGGTTTTGGGTAGTGGGGTGTATATATAATTCTGTTTGGGTCTGGTGTGATTAATCTGGGTTGGTTTTGGGTCGGGGGGTGTATATATAATCCGTTTGGGTCATGTGGTGATTTTCTGTGTGGGTTTTGAGGAAAGGATCTATATATGATTCCATTTTCCAGCATTGCTCGCTGTCCTGTGAAGTTTGTATGTTTTTTTTTGCCAGTGTGGGTGCATTGAGGTTCTGAGTTAGTTTGCCTGGGTGTCCCAGATTTAATTTTTTTGCGAAATGTAGTTTGACAAGAGCATCTATTTTTCGCATAATCGCTTGGCGAATTGGGCTGTATGTGAATGGCCTGGGACTGAAGGAAACCTGTGATTTAGGAAATGTCCCGCGTGACACTTCTGTACCAGGCAATCTGTAGCTTGTACCCAAAAATCTTGACTAGTGGCTGGTGACCTTTAACGGGACCTTGCCAAGACTCCAGGATTAGCAGCTAGGCTGTCTTAAGTCGTAAGTCACCTTTTTGGCAAAATACAACTCGAGTTGTTGCTGGGATTTATACTCTTAAGTATGACAACGCCCAGCAGTACAATTCCAGCTTCTGTTCTCTGGGTCGTGTCTGCCGAGAGTATTTTGAACTGTATAACTAGAGTGCCTCTAGCAGGTCTGTCATTGCTGCGTGCCGTTTTTAAGCGGATGAATTAAGTATCGCAAGAAGCGTATTCCACAACACTGCAGCCTACAACCATCCGTGATCTCTGCGCTCCTCCATTTCTGGCCTCCTGCGCATCCCCGATTTTAATCATTCCACCATTGGTGGCCGTGCCTTCAGCTGTCTAGGCCCTAAGCTCTGGAATTCCCTCCATAAACCCCTCCGCCTCGCTACCTCTCTTTCCTCCTTTTAAGGTGCTCCTTAAAATCTACCTCTTTGACCAAGGTTCCAGTCATCTGTTCTAATATCTGGTTATGTGGCTCGGTGTCAAATTTGGTCTGGTTATGCTCCTGTGAAGCGCCTTGGGATGTTTTAATACGTTAAAGGCGCTATATAAATGCAAGTTGTTGTATTAAATCGTGTTGGCCACGGTGCGATTTATAAATAAAAATTCCTGTACTCTGTTGGCACCAAAAGGCTAAATATGCCCAGTGACTAACCTGGCAATTTAAGGCATGTGATTAAACTGTCGCATAGGAGATTTTAATCCTCAGACTGGCGAGAAGCTTGGAGTAGAGGTAGTGTTATTCAGCAGAACGTTACCCCAAGTCCCCATCGCTCCAGCCCTGTTTTTGTTCCTCAGTATTAGACTCCAGGTTTCTCTGAGATGGCGATGCATCAAAGCTGCAAGGCCGAGTCAATTGAAGTCTCCCTTTTCAGTTTGGTTCTTTCAAATTCTCCCTTCTCAAGGTCAAATAAGCCCATCCTTCAGGCTGTTAGAAAGCTCCCTTTTGTGTGACTGGTTTACTCAGTGCCTGACTGATCCTAGGACTGTCTGTTTCTTCCCTTCCTCTTGGTTGAGGTGTTGAGCTTTAAATGGCAGGATTCTGTGCATTTGTCGCCCACCAGCTGTGTTATGAGGTACATTAGACTCTTGTTAAGCTAACTCTTCCCCCTCGCTCCGTAGCTGCCTGAGTGACTCTGTGGGAGATGCGAAGTGTTTGCTTTTAAGGGAGATGTTGAGCCCAGCTTGGTGGTGGCTCACAGTTGGGAGTCCTAAACGCTTAGCAGCTGATGCCGAGGCACCACCAGCTGGCTATGTCCAGACCCTTGTGTCTGAGTAAAGTTGAAATGGCTTCCTTTTGTGTCCCTTGAGGCCCTTGCATTAAGCAGGAAAGCAGCCAGTCGTAAAGTGCTGGGGTGTGGCTGTTCCCGGGCTCCTGGTGCAGTGAGTTGGAGTGATTTGATGTGAGTGCGCGCTGGTTATGTCAGTGCAGTCGGCACTGCAATGTGGATCCAAGGTGATGCAGGCTGGCAGCTCAGCCCAGTAATGTTGGCTTGCCGTCCATTTGTAACTGTCAACGTTTCTACTCATCAGCATCAGGCAACCATGTTAAAGGCATGGTCCCCAACGCTCAGATTAACCCTTCCATATTCAAGTCCTACTCCAGAGACTTGAGCATATATACATATATATAGGCCCAAAAATTCGTGAGGACGCCTTCGTGCGAGGGTAAGGCCTCCCCGCGATCTCTCACTCCGCGTTGGCTTTTTCAGTTCCAGCTCGCACGAACTTGATGTTCTGGACAGCTGCTGTGCTGGGCTTGCATAGCCCACCGGCGTAGTTAATTCGTGCGAGCTGTGGGATCACGTGACTCAGTTAGAGCCAATGGCAGCACACCATCTTCCATTCATAACTTTCACAAGTGCTGTGAAAGTTATGAATACTATAGCCCCCCAAAAGAACCGCTAAACCTCAATTAAATTTAAAAAACCCATCACATTAATAAAATAAGTATAGTTAAATAAATTAACCATTTTAAATAAAAAATAAAATTTTTGAAAAAATTTAAAATCTTTTAAAAAGTTATAAAAAATAAACTTACCTGTCTTTAAAGTCTCTAAAAAAGATATACCTGTTAAAAAAAATTCAAAATAATACTTAATTCACTACTTACCTTGTTAAAAGTGGGTCTTACTCCTTTTTTTATGTGTAGAATCTTCCGTACTTACCTGCGCGTTGAAACCACTAAGTGCACTGCGTGCGCGCAGCCTGTAGCGTGCACGCGGTTCACCTCGGACCCGCCCCCTTTTCCATTCTACAAGTGCCGGTTTGCAGTGCATGCAGAAAACCGGCAATTGGAGACAGAATACGCGAGAGTACGCAGTGCGTACTCTCGCGTAGCGGCACTAATTTTTGGGCCATTATCTAGGCTGACCCCCCCCCCCCCCCCCCCCAGTGCAGTGCGGAGAGTGCGCTGCACTGTCGGTGGAGCTGTCTTTCGGGTGAGACGTTAAACCAAGGCCCCTCTGCCCTCCCAGATTTGTGGATGTAAAAGATCCCACGGCACTATTTCGAAGAAGAGCAGGGGTGTTCTCCCCAGTGTGCTGGCCAACATATCTCCCTCAACCAACTTCACTAAAACAGTTCATCTTGTCACTATCACATTGCTGTTTGTGGGAACTTGCTGTGCGCAAATTGGCTACTGTGTTTCCTACATTACAACAGTGACTACACTTCAAACTTGGCTGTAAAGCACTTTGGGCCGTCCTGAGGTCGTGAAAGGCGCTATATAAATGCAAGTCTTTCCCTCCTTTGACTGCCTTGTGGAATTCCCCGACCTCCAAAGTAAACCACTTCATTTTCTGCCTCCTTTCAGCCCAGTCTCTCTCTCTCTCTCTCTCTCTCTCTCTCTCTCTCTCCCCTCTCTCTCTCTCTCTCTCTCTCTCTCTCTCTCTCTCTCTCTCTCTTCCCCCCCCCCCCCCCCCCCGGACCTCTTACTGAAGTTCAGGGTAACTGGCACCTTCGGCTGAGCAAGCTCCGGTAGTGAGCGTTATTAGCGGGGGTGGGGATTTATAGCTGAGCCTGCCCCTGTTCTCACCCGAAGTTCACCAGCGCACTGGTGGATCACTGAAAGAAGAAAGGCAGGCTTGCCTTTATATAGTGCCTTATTGTGTCGCTCCGAAACATTCCCAAAGAGCTTCGCTGATGGTGAAATGTAGTGGTTGTTATGTAGCTGACTGCCAGGTAATAATCGGGAGTGGGAACCCTGGCTGAGATTTTCCTCTCGCGCCCAGGATTGCTGAGGCCTCTGCTGTTCTCCAAAAAAAAAAAAAACTTTTGGTTCTGAATTTAAGAAACCGGTTCCTATTAAAGGAGCTGCATGCCAATGATATGGTGAGGTGTCTGTGGACGCTACATCAACAACAGTTCCTTCCTTCATCAATTTTTGTAAATCGTGTATTAACCTTCTGCACTATACCAGGGAACATGTGGGGAGCTGTTGCCCTACATCACGTTGCACTGTGTTCTCTATTTGGTGAAGCTAAACGTGAAGTACATGTAGCACAGTGTTGCGGGTAGTGCATGTGCAGCTCCCGATCACTGACATGATAAAGCCAGGTGTAGGTGCATCGTACAGATCAGAAGGTCCCAGGCTTGATTGGGTTCAGTGCCTCTGGGCGAGGGGAAGGGAAAAGCTAGCAATTTTTTTTTAAGCATTTGGCCCCAAAAGCCCGTCGTTCTTCCATAGATCGACCCTGCTATAATTCCACAATCTCCTCTCTGGAAATGCATCTAATTCCCCCTGAACCCAGCTGTACTGTCATTTTCCTTGGTAACTTATTCTGCAATTCATTTGTTCTCCGGTTGATTAAAAAAAAATCCACCTGACTTTGTTCTAATGCCAAACTGCCTAATTTTTTAATTCTGCCGCATCAAGCTACAAATCCATCAGAACTGCCCACCTTGAAATAGGCAACCCTGTCGGAATAGCGGGTGCTACTTTGAGTTTAGTAACAAATGTCAAAACTACTTTTGGATAAACTAACCAACCCATGGCTTCAGCTTTTTAAGGTCCTCTTTAGAGGTATTACATTGAAGCCCATAGAAGTTATAGTTTCTTGGAGACGTAGGAGGCACCAATACATTGGAGGTGTGTAATACAGCAGACTTGGATCTAGGATGATTCACTTATTGGCAGGGTACTGGGTGGTGCAGTGAGTTAGTGCATTGCCTCGCCCCTCCCCATCTCTGTAACCTCCTCCAGCCCTACAACCCTCCTGAAAACTCTGCGCGCCTTCAACTTTGGCCCCTTGTGCACCCCCAATTCCCTCGTCCCACCATTGGCGGCCAGACATTCAACTATCTAGGAAGCTCTGGGATTCTCTCTAAACCTCTCCACCTCTACCTCTCCTCCTTTGAGATGCTCCTTAAAACCTACCTCTCTGACCAAGCTTTTGGTCACCTGTCCTAATGTCTCCTCCTTTGGCTCAGTGCCAATTTTTGTCTCATTACTCTCCAGTGAAGCGCCTTGAGACGTTTTACTACGTTAGAGGCGCTATATGAATGCAAGTTGCTGTTCTTTCACCTCTGCAGTCCAGGTTCAAATCCAGCCTAGATTACTGAAATGGAGATAACTCCTCTCTGCTGCCTGTGAGGGTCCTATAAGTGAGGAACAACATTGAGCATTCTCATCCCAACTGCTCACAATTCAACACAATTTAGCACCAACAGTTAGGGAAAATAGAAAAAGCAATCCTGCTGGTGCAGTAGAAGGTGCTTACCTGAGGTTCGAATAATGAATATTGATGGAGCAGTATGGACAATGGGAGCTTTCAACTGGGTCATAGTACAGTGAAACCTCTGTCATTTGCTAGATAATGGAAATTAACAGATAATTGGGAGCTCCCAAGTTTTGCTCTTGCAAGTCTACCACACCAGCATTGTCGGCACAGGGATGAAGAAAAGTACAATACAAACAACATAGACTGAATTTAATATTTTATGGGCTGCAAGGTTGATTTGTCAGATGGGAAGGAATTGCTGTTAGTGAGCTGTGCAATGAGGCGAAGTGTCAAGTACAGCTTTGAAAATTCTGGCAGGTAATTGGGAAACTGGATAATCAGAGCATGGATAATGGAGGTTTCACTGCATTATACATCTGACTTGGGAGTGGCTGAGGTGGTGTGGAGCGAGCCTTACTCTACATCTCGCTATGCTACTACTGCAAGCTTTGAGAATGCTCGATGCCAGCTTTAGGTGCCTAAAAGTGTTCCATTTACCCTTCACTAATGTCCTTCACCTTGAACATAAACATCCCTCACTGATCGCCCTGTAATTGATCAAGTTGGCTGGCTCAATAACCATGAATGATGCAGCAGTGTTGGAAGACTTGAGCCAAAGTCATGGGTGCGTGCCAGTAGAGGGCCTTCTCCTAGACAGTGGCTTTGCAGCCATGGTGGTCTGGATAGATGATGCAGATGAATAAGCATGGGAGAAAACATCTGTATTGCTGATCTTAATCTCCTGGAAATGTTTTCTTTTGAATTGAAGAACCCAAGTTCGAGGCCAAAGCCTGTAGCACAAGCTGTTTGAAAAGAGGAGTGAGCGGTCATGACTAGGTGGCACCGAAATTGGAGTTTAAGAACCCGTAGATTGTGGGAGGCAGGGAGGACAGAGTGAGGTGCGGAGTTCCACAGTTTAAGATCCTGGGAAAGAATGAGATTGGAGTCGACAATGGTCCAATGAGTCTTGATTTCAACAGAGGTTGTGGAGAGGAGGAAGATTATGTTGGGCAATATATCTGGTCAACCAAATAATGATTATGCCAATCCCGTGGTGGGGAATAGTACAAACCTTTACACTCTTTGAATGATTGGTCATCTGAAATATTCCTGCTGCTGGTGGTTTTGATTCAGATCGAGCAGAATCACTGACTTGTGCGCAGCCTGCAGACTGAGTGTGGGAAAGGTCAGCCCATCCCCCTAATTGTGTGGATTGCGGTTATTTTCCAAAGCATTAATATGGGAGGTTTGGGAGTAATCCAGATGGGAAGTGTTTTTTATTTTGAGAGCTTGGGCAAATGGGAATTAAAAGGCTATTCTTTCAGACTTTGAGAAAAGTGCTTCAGGGTAGCCTGAAAAGACTGTGAATGTTAGGAAAGGGTCATGAAAAGCAGGCCTCAGAGACTAGGGCTATAAGGACTGTTTCAGTTGGATCCCCAGTGGACAGAGGACAAGGGCAGAGTTGAAGAAAACATTTGAGGTTTTTTTTGTATACAGTATATAAAAAATATATATATATATATTTTACACACAAGACTACGTAATCCACTTGAACTGAAAGGTCAAATAAAGGTTGTGAAGAACTTGTAGCTCAGCTTTGAAAATCAGATGTTTTCTTCCTCTCCCTCAAAGGCAAACCTTTCAAAACAAAAGCAATCTTCCCATATTTGGAAACTGCGGGCTGAGAATTGGAAGCAAATCATTCCCACTGACGTGTGCTTAAACTGAAAACGGGCGTGTCCTGCTCCGTGCTTCGTGTGTCGGCTCTTTTTAATTAAAAAAAAAATATATAATTCCACATGCTGGCGATTGCAATTCCACGTAGGGCTTGAAGTGTTTCGGAACATAGGAACTGCCAGGAGGGTCGGTAACCAGAGGACACAGATTTAAGGTAATTGGCAAAAGAACCAGCGGGAGATGAGAATTTTTTTTCAAGCAGCGTGTTATGATCTGGAGTGCACTGACTGAAAGATAGAAGCTGATTCCATAATAACTTTCAGGGCTATGGGGAAAGAGCAGGGGAGTGGTGCTAATTCCTACATTACAACAGTGACTACACTTCAAAAGTACTTCATTGGCTGTGAAGCGCTTTGGGACGTCCTGAATAAATGCAAGTCTTTCCTTCCTTCCTTCCCGCAAAGTGCTGGCACAGGCACGATGGGCCGAATGGCCTCCTTCTATGCTGTATGATTCTATAGGAGAAGGTCATTCAGCCTCTCGAGCCTGTTTCCCCCCATTCAATTAGGTCATGGCTGATCTGTATCTTAACTCCATTCACCCACCTTGGTTCCGTATCTCTTAATATCCATAGACAAAAATATAGAGAAACAGCTGTACTCCTGTCCCATACCGTGTTGGCACGTAGCTAGTCTGAGGTTTTAAAGGATGGTGGGAAGGGAGTCTGTTTGGCCAGATACATTCAGACAGTGATTTTTTTAGTTTTGATTAATTCCCAGGAAATTTGAGTCAAACAGGATTTTTTTCTGTGTGACTCACTTCACCGTATGACATGGCAGACGAACCTTTTTGTGTGTATATTTATGCAAGTCTATGTATTGTGTATGTTTTGTGCTGACGTGTTACTGGAGATGCCATGAATTGCTTGTTGTCAAAGGTTTGTTACCTTCAGCTGCAGGAATATGTTTAGATACATAATTCCAAGGCCCCCGGGAGGATCGTGAATGAAATGGTTGTTTGGTGCCAAGTCAAGTGAAGGTTTCCAATTGAAGGTGTAATGTGATTTATTCTGCTCCTCAAACTTGCCAAAAGCACGAAGCTTAAAAATAACTAACTCCGAGGAATTATTTTAGGGCTCTCCCTGGTGGCTCAGTTGGTACATGCATTGTCCCCAAGGGCTGTGGAGGCTCAGTCGTTGGGTATATTCAAAACAGAAGTCGATAGATTTCTGACTAGTAAAGGCATCAAGGGATATGGCGATAGGGCCGGTGAATGGAGTTGAGGCAGAAGATCAGCCATGATCTCATTGAATGGTGGAGCAGGCTCGAAGGGCCGAATGGCCTACTCCTGCTCCTATTTCTTATGTTCTTATGTTGTGCAACATGCAGGCGAGGGACATGCCAGGTTCCGTCCCCAGCCGAGGCGCTAGCTGAGCCATTACAATTGGGCTTAGCGACCTCCGAGAAGGGAGGGGAACAATCCCAGAGCTGCTGCTCCTGATCACTAACTGGTCACCCCTGCTGGAAGGTAAGCAGGTGTTGGTCGGTGTTGGCTGAGGACAGGGGTGGATGTATCGGCCTTCCAGTCAAACAGCCTGCTAACCTTCTCTGCCACTTGCACTTGGTCCAGTACTGGATAGCAGCTTATAGTAGTACCTCAGCATGAGTCCGTGTACTAGGGAGGAGGGAAAATAATCATTGTACTGCAGAGATTCAGAAGGTATCGAGATAATGACCAATTGGATCCTATATCTGTACTTGGGTCAAGTTTGCGATTCAAGGCGTCTAAGTGGAGGTCAACTTTTTTTGTCTGATAACTCTCCTTTTCATTGCCGTTACTACGTTAAAGGCGTTCTATAAATGCAAGTTGTTGTCTTGGAACAGTAGCTATGTTCTTCCCTTAAGATGGTCCCTCATGCTTCATACATATGCTGGCATTTTTAAATGCGAGTGGCATCTCATGTTAGAATATCAATACCTTTCTTCATTTTCTACTATTGGCGGGTTGTCCAGTTTGGACCCCATCGATCTTTTTCTTTGGGGTCGAATTAGAATGTTGATTACCCATTGACGCAGTGGGAGTACGGCTCGATCACACAGAGTCATGTATTTCATTTGGCGACTGCAAAACCAGCAGTCAACTGGAATCTCTGCTCCACACAAAACAAAGCATTGATTTGCCTACTAATCAAAACTAAACGCAGCACCTCAAATCTGGCCAAAAAGCACATAGCGTATGTGCTTGAAATGTACTCGCTGGTCTCTGTCTAGTTGGGCCATTGCTGGTTTGAGCCATCCAAGTTTAACTATTGGTTTGTTGCTAAACCCAAATAATGGGCAGAGAGAGATGACATTCGGTAAAAATGTGCGTTGGGGGGTGGTGGGTCGGACTGCTCAGAAATGGAACACCTCTCCGTTTCTGTACACCATGTCAGGATTTTTCTTTGTGGTCAGTCTTGTACCCATAAAATCCCATCATTGTGCCTCAGGAGACTCAATCAAGCGACTGAGGAATCCACAGCTTGCTCAGGTGCAGAGTGCACACTCTCCCCACTTCACTAAAAACAATGTTTTATCAATGAATAGGATATGGGTGTCGCTAGCAAGGCCAGCATTTTTGCTTATCCCTAGTTGCCCATTCGATACAGGTAGTGATCTGGGACTGCTTGAAGACACTGCTTACTGGAGCACAGTTCTACTGATGCCCACCATCCTGTAGGGCTTCGCCCAAGTGGCCATTCATGTGTGAGCTTTGACAGGAAATCCATGGGGTCATTGCAGCCAAGCCCAATCATGTCTTCCTGAAGTCCAAGCCAACATGCGAACTGAGGCAACTGTAATGCCTCATTCCCTGTTCTGAGATCAACTAACTTAACACGGAGCGGGATTTGAAGCAGGGAAGCTTTATAGCAACTGTATGATTAGTGCCTTTACCTAATGGGTCATGAGGGAACATGTGATTTAGTTTCTGAAGTCATTTAAATTAGGAACATGGTCTTCCTTAGTCTGGCAATTCCTAAGGTCCATCTAGTTGGCTTTCGACCATCCTGGTAGTCATATGATACAACGATAATGGAGTTGTTGATTAATTATGGCAATCAATGTCTATCGATTATTCTACAACAGACCCAGACATGAGGCGAGGAAAACCCCAGTGGTGGAGAGCTTTGGGGACCATAGGTTCAAAGTCACCCGTTCCTCCCAAGCATGCTACAGTTCACTTAGACTTGGCTGAAATGGTTATTTGAAGCCTTAACCTTAAGGAAACTTAAAATGAAAAGCACCCTTTGATGCACTTAGTTCAGAAGGTAAAGTTCTGGAAGGATCTAATGTAGAAGTGTCAGAGAAGAGCTGATATAGGGGCAACGCAAGGATTCACACTGGCGAGTCACTTTTTTAAAATATACATCAGAAGCTGTCACTTGGCCTGCAAACCTGGCACATGAAAGCTTCTGTACTCGGCGCAGCAATGGGTTAACGTGCTGCAGTTCTCTAAAGGGTTAATGTTTTAAAAAAGTTCTTCTTCTTCTCTCACTGGGAGACCTGGCACGGGGCACTGAGCTCTGTCCCAGAGAGTGGAGTAGATGTGTAGAATTTGGGGTTTCAAAAAGGGGAAAAGAACAAAAAAGGCTTGATTGAAAACGAGCTTTGTTGGGAGATGTGAGGAGGCAGCAAAAAGCACGTCTGCAAATCGAGCGTCATGCACAACAAAAATTCATTTGAAAAGGGGCTTATTCTGAATTCGATTACTGGGCCATCCTTTTAATGAAATTCCATTGCCAGCCGTTCACACCTGGCTCCACACTCTGTATTCAGATGACATCCTTTTAACAGCAGAACAAAATGTGAGGAATTACATGGGCAGTGGAGTCTTGAGCTGCTCTAATGCTGCTGGCTCTCGACGAGTAGGTCTCCCTGCAGCCAGCGCCAATCCCCCCCCCATAAACGTGTTGGATTTACTGAGGCCAGCTAGCAGTTGGGAAGATGTTACATTTTTAAATCTGCCTTTCCCGACCATCTGCGTTCCTTCGCCGACGCTAATCCAGCTCCAGCGAGGGTGTCGTGCTGCGTGTTGGAGATCTCGCCTCGCCGCTGGTTGCTGACCTTGTTGCCGCATTCCACGAGTCACGCGTGCTGGCCCGGACGGGCGCACGGCCAGTCGCACGCACACCGGCCCAAATATCTGGGGACTGCGAGCGGTGAAAGCTGCTCGGGCGCCCCAAGTTGTAATTTTACACACACTGAATAAATCCGACTAATAGTCGGTGCTCAGTGTAAAATGCACGGTCCTGTGTTTAAAATGAGATTTGTCCGTGCTGTTCTATTGAGGAACATAGGAGCAGGGGGGAGGCCATTCAGCACTTTGAGCCTGTTCCACTATTCAATTAGATCAGAGCTGATCAGTATCTTAACTCCATCCACCCGCCTTGGTTCCATAACCCTTAATACCCGTGCCTAACAAAAATCTATCAATCTGGGTTTTGAAATTTTCAGTTGACCCCCCCCCCCCCACCAGCCTCAACAGCTTTTTGGGGGAAATAGTTCTCGATTTCCACTGGTTTGTGTGAAGAAGTGCTTCCTGACATCACCCCTGAACGGCCTAGCTCTAATTTTAAGGTTAAACTCCATTGTGCTGAATTCCCCCACTAGAGGAAATAGTTTCTCCCTCAAAAAATAATGTATTTATTTTTTCTCCTTTATTTGCAGGTTATTGTCAGATGCCAACCGCAGAGGATAAATGATAGGATTGCAACTGGCGTGAGTTTAAAATAAAAGTACCACAGCAGCATTGGTTTTTTCTCTCTGCGGCTGCTCTACGCAATCAACTCTGTTTCTACGTTTCTTTTTTTTTAAATTGTCTCTTCTGGATTTGGAGAATGTTTCTCCTGCACGGACTGGGGAGGACTCTGTTGATACTGGAGCTGCTGGAGGCCGCGGCATTGGCACACTGGCAGAACGAGCCAGTGCAGATCATCAGAGACTTGGACAGCCAGATCGAGGCCTCCATGCATTCGGTATTATCGGGGCAGGACGCCCCCGCCGTGTCCTTCAGTGTCCCGGACGGCTCCGCGTACATCAGTCGGGCCTTTACGATGAGAATCCCAACTGAGATGCTGCCCGCCCATGCGATGCTCAAGGTAACCAAACATCCCTTACTCAACATTCACTGCACCATTGCAACTCCATAGGAGAGCACAGCGACTGCATGCTGGGTGTGTTCTGTATTGCAGAAGGCTTGTTACTTTTGGAAATAGAATTTGGCAATCAATTTCTTTTTCACCAGTCCTTTTCCTCTTCCACCCCTCTCCCCTTCCAAAATGCATGAAAGTACAGATTACAAATGTTTTTTTAAAAAAAAAAAAGCTTCAAAAGTCCTAAACAAATCTACCTGTATTGTTGATGTTGGCAGTGAGGGAGAGGGACTGGGGCATGCACTTTTTACACATGTTGGTGAAAAATTAATTCACTCGAGTCTGTCTTGAAGCAAAAGATCACAGCTTATTATTCAGAGCGCTCTGGGAGAAGGGTCATAGCCTGCGGTCTAATGACCAGCTTCTCAATTTAATAATGGCAGCCACACTTCTTTATACACTTCAAGAAGCCAGAAAATACAAACATCAGCACAGTTATTACATCATGAGCAATTCTTATGGTCTCTAAAAACAACTTGATTAGAATCTTACAATGTTAGCGAAACTCATCCTTTACTTCTGCTTTTGGTCAGCCATCTGCGCTGCAAGGTTTCATTCTTACTCCTATTCGAGGTTAGTTTATAGAAAACAATGATTCACATTTTTGTTCTGCAGTGTCTGCATTATCTATACTGCAGACTAAGCAAGTTGGTCTTTTATCTAATTATACCCCTGTCTCCATGCCTTCGGGAGATACTTTGACCTTTACTATAGTCCTTTAAGCAGTTCAACTAATCTTAAACATTACAACTGATTTGCCCTTACATTATTACAATTAATTTTTTTTACTCTTGCACATGTGGTCTTGGGCAACCTTTTGCACAAGGCCTTTACCATTGTGTGGTCTTGCTGACTTTAACAGTGGGAAGCTTGTGCCTTCCAATAGTGCGCGTGACATTTCACATTCATGCCTGCACACTAAAGTAAAGTCCTGACTGTGGCTCATTTGCTAGATGCACTGAGCCACACAGACCAGGAGGGGCACAGGTTCGGTTCCTGTACTGAGATACACAGACCAGGAGGGCCACAGGTTCGGTTCCTGTACTGAGATACACAGACCAGGAGGGCCACAGGTTCGGTTCCTGTACTGAGATACACAGACCAGGAGGGGCACAGGTTCGGTTCCTGTACTGAGATACACAGACCAGGAGGGGCACAGGTTCGGTTCCTGTACTGAGATACACAGACCAGGAGGGCCACAGGTTCGGTTCCTGTACTGAGATACACAGACCAGGAGGGGCACAGGTTCGGTTCCTGTACTGAGATACACAGACCAGGAGGGCCACAGGTTCGGTTCCTGTACTGAGATACACAGACCAGGAGGGGCACAGGTTCGGTTCCTGTACTGAGATACACAGACCAGGAGGGGCACAGGTTCGGTTCCTGTACTGAGATACACAGACCAGGAGGGGCACAGGTTCGGTTCCTGTACTGAGATACACAGACCAGGAGGGGCACAGGTTCGGTTCCTGTACTGAGATACACAGACCAGGAGGGGCACAGGTTCGGTTCCTGTACTGAGATACACAGACCAGGAGGGGCACAGGTTCGGTTCCTGTACTGAGATACACAGACCAGGAGGGGCACAGGTTCGGTTCCTGTACTGAGATACACAGAGACGAATGGTGTCGGCCTCGATCCCTGCACTGAGCTGTATGAGTTTGATCCCAGGCCTGTGCCACGATAACTAATCCTCCTTCCAGACACGGTGAATGTTTGCGATGAAAAGTTGTGAGACTTCATTGTGATTTGATGATTCAAGTGTCCGCCTGTTGATCTGGATGATTTGCACAGTCTCAGAGCGGGATTACACTCTGAGCAGCCCCAGCTGAAGGCCTGTACACTGCCTTATACAGCGACCCACAGCTGTCTGGTCAGAATGTAAAGCTTTAACTTTCTGCAGATGTTGCAGTATTTTAATAACTCTGCAAATTTTTTTCATAAATTCTCACATTTTGCATCTCAAAACAATTCCACGAGGGACTAATGTATCAGGGCAGCTTATCTCCGGAATCTGGGGAATTTGTAGCCTGTTCTCTCCATGTTGTGAATGAACTTTTTATTTTTAAATTTGCCTTTTCTTGTTCCTTCCCTCTTGCTTGGGTCGGTTCCAAAGGGCACGAGTCAGTCCGCTGGTCCTCTTTGGGGGTAGGTATTGAGTGTGAGCACCAGTGTCAATGCTGACCGCGCCTTCACTTTATAAAAAAAAAAGATTCTCGGGATGTGGACATCACTGGCAAAGTCGGCATTTATTGCCCATCCCTAATTGCCCTTGAGAACGTGATGGGCTTTCTCTTCTTGAACCGCTGCAGTCCCTGTGCTGAAGGTGCTCCCACAATGCTGTTAGGTTGGGAGTTCTAGGATTTAGATCCAGCGACGATGAAGGAACAGCGATATATTTCCAAGTCAGGATGGTGTGTGACTTGGAGTTCGCATGCACTTGCTGCTGTTGCCCTTTCAGGTGGTGGAGGTCGCGGGTTTGGGAGGAGAGACACCCACTTTCCACTAGTTGTTGCTGGTCAAAAATCTGGAACAAAAAACCCTCCCACCCCCAAAAATTTTTTGTCACTCCCCCTGTAGAACAGATCCAGCTCAGAACAGAACAGGGATTGAACGCGAGGCTTTCTTGGTCAGAACGGCTCTGTTTTACACTGAGGGCTGAACAGAAGAGTGCTCCCTCTGGTGGTGGAGATCAGGCCCTACACTTCAATATCTATGGTAACAGTTTCAAACTTCAGTCTCTGTAGACAGAGTGACTTTGCTCCTTACAGTCTGAGATCGGGGTCTTTTGCTTTCTAACTCTTGCTAGTGGAGCCCAGTCCAATTAATGGCAGTAAACTGTACCGGAAGTTGCACAGTCACTGTGTCTCGAAAGAAGGAAAATATCACCTACTAAATTCATACAGACCGAAATAACGAATCAAATTTATTTACAATTAAGCAGCTTCTAAAAGTAAAGAAGATAAGGTGAATAGTAACCAGAGAAGAGCCATGCGGCTGATTCCCAGTGTCGGAAGTCTGAGTTCTGAGGAAAGACTGGAGCTATTTGATCTTGAAAGGAGGAGTCTGTGAGGTGATCTTATGGAGGTGTATAAAATTAAAGGTATCAAAGGTTAATTTAGATATTACTTCAAATTAAATTAGAATCATAGAATGATGCAGCACAGAAGGAGGCCATTCGGCCTGTCGTGCTTGTGCCGGCTCTTTGGTACAGCTATTCAACTAGTCCCACACCCCCTGCTGTTGCCCCATAGCCCTGTTAATTTTTTCCCTTCAAGTATTTATCCAATTCCCAACTCCAACTGGGAGTAAAACTAGTGGACACTGACTGGTTCAAACCAGTAAACAATAAGTTTAGGACCGATATCAGGAAATTCTTCTTCACACAATGTGTGGAATAAACTTCCAGATAGAGTAGTAAAGCCTGGAATAACAACAGAAAACGCTGGAAAAACTCAGCAGGCCAGGAAAAAGCCTGGAATCACTTACAGTTGGATGCTGCAATGGTGGGGAATGGGAGGCACCAGGATCCCTCTGAATGGATGAACCAAGATGGGCCAAATGGCCTTCCTCATCTGTAATTCTCCTGTGCACAGTCCCGAGCCATACAGGGGGCGGGGGTGTGCGTGCAGAGCTTTTCTCATACACGAGATATACAGAGGCCATTAAAGTGTCAATTTACGATGACTGCTTTTCCTGCCATAGAAAACGGTCTCCTGTGGTCTGTTGACCCAGTCCAACAAGCTTTACACTGCAACTAGTTCCGTGTGCAGTCTCCCTTTGTGAGTGTAGCCCAACCTAGGCTTTCACTGTGGAACAACTTCTTTTTGCTATATTCCGAGCGAGGAAGGAAAAGTCAGATCTGTTGATGTGACCCAGCTTTCGAGATGCATCTCTCTTTGAAGTAGGGGCTGTCGAGCTCGATTTACACATATCAAGCAACGTTGCTGTGTAGCTTCTGTTCATTTTAGAGCCGTCTGTTTTTGGGCTGAGTGATATTTACTGCCACCTTTTGGCTGCCACCAATTACAATTCGGGGTTTAGCAACACATTTTTTTTCCCCTTTTTGTTGTCTGAGATTTCTGCCCTGCGTAACCGGGAAGACAGTGAGCCACCGATTTTTAGATTCTACAGAGCGCGCTTTTGCTTACGGAAGAGGCCAGTGTAAAGCCGCACAGCGCAGCGAGCTTTTGTTTATGTAGACTCCACTAAACCTGAACAGAAGCTCCAGGTCTGGCAATGCCTCCATTTTAAAATTCTCATCCTTGTTTTCAAACCCCTCCATGGCCTCGACCCTCCCTCTCTCTATAACCTTCTCCAGCCCTACAGCCCTCTGAGATCTCTGCGCCCCTCCAATTCTGGCTTCTTGCACATCCCCCAATTTCCATCATCCCACCATTGGCGGCCATATCTTCAGCTGCCGAGGCCCTAAGCTCCGGAATTCCCTCCCTAAACCTCTCCGCCTCTCTACCTCTCCTCCTTTAACACGCTCCTTAAAACCTGCCTCTTGACCAAGCTTACGGTCACCTGTCCTAATATCTCCTTGCATGGCTCGATGTCACATTTTGTTTGCTAACTCTCCTGTGAAGCACCTTGGGACGTTTTACTACGTTGAAGGCGCTATATAAATTCAAGTTGTTGTCACCAGGGTTGTTTAGTGCGCTGGTTATAGGAATAATCACACTTGAGCCAATACACTTCAGTAATTCATCTCCTCAAAGTGCTCTCCCCACCTCTGACCACCTGTACTTCGACCCAGTATTTAGCCCAGAAATGTTCTCTCTAGATACAACTCGTGTTTGCAAGGACAAAATCCAGAATTGTACCACTGGATGTTCTACACAATTTAGGCGGATATAGTAAAAAGAACATTCACTAGCTTGTGCATTGCACTCCTGGTGGCACAGCACTGTTGGCAAGTGGCATGCATTGCCTCCTCTGGTTCAGATGGGACCTCGCCAGCCATGGAATCACATCCCATGTCTTGGCGTGCCTGCCTGTCCATATCCTCTAAGGGAGGTCTACTTATTGAGCTGGACGTAGCGTCTTCACAAAAGCAACTTTTCTGTTCACCAAGGAGTCCTGCCTTTCTTGATCAAGGAGACGGTATAGCAGAGAGGAGATGAAACCAGATTCTCTGCAGGAGCAGTCACTGAAGGAATACGCCATGTCCCCTTATACGACACAGCCTCACCTCATCAACAGCAACTGACATTTATATAGCGCCTTTAATGTAGGAAAACATCCCAAGGCACCTCACAGGAGCGCAGTCAGACAATAATTGACACTGAGCCAAAGAAGGAGACATTAGGACAGGTGACCAAAAGCTTGGTCAAAGAGGTAGGTTTTAAGGAGGGTCGTAATCAGGAGAGGTTTAGGAAGGGGATTCCAGAGCTTAGGGCCAAGACAGCTGGAGGCACGGCCACCAATGGTGGGGTGAAAGCAGTGGGGCATGGTCAAGAGGCCATAAGTGTAGAAGCGCAGAGTTGTCTGGAGGGTTGTAGGGCTGGAGGATGTTACGGAGATGGGGAGGGGGGCGAGGCCATGGAGCCATCAACAAGCCCCCCCCCTCTCCTCCCCAAGTTAATTGAAAGCACTGAGCAGCTGGCAGTCTCGGGAGCTGAGGTTTGGTGACGTGGCATCATGTTTCCACCATAAATCTGGCAAATGGGCAAAGACCGCAGCCCCGATCAGCAGGTTCGCTAACGTAAGTGTATGGCGGGGTATCGTACAGATGGATGTCATTGTCATTCCTTTTAGGGATCCCTTTTTTTTAAATGAGGATCAGAAACCTGGGCCCACAGTTTTGAGTTTATTTTGTGGAACGTACTCGAGGACTTGTTCAGACGCTCCCCGTGTCCAGAGGCTGGATACATTGCTGGTTTTATGGATCCGTGCAGAGTAATTAAATTAGATCAGAAGTGTAAGAAAGCAGCCAGAGGGCAGAGTCCCAGTGATGGAATGCAGCATTATCTGAAAACTCCAACAGAATGAGTGTCAAGGCTGCAGCAGACGTGTCATTAGGACCTGCTTTTGGTTTTCTTTTCTCCTTTTTGTGTCCAGTTTTCTGCTCCCTCGACCTGTTGCTTGAAGTTGCTGACCCATGCGAGGGTTCATGGGCTAGCCACTCAGCAGTACGCTGTTCAAATGGGCACTCGTGTGAGCTTAGGTGGTGTGAGGGTCTGCGTACAAATGATAGGTGTCAGTCATGGCTCAGTGGTAGCATTCTCACCTTTAATCAGAAAGTCGTGGGTTCAAGCCCCACTCCAGAGACTTGAGCACAAAATATGGGCTGTCGCTCCAGTGCGGTACTGAGGGAGTGCTGCACTGTCGGAGGTGATGTCTTTCAGATGAGACGTTAACCCTCTCGGGTGGATGTAAAAGATCCCACGGCCCTATTTGAAGAAAAGCAGGGGAGTTCTCCCTGGTGTCCTGGCCAATATTTATCCCTTAACCAACATCACTAAAACAGATTATCTGGTCATTGTCACATTGTTGTTTGCGGGACCTTGCTGTGCACAAATTGGCTGGCGCGTTTCCTACATTACAACAGTGGCTACACTTCAAAAGCGCTGTAAAGTGCCTTGAGATGTCCTGAGGTCGGGAAAGATGCTATACAAATGCGAGTTCTTTCTTTTTATTTCAAATCAGCAGTGGAGGGCATCACAGATAAGGAGAGGCGAGCAATGGGAGCATAATTGCGAAGCGATAGTGCTTTCTAGCAAAGGAAGGATTGAGATAGGGTGGTGATTGGAGAGTATGGGTGTGGCTTTTAGGGTTGGTTTGCTGAGGAGAGGAATGGTGGCAGTTTTGAAGGAGGCGGGGAGCATATTGAACGAGAGACAAGTTGATGTCTGCAAGATGGACGTGAAGGGGTGAATTTGGATGTTCTTGTGATGGGGTGGGAGGGCGGTGGAGGGGATCAAGGGAGCGGGTGGTGAGCTTCATGGGCAGAAACTGGGGATATTACCAACGACCAAAGGGACAGTTAGATGGAGGGCATGTGGGGAGCTGGGAATTTGGAGCTGTTTGAGGCCACTATGCAGAGGGTTTGATTAACATAATTCATAAGCAACCCACATTGCACGTGGCCCAATTACCTGATGTAGGCAATTTTAATTATCCTATTAACTTTTAAGCTTGGGCCAGACTGATGCTGTGCAACGTAGGTGCACATTGATTTAGTGATGAACAGTGTTTTGTGTTCAATAATCCACTAACGTTGAGCAGTACAGACCAGAAGGACCCGAGTTTGATTCTCTCTCTGTCCCCAGTTAGCTGAGATCGAGGTTGTGTTGATGCAATTGGCCATCGTGTCCCTGGGTCTGGAAGAGGGGGAAGACAGACCTGATCGCTACCCAGTGATCTCTGCTGGAAAGTCCACTTTTCCGTTTGTTGGGTTTGGCTATCATGCCCTCCTTGGTTGAATAGCCAGCTAACGCTCGCACATGAAGAATGGCTACTTGGGCAAGGTACCGGAGTTGGGGCTATATCCCAGTGAGAGTCGGTGCCTTCTGTAGAGGAGGAGAGAAAGTTGGATTGTGGCGGGGGAGGGTGGTAACTGCAGCCCGAGGAGTTCACGTGGTGTGAGCTGCAAGTCATCCAAGTACTCAAGATTTCCATTGTGTCCTCGTAATCTCCCAATATGATTTTCCTCCTTCCCTGAAAGCACTGGGTCGTACTGGTGGCTGAGCCAGTGGCAAGGACACTGCAGTTGGCCTCAGTGCCTTTGGGTTTGCTGGCCGGTGGAGGTGGGGGACAGCAGCAGCTGGTGAAGTACACCTGTGTGGGTCTCAAGTGATGACAGCAGCAGCAGGGCTCCGATGGCGTGCCCCACCCCACGACTGAATAGCCCACACGTAGTGTCCATGAAGAGTGAACCAGGAAAAGGTAATGGACGATGACCAGTGCCTGTGGAACTGCATCTTTTGGAGAAGTAGGGTAGATAATTAAATGCGAGGGGGTGGGAGATTGGAATCCACGCTAATAACCTCAACGTTATTTGTGCAAAAATCAAAGCATGTTAGTAGCGAGAGATGACGCCTCCATGTAAATCGGGGCGGCAGTGTGAAAGTTTTTGTTGAGCGAGAGGAACACAGCGTGGCTGTGAGCTGGTATATAATTGAGGTATGCAACAGATGTTTGGTAATGAGCTTTGGATCTTTCTCTTCCACGCCCCCACCCCCCGTCCCGTTGGAACAAGTTGATGCTTGTGTGCTCCATCCTAGCCAGATTAGCGATGAGAGCAGCTCTATTTCATGTGCTGCCGATGAGGAGGAGAAAGGGCGCTGCTAAAATGGATCTAGCTTTATTTTTTTTTTGTGCCTTGTGTCACTCCGATCTGCTTTGATCGCAACCTGACCACACTACAACCACCCCGCCACTCCCTTCGTCGTTCCTCTGTAGAATTTGGGTCCTTCCCCCCCACCCCACCCCACCCTGCTTTGATCCCAGGGTAGAAATTTTTAAAAAATTGTGCTCTGAACAAAACGCAGGCGCCGAAAAACTTTGGGAACTTGTGCAATAAAGGAGGAGAAGTGGTCTTGTTGTGCTGCACAAAGAGCCTTTATGTTGCAGCTGTGCACGTACGGGAAGCTCAGACTCCACACTTGTTCTCAAGTAGCCAGCACTATTTAACACTTTATTAAAAAAAAAATTCCCTTGCAAAATATTCAGATCAAAATTCAGCATTCCATGTCCACCAATTTTTATTTTTATATATTTTTTTTAAACCAGATTGCTGGGCTTTACTTTAAGGGAACTTTTCCAAACATCCCATTAAAAAAAAATATTGTTTAGCAGTTCCACATTTGGATGCACTTCAGGCACAATTTTTCAACCAATTTTACTGTCAGTCAAAACTGTTCTGTATTCTGCTTTACGTTTCATTTGTTTTTAAAATTTCCATTCCCCCCCTTTGACCTCCGCTGCCAGCAGATTTTAAGCGCCTTGAGACTTTTTCATTACATTAAAGACGCTATATATATGTGCAAGTTGTTGCTATTTGAACTTGCTCACTGGTTTCTGGGTTTATGGCTTCCACAGAAACTGGCAGCCCTAAGCACCTCAAGCCACTGTTTCTTTCCAAGTGTGAATATTGGTATTGCATTCGACTATGTGAGGAATCACAGTCAAGCCTCGTCCTGCCCTCCCCGCGCTCCCACACTCGGTCTCCACCAGGAGCACTGGGTAGCGATTGAGTGTGGAAACAGTGGTTGAGATTTCTTCTCCCCAGCCCAGGTACACTGACCCTGATTGTGGCACTCCTGCTACTATGCTGGCTGAGATCAGTACACTCAAAGAAAGAAGGACCTGCATTTCTAGAGTGAGTTTCACAACCTCAGGACGCCCCAAAGTGCATTACAGCCAATGAAGTACTTTTGAAGTGTAGTCACTGTTGTAATGTAGGAAACACAGCAGCCATTTTTTTGCACAGCAAGGTCCCACAAACAGCAATGTGATAATGACCAGATAATCAGTTTCGGTGATGTTGGTTGAGGGATAAATATTGGCCAGGACACAGGGCAGAACTCCTCTGCTGTTCTTTGAAATAGTGCTCTGGGGTCGGTCTTGTCCAGCCAGACGGGGCTACAGTTTAACAGCAACTCCAACAGTGCATCACTCCCTCAGTACTGCACTGGAGTGTTAGCCTAGATTTTGCGCTCAAGTCCCTGAAGTGGGGCTTAAACCCACAACCTTCTGACCTCGGGCGAGAAAGCTACCCACTTAGCCACGGCTGACGCTCAGTGCAAACTGTGGATCGAAGGTGACACCGTCCTGTTCTGTTTAGCTCAGTACCACATGGGGAAGTATATTTAACCTTGAAGCTATCTTTGTGCTTGTTAAATGTGACTTGCCTATTGGATTTTGCAGTACTGCTGATCAGTAAATGTCTGGCAGTAGCTCATGTTTGTGAAGTTCAGCAAGGACCTAACTATAACTTCTTCCTCATAAGGGCTGCCACTTGGAGCACCGCTGCCAGTTACTGTATTTAAAAACAGATGATGTCTGGCAGGTTGGTACTGAGCACTGATTAGTATGCTACACAGTACAGGGTGAATTGAAGTGAGCTCTTTTATATGAGGAAAAAGTAAGCCCTTCTGCTCCGTCGGACTGTGGAGCAACTTGGTAGGGTTCCGCTCCTGATTGGGCGCTGGGTGGGGACAGCGTTGGGCTCGCCAGTGATTTCCTGTGCGCGCACAGTCAACTAGGTTCCTGTCCAGGTGACTAGAACAAGGTACTGAAGAGCTGCAATTCCTGTGGGAATGACATGCCCACCACACCAGGAGGAATTGGCATCAATCCGAGGGGGAGAGAAAGTAAGGGGACAAAGGGAGCAGTGGCGCTCGGAGATAGGAGGCGGTCCATGAGTTGTGCTGAAGGGAAGAGACACTTCCCATAAGGGCAGGGGAGGGTATGAGAAGGAATTCTGGGCGGATATGGTGCAAATCCTAGTGGGATTTTATCAATTTAAGAGCCAGAGAACATGCGCCCCAACAATAATCTATTCCTGCTATAGCCAATTGCGACTATAATCCACTCCTCATTACCAAGATGTTTTCAAGTAGAGACTTGCCTGGTGGCTAAAGTTGATGGGGTCCAGTATTTCTGCTGTACCTGCTAACTGTGGATGGTAGTGCTTTCACTGGGGGGTGTGAAATGCTTGTGCTATGTCCACTTGAACTGTGGGAAGTGCAGATTCTGCCCTTCCAAATTTGGATTGTGTTTGCAGAAAGCCTTTTCAGGCTGAGTAACGCTGGCGTGAAGCAACCCCAGTGACTGGAAAATCCAAAATTAATTGGGGAAAATGCAAGTTGAAGAACAATGGCAAATTAAATCGAATGCAGCCCGAGTGTAAAGTACTGCACATAGGAAGCAAAAATGTGTGATGCTCCTTAAATGGTGTTGAAATAGCTACGGATGAAGTTGAGGGAGATCTAGGGGTTTCTTTAGACTTTGCACTAAACATGTCCAACTGTTATAATCAACAAAAGCATTGGAATGTTAAACTATCGAGCCAAAACAGAGTACATGTCAGACTGTCCAGTGCTCTGGCTGGACCACACCTTGAGATCTGTGCAGTTTGATCACAGATACAAAGGAGACATGAAGGCAGCTCGGAGGAGAGGCAGGAGGATAATCCCTAGTGTCAGAGGACTGAGGTGTGGAGAAAGTTGGGCTGTTCACCCTGGAGAAACAGGTGCCTGATGGGTAACTGTATCAAAGCAAGATCGTAAAGGGTATGGAGAAGGCAGATTCAGAAAATTACTTTGAACCAAATTATGAAAGCAGGACAAGGGGACATGGGTTCAAAATAGTAAAAGATTTAGGACTGATATCACACGGTACTGGAATGGAATTCTGGCTAGGGTAGTGAAAGCCCTGGAATCATTGAAGAAACAATTGGATGCTGGGATGGGGACATTGTAGGGCCTTCGAGGGAGGGTGAGCTAAGAAGGGCCAAATGGCCTGCCTTATCTTCTGAATAACCGATATGCAGTTGGTCTAAATCTAGCCAACAGCAAGTGGCTGCAACAGCCACTGTTTGCCTTTGCCCTTTATTGGCTTTTGCCTCTGAAAATGGCTTCAGTACTTAGTCGGGAATACAGCACTTCATTTATATGGCAATACTGTAATCATAGAATCATACAGCAATGAAGGCAGCCATTCGGCCTATCGTGCCTGTGCTGGCTCTTTGAAAGAGTCTTTGAAATTAGTCCCACATCCCCCTGCTCTATCCCCAGAGCCCTGCAAATGTTTCCTTTTCATGTATTTATCCAATTCCCTTTTGAAAGTTACTATTGAATCTGCTTCCACCACCCATATGGTAACGAGTGCAAATAGCAATAAATGCTTAGTCTGTCAAAGGGGTCCAGACCCTAAAGGCAAATTAGCAGAAAATCAGATGTAGTTCTAGGATCCCTTGAATTACACATACAGATGCAATTGGCTGCTTTCTGACCTTTTTCTAATCTGTCTTAATTATTTTTCAACACACAGGCAGCACCTTAGGCATTTACACAATGTGAGGTAAGTTGAAGTTGATAAAAGAGCAGTTAATCTTCTAAAATGTTTCCATTTATTGAAGATTAAAGTCTTATCACAGAGAGAGCTTGAATTTGTATAGTGCCTTTCTGGACCTCGGGATGTCCCAAAGCTCTTTACAGCCAATGAAGTACTTTTGAAGTGCGGTCGTTGTTGTAATGTAGGTGACTATTGACTAGCTAGGGGAAACTAGATAAACACATGAGGGAGAAAGGAATAGAAGAATATGTTGATGGGGTGAGATGAAGGGTGGGAGGAAGCTCGTGTGGAGCATAAACACCAGCATGAAAGAAAAGAAAGACTTGCATTTATATAGCGCCTTTCACGACCACTGGACGTCTCAAAGCGCTTTACAGTCAATGGAGTCGCTGTTGTGATGTGGGAAACGCAGCAGCCAGTTTGCGCACAGCAAGGTCCCACAAACAGCAATGTGATAATGACCAGATAATCTGTTTTTTTGTTATGTTGGTTGAGGGATGTTGGCCAGGACACTGGGGATAACTCCCCTGCTCTTCTTTGAAATAGTGCCATGGGATCTTTTACGTCCATCTGACCGAGCAGACGGGGCCTCGGTTTAACGTCTCATCCGAAAGCCAGCACCTTCGACAGTGCAGCACTCCCTCAGTACTGCACTGGAGTGTCATGGAGCATGGACTTGTTGGGCCAAATGGCCTGTTTCTGTGCTGTAAATACATTGTAATAACCTTTCAGGCAGTGTGTTCCAGATCATGGGATACCAGTGTATCACATGAGAAACATTGGCACATTAAATGTATTCACTTGTGTAATTTTTTTTATTCCATGTATCACATTAGTGCCAATACACTGGGCAACTTGTTGCGCACTACCTTAAAGTGTCAGCAGTTGACACGGGTAAGGAATTCTGTGGGCTGTAACAGGTGGAAGGTGGATATATCAGTCTCTTAATGTGAAACTAGCCTTTTCCCTGCCAGCTGGCTTGCAGCCTCATCCTCCATGTATGGCAGACTGACCCATCACCTTCCATTTACTTTGAGATGCTTGGTAGCCAGTTGCCATTGAGGGTCTTTGAAGATGGAATGGCCAGCCTCTGAGTCAGACTGGCTGTGCTACCGTCATTTGATGTGGAGTTGAAGACTATTGGTGGGTGTGGGGGGGGGGAACAAGCACAAGAGAGAGAAATCTAGACAGTAGCTGTTGTCTCATTAACACACATACGTACCCAGGAACAGTGATTAACTAAGATTTATTTAAAAATTTATGTATATCAAACATCTAAAGCTGTGCCTACTGCCCTATAGGTGTAAATCCACCTTGCTTTGCTCCAGTGCAGTAAGTACAGTCCGTGATTCTTTTGAGGGGAGGGGCCCACCCCACTTTTTGTTAAGCTGCAGGCTTCTCGAACAACTTATCAAATGAAGAGCAGAATCGTGAGCAGGATTTCGAGACTGTCGCCAAACTGCGCAATGCCAACCGCACCTGTGAGTCCTGTTCAACAACGAGGCGATTTAAAAATAACTACCCCCTTCCCGTAGCAATCTCCACACCTCTCTCTTCAGTTTTAAGCTCAGCCAAAGATCGTCCCCTCTGGTTGAACAGTAACCTGACGACTTTGACGTGAAATGTTATTAAAATGACGAGAGTGTCTGTCTCCGCTAGGTGACTTGCCAAGTGGCGCAGCTTGCATAACAAAGGTGACTCAACTTTGAAAAGTTATCCATTGGCTATGAAGAGCTTTGGGACGTCCTGAGAAGGTGACCTGGTCCGACAGAAGTGCAAGCTCTTCCTCCTTTCACCAGTTGTGCGCCTGTGCAGAAACACAGATGTACGTGGACTGGGCCTGATGCACTATAAATAAATGCTCGGTACAAACACTGCTGTCCGGCCAGGTGTTATCCCCATGCAGTGGGCCGTGTGACCTCAGCCATACCTGCAGATTCAAAGCCCCCTTTGACATTTTAGTGTTTAAACCAACTGTTAGAGTTCAATTTTAGATAAAGAAAGAACTTGCATTTATATAGGGCCTTTCATGACCTCGGGATGTCCCACATGCTTTACAGCCAGTGACGTGTAGGCACTGTTGTAATGTAGGAAACGCGGCAGCCAATTTGCGCACAGCAAGATACCACAAGACAGCCATGTGATCATGACCAGATAATGTTCTGGTGATACTAGTTGAGGAATAAATATTGGGCAGGACACCGGGAAGAACTGCCCTGCTCTCCTTCGAATAGTGGCATGGGATCTTTTACTTCCACCTGAGCGGGCAGACGGGGCTCTGTTTAATGTCTCATTGTTTTGTCTTTGGATCCTAAGTGAGGTTGAACATGCAGGCCAGCTGTGAAGCTGTTCTGATGGTCTCTGGGTTTACTAGGGAGGGCTGAATCAGTTGTGTGTTGTTTTTTGGGCGGGGGGGGGGGGTTTCATTTGAGCTCAGAGGCCAGGATGGTCTAGCGTGTAGGCATTGCTGCTGTTTTATAATTGGTTAGCAGGAGGTGGCAACTCTTGTTGCAGCACACCACCACCAAAAGCAACCTGATCTCTGGCAGATAAGTTGCCGTGTAAACTAGGTGGTGCTAGTACCCAAGGCAGCACAAAGACCCACCTCAGCGACTAGTTTTCTCTCCTCGAAGCAGAGGAATTACATAGAAATTACAACAGGGAAACAGGCCGTTCAACCCATCCCGTCCGTGTTGTTTATCCTCCATGAGCTGTAGTCCTAATCCCGTGTTCCTGCCCTGTTCCCATATCCCTTTATTCTATTTTCCTTAAATAATTTATCTAACCTATTAAATGTTAGCGTGGTCTCTGGTAGTACGTTCCACAGGCTCTCACAACTCTACATTTTAAAACTAAATCTTGTTCTCTGTCCTAAATCTCTTGTATTTAATCTTGTATCTATGTCCCCTCATTCTAGACCCCTCGTTCACTGGAAATGGTCTGTTTCTATCTACTCTGTCCCATCCTGGGACTGGATGCCACCGATCGCCATTTCTCAGTCTGTCTAAACAAGCCAGCAGTGCATTTTTGCCCATTGCTGGGCTGTACCTACCATCCCAGAGAGAAGGGAGAAAAACGAGCAAACCTTCCTGTTCTTTATGGCTCGGCTCCCTACTGGACGCTTACTAACTGAGTCATTTGGGGAAGTAATATACCATTTTCTTCATTGTAAATGGGATCTTTTAGAAGTGAGCAGATTTGTTACTCAAAGTAATGTTGCCAGTGTTGAAGATTAAGATTGAGAAATAGCTAAGAAATCCATTTTACAAGAAAAAATGACTTGTATTATACTATATTCCATTTTAGATTATTTCTATAATTTAAAAAAAAACTAAAATTGAACGACTGCAAAAAAGATTGAAAATGTATCTGTACAAAAGGTTGCTCCAGCATTCTCTAAGGCTAGCTGGCACATGTTTACATTTAGATTCACTTTGTCGCTCTAAGCTGGAGACTTAATGTCGTTGTTTTGGTCGGATGGCTCCTTTTATGTGATGCCAACCCTAAAACACTGATGTTTTTCTGTACAAACCGAGACCATAAAACATCAGAATGGGGATTGAGAAGTGGGTAAGAGGTCAGGGAATGCCGAAACCTATCGAATTAGCATAGCTAGCAACGGTATAAATGGAGTAAGATCGTAGCCATAGGTTGGGAGATGAAGAGGAGAGATATCTGGAGGGTTGAGCTGTAATGTGTGTATCTTCTGCCGCAAAGCGTCCTTTGTAATCTCAGTGTTGGTCGCGAGTGTGTGTAACATTTAACCTTTAATAAATTGCAAGTGTTTGACTCAGTGTCCAAGAATTCATCCTTGGCATCTCGGCACAGGACTGCAGCCTTTGTTTATATTATTACAAAATTCACTTTCCGAACATCAGCACCAAGCTCAGTTTAACCCTGGCAGTCATGTTAGAAAATCAGCTATGAATTGCCCCCCACACCCTGCATCGTTGCGTTGTCACCTTCCTTTCCTGCCTTAAGACCCTTAGCATTCGGATCCTCTGACTCTCATTTTATTTCTGTCTTTCATCTTCCTGCTCAGTGTGTAATGTTCGCCCAGCACCCTGTAAATGTGTCCAGAGATGTGCCTCTGTCCGTGAGGAGTACAGTGCAAGTGCATAGTGTTGTCCTGTGAGGACAGACTTAAATGCTACAGCACAGTACATATATCGCCATTCCTTCATCGTTGCTGGGTCAAAATCCCGGAACTCCCTACCTATCAGCAATGTTGGGAGTACCTTCACCACACGGACTGCAGTGGTTCAAGAAGAATGCTCACCACCCCCTTCTCAAGGGCAATTAGGGATTGTCAATAAATGCCGCCCTTTCCAATAACTCCCATTTTCTTATTAATTTATTTTTAATGTAGATATCCCTTTCACCTCCATTTTCTTTATCCGCTCCTATCTGATAGTAGTAATCAGTACAGGCTTTCCGTTGGTATAAGCCGATTACAGTTCTTCCAACGGTGTTTGTTGTGGCAAAGCAGGACGCTGGATGGTGCAGTTAACACGTTGCCCATTTACCTCCGGGAGCACTGGTTTTGAATGTAACCCAAGCTGAGGGGATATACGTCTCCTGTCTCTGCTGACTGTAAATTAGGACAATTGTCAATCCAGCTCCAATCTTTTTTCAGATATGTTCTATTTTTCTCTTCCTTCTCTTGCTTGTGCCCCTGCCCTCCCTTTCTTTCTCGCTGCCTGTCGTGCGCCAGATACTGACAATCTGGACCGATCACTGACCATTCTTTTGGGCACACCCATTCCTTCCTTTCTACAATCCCCTCCCCTTCGATAAGATTTTTGTTCAGTAAGTGTATGGAGGGATATGGAGCCAAGGCGGGTAAATGGCATTGAGGTACAGATTGGCCATGATCTAATTGAATGGCGGCGCAGGCTCGAGGGGTTGAATGGGCTCCTCCTGGTCCTGTGGTTTGCATAAGAAGATAATGCATGTAAAGAAATCTGCTGCAGCTCACACTTGGACCTTAAGTTAGTGGTTTACATGGTCAATTCCCTCCCCTAAAGTTTCAGGGCTGCATTGAAGCCAGCCAGTGGTAATGCTGAAGTGTTGGAAGTCACAGGCTCTGTCTAGTATTTGAGCATGTGTTAATGCGTTTGTTTGTCCTGTTTTAAAATGTTCTGTTCCTTCTTTAACCTTCCTTCCCTGGTAGAGCTGGTATCTCCATCTCAAACATACTCACTGCACCACATGCTTGTGAATACATAAAATCAGGCCCTTCTGTAGCACTACAAAGCATGCTGTTGTACCCGTTCACACACTTGGGCCAAAGTACACAACAATTAACCTGTTTGTACAACAGGTTTTTGCATTTTGGATCCAATATTTACGTTAGCACACAAGTGATGCATCAAAGACCAAGTGTCAATATTGCAACTCGGGTGATATCGGGTCGCTTTATTCCCGAGTCACTAACTATTGATTGAAGCACCCTGACTCGATGGGAAATAGTGCTTAAGGGCTGAGAAAATAAATAAAGTAGGCAACAAAAAAAGGAGCTGTTTGACTCTTCTGACCTCCTCCTTGCAACAGATTGTGCACAGTCTGCACTGCAGTGGACTTCAGCCAACAGTTTCATCTCCTGAGGGAGGTGGAGTAACCTTGGGTAACACTTCCACGAAGGTAAATCTCTGCGAAGTGTCCTGTTATCCCTGGGGTAATTAGTGAAACCCCTGGACATCCAGCTAACATTGCAATCTACACTACCAAGTAAATAACACCTCCGTGGTTCCAGTAGTACAAAAGCCACACACACTGTGATGTGTTTGTACTTCTACTCTTCAAGCCCCAGCTTGGTTAAGTTGGTAACACTCTCTCCTCCAGAGTCAGAAGGTCGTGGGTTCAAGCCCCATTCCAGGGACTTGAGTACATAATCTCGGTGGTACTGAGGGAGTGTTGCATTGCCGGAGGTGCCATCTTTCGGATGAGACGTTTAACCGAGGCCCCGTCTTCCCCCTCAGGTGGACGTAAAAGATCCCATGGTACAATTTCAAAGAAGAGCAGGTGAGTTCTACTGGTGTCCCAGCTTCAACCAACTTCCCTGGTCATTATCTCATTGCTGCCGCGTTTGCTCATGACAACAGTGACTGCACTTTCTAAAGTACTTCATTGGCTATGAAACACTTGGGGACATCCTGAAGTGGTGAAAGACACTATACAAATGCAAGTCCTTCTTCAATCTCCTCGCAAATTGGATCTGTATCCTGGAGTTAAGACATGAACTGCTTTTATTAAATGCCTGTCCCATAGCTAGTTACCCTTTTGAGAGAGGGGCCAAACTTATTTTAATCTCCTTTAGTTTCAGACTTGTCAATTTTCTCTCTCTACCTAGTTTACCTTATCTGTGCCTTTTAAGCTTTCTCCACGCCCCCACCCCCCGTCCAGTTTTCTCCCCTCCCCTCCCCTCCCCTCCTCTCCTGGACTAAGCAGGCACACCATTCGATGGCCACTGGCACTTCATATAACTGACCGTTCATCATGTGTGTGGTGATGCAGTGAGAGTTTTAAGACTGCTCATCTTTAGGGCCTTCCCTCAATGTAGCAGTCAGGAGTGGGAAGAGGAGCTGGGACAAAATGAACCAGCCTGAAGCTAGGGGAAAGGCCTAAAGAAATGTTAGCCCTTCCCCCAAAGAGACAATGTCACATCACACAAGTGTCGAACAATGACAATCTTCAACAAGAGGGAGCATAACCACGACTCCTTGATAATCAATGGCATGAACATCACCAAATCCCCCATCAACATCCTGGGGGTTGCCATTGACCAGAAACTCAACTGGACCAGCCACATAAATGATATAGCTACTAGAGCAGTTCAGAGGCTGGGTATTCTGCGGCGACTGTCTCACCTCCTGACTTCCCCAAAGCCTCTCATCACCTACAAGGCACAAGTAAGGAGTGTGATGGAATACTCTCCACTTGCCTGGATGAGTGCAGCTCCAACAACACTCAAGAAGCTCAATACCATCCAGGACAAAGCAGTCCACTTGATCGGCACCCCATCCACCACCTTAAACATTCACTCCCTTCATTACCGGCGTACCATGGCTGCAGTGTGTACCATCTACAAGATGCACTGCTGCAACTCGCCAAGGCTGCTTTGACAACACCTCCCAAACCCGCGACCTCTACCACCTAGAAGGACAAGGGCAGCAGGTGCATGGGAACGCCATCACCTGCAAGTTCCCCTCCAAGTCACACACCATCCTGACTTGGGACATATATCACTGTTACTTCATTGTCAGAGTCAAAACCCTGGAACTTCCTACCTAACAGCACTGTGGGAGTACCTACATCACACGGACCGCAGCAGTTCAAAATCACCCACCACCACCACCTTAAGGGGTAACCAAGGACAGGCAATAAATTCTGGCCTGGCCAGCGACACCCACATCCCAAGAATGAATTTTTTTAAAAGAGCATCTATCTGTGGTTTGGGCATCTAAGAGAAACAGTTGCTTAGATCCTTACTAAAACAAACTGGATGAGGATTCAATTGGCAGGATATTTGAATAGTTTACCCCTCTCCCTCAGCTGAGGGGGGTAGGAGGGTGCTGAGACCAATCAGGTCCCTAATGCCACTCCAGATGAGATCAGTGAACTCTGCACAGACTGGTGCCTTGAACAACTAAGCCAGGGTCAGATCTCCTTTCCTCATTCCAGTGAAAACAAGTTCTATTTTGGCAACTTGTCTTCACAATCTGGAGATTTTCCTCTCCGCTTCTGAATCAATCTTGCTACGTTGGCCTGAACTTGTGCCAATACATCAGTGTCCTGCAGAATGTAAAGATGTCCAAACTGCACAGTATTCTAAATCTGGCCATACCATGAGTTATGAAGGATCTAAAAGCCTGAATTTTGATCTAATCAAATGCCCTCGAGATGTATCCTATCGCTGGATTAGTCTGTTGATAACTGCTGTGCATCGGATTCAGTGGTCAATTACCACACCCAATTTTTCTTTTCTATCTTAGCTAATGAAAAACTCCCAAATAGTACCCAGTCGTGTCCAAGTTTCCTTTTCACGTTGGGACCCATCTCCTCGACTCCCCTGATGGCCGAATGGGTAAAGGCACAGCCCAGAGTGGTACTGACCCATACAGGCCAGATGGTCCAAGGCTCGATTGCTGGTTTCTGCTGGGGTTAACTGGTCCCAGCCAGGACAGTAACCGCTGTGCTACAATTAACCTCCGGATCTAGGGGTCAGGGAAGAATTAGCTGGGGTTCCTACTGCTGATTCGCCGCCTCCTCCTCCTCCTTCTCCCTCTATTCCTCCTTCTCCTTCTCCCCATATTCCTCCTCCCTCATCATCTTCTCCTCTTTCTCCATCTCCTCTGTCTTATCCCCCTCCTAACGGGGTATGACGCAACTCATTTCTTCCACTGCTTTACATCCAGCAGATCTTGCTCTGGGTTGTTTCCGTAACAAAATCCCTGTTTCACATCAACCAGTCATTAGCCTGAGTCACAACTCCTTACCAGGAGGACCAGCTAGATGCAATGGGGGGGGGGGCGCTACTCCACTCTCACCGGAAGCAAGTACCCCACTGGATGGCAACCCAGTACTCTTGTCTCTGCTCGCCAGGACTGTCTGGAGTGGGGCTCAAACCCATAACCTTCTGACTCGGAGGGCAGGATTGCTACCACTGAGCCAAGGCTCCTTCCCTACTGCTGATCACTGCTGCATAACCCTGCTGGAAGCTTGTATCCTGTCTTTGAGTAAATGCACCTGCTGCCCTTGTCCTTCTAGGTGGTGGAGGTGGCAGGTTTTTCGGAGGTGCTGTCAAAGAAGCCATGGCGAGTCACTGCAGTGCATTCTATTGGTGGAACACACTGCAGCCACAGTGTGCCGATGGTGGAGGGAGTGCCGATCAAGCGGGCTGCTTTGTCCTGGATGGTGTCGAGCTTCTTGAGTGTTGTTGGAGCTGCACTCATCCAGAGTGTAGAACTTACCCCGATGGCTGGGGAAGACAATGATCAGTCTGAATGTGCCCTGGAAAATGGTGCCCAGCACAGCCATTTTAATGGCCTTCCATACAGCTGCTGCCAGGACACTGGGAAAACAATACTGGCTTCCATTTATATTCCACCTTTAAAGTAAAATTTACATTTTAAGAGGAAACCGTGAGCCCCGTGAGATTTAGGGGAGCGAAGGGATAGTCTAAGAGACGGGTCTTAAGGAGGCTTTTGAAAAAAGAAAGAGATTAGTTTTAGAGATTTAGAGAGGGCAGGAACAAGCGATTGAAAGAACAGGCTTCGAGGGTGAGACGCAAGGAGTGGGGATTGAGTGGTGAACTGGGGTTGGAAGAGTCGAGGGTGCACAGATCGGTGCAGATGAACAGGTAGAATTCCATTACAGTTTATAATGCCCATCCCCCGATAGACTGCTCATGGGATGGATTTCCAAGTTCACACTGCAGCCCTGCAATCGCCAAGGTGTTTTAAAGCATTTTTTAACTCTCCTTTACACCCCACCAAAAAAAACTCATCATTGTTAATCTTGCGGAAAGACCAGCTTGAAGAGAAGGTGTGGGGGATGGGCCAGAAGTGCTGCTGTCAGCAGGTTGGATGGTAACTGTTCGGCAGTATTCCTAGCAGACGTTAAATACTTTATTAGCTGCCTTTCTTGTATAGTCCTTGTGGAATTAAACCAGACCTAACTGCAATGAAAAGTGGGTCATCCCTCCCTCGTCCCCTTACGCACAAAGGGCCATTTGTAAAAGATGCAGATCTTGTTGCCAGGATCACATTTGGTTCCTGCGATCCGGCACGATTTTGCACCACTTGTGCCCTGACTAAAGGGAGCTGGCACTGTGCTTTTCTCCTGCTTACAAGTGTGTTTTTTTGAGCCGCTCGTAGGGGTACGCTGGGTGAAAGCGACCGGCCTTTCGCCTCCGATACTCGGCTTCAAATCCAGCCCGGATTGCCGGGGTGAAAGTCCACTGGCTGGAAGGGGTGAAATGAGTTTGGGGCTGCCTCGATCCAGCTCCTAGTGGGCACGGGCCCACAGCACGAAGCTACCCCAGACACGTCACTCAGTTGTCAATCGCACTCCGAGAGACCATTGAGTGGTTGTTACAGGAAATTAAATAACACCGCACTGATGCAGCTGAGGCAGGGGCAGAGTATAGAAAGCCTTTGTTTGCACCTACCCACTGTGTACCCGAGCTTGGGAGCACTTGGATGCTGATACCAGGGGGGGGGGGGGCCTAAAATGGGAAAGTGTTCTACTTTCCAGCACCGCTATCTGTCACCTTGATGAACACAACAGTTCACAGCAAGAAGTAAATGAGAGAGGGAGAGACTTGCATTTATATAGCGCCTTCCACGACTTCGGAAAGCCCCAAAGAGCTTTACAGCTAATGAAGTACTTTTGAAGTCTAGTCACTGTTGTTCTGTAGGAAACGCGGCAGCCAATTTGCACACACCAAGGTCCCACAAACAGCAATGAAATAAATGACCAGATCATCTGTTTTCAGCAATGTTGGTTGAGGGACACCCCGGAGAACTCCCCTGCTCTTCTTTGAAATAGTACTGTGGATCTTTTACTTCCACCTGAGAGGGCAGACAGGCCTCGGTTTAATGTCTCATCCGAAAGATGGTACCTTTAACAGTGGCGCATTCCCTTGGTACTTTGGTTTGTCAGCCTAAAATGTGTGCTGGTGTCCAATTAAACATCCTTGCTGCGATCTGAGGAATTGATTCCCTTCCAATAGCCTGTTACCACTGGTCTCTAGACTCTCGGAGCGAACGTGCCAAGTCGCACCTGGTGGCTGCTGGAGGAGCGCCGTGAACCGGTGGCGCAGACCCCGGGGTTACTGCACCCTGGGGCTGGTGCAGTTGAACGTCAGGCAGTCCGGTATTGCATGGGGGCTGATGGCTGCTTCAGAGGTGGTGGGGAGGAAATGGAGGACGGGTGAGGGATGACAGCACACACTAATATTTGGAGGTTTGTAAAAGTGAGGGAGATTCTAGCCACAGTAGGTAATCTGCCACTGCAGTCCCATTGACCCATCTGAGTACTTCAGGGCTTTCTCAACTTGTGACGTTGGCATTCTTTAAGATTTCCCATATTCTTTGAATTAGATCATTTTGCAGCTGTTGCTAAGTGACTGACTGTGGCTCAGTCTCTCTTTATCTTTCACTCACTTTCTCTCACACATTTACTCTCCTCTCACTCTTTTTCTCTCGCTTTCTCTTTTTCTCTCACTCTTTTTCTCTCCTCACACTCTTGCTCTTTCTCGGGCGCTCTCACTCTTTCTCCCTCTTTCTCTCGCTCTCTCTCTTGCTCTTTCTCGGGCGTTTAGATGAGCACTTGAAACTCCATAGCATACAAGGCTACGGACCAAGTGCTGGAAAATGGGATTAGAATAGACAGGGCTTGATGGCCGGCGCGGACACGATGGGCCGAAGGGCCTCTTTCTGTGCTGTATTGCTCTATGACTCTGTCTGTCTCTCGCATACCTTTATCCATCTCTGGATGAAAGCTGCAAGTAAGGACTCTCAAAGACATCTGAAAAATCCATTTTGTAAAAGAAGGCGATACGTGATCGATGAGGGGCTGCGAGACAGGGTTACCCCAGTTAAACAGACTCTGCTCCCTCTAGAATCTGAGCCTCCAGGAGAAGCTGATGGGGGAACGCCTGACCAGGGACTGATTGTGAGCTAAGCTGCCCTGCTCCTGGAACTGTCTGGTAGATCGGCTCAGCAAGTTTATCCAGCGAGTGTAAGAGCTTTTATAGAGCAGATTCCCTCCCTGCTCTCGGCTGTTAGCTGATCCAGACCGGACAGGCAGTGAGGGTGCTACATTCGGCCCCGGGAGAGCAAGGTTGGGCGAGGTTCCCGCTCCTAATCGCAATCTAGCAGAGGGCAACTGGGATTTATGGAACCGTATCCCAGCACAGAGCCAGCATTTTTCAGGCTGGAGATAGGGGAGAAAATTAAGTATAACATGGGTATCGGTTAAGGCAGGGGTGTCCAAGCTGGAACCCTGGCAAGCTGCCCCTCTAATCCCAGGAATCTGTTTGCACTTGTGTTTCATATTGGTTTGCCCTGTTTGAATGTTGTGGGCCGGGAGGTTTGGAAAGGGCCGTTTTTAGTGTTGTTGGCTCTTGAGCAGATAAATCCTAAATCAGACCCTCCCAAGAGCTGTTCATGACTGCAATGTGAGCTCTGTAAATTGATGGGAACATGGGTTTAAACTTTATACGTGATCGAAGAACAGGAGGAGGCCATTCAGTTCCTCGAGCCTGTTCCGCCATTCAATTAGATCATGGCTGATCCGTACTTCAACTCCATTTCCCTGCCTTGGTTCCATATCCCTTAATACCCGAACCTAAATCTATCGATCTCAGTTTTGATATTGACCCAGCATCCACAGCCTTTTAGGGGAGGCTCCATGATACGCACCTGTGCAGCCCATCGACGCGGAAAGCTTGGACATCCCTGAGTTAATGCGCAATGGCATCCTTACTGAAGGTTAGGTTTGTGGCGTTGCTCCAAGATGATCAAAGTTTCAGGTGTGGTGGATCACTGGAAAAGATGCTGTCTGTCTACATTTCAGAATGTATTGGTTCAGTGTTTGATAACAATGGGACCAGCGGCGTGAATCGGAAATGCCTCACTGCCGCTTCCTACCAATAGATGGAGCTGTGCAGCTGATATCTCGCTGAGGGCCCCAAGTGGCTGTGACCAGTACTGCACAGTTTCAGCAGCAGGCTGGGCCTTGTGTGAAAAGGCTGTGAGGGTCGGATTGTTTGGGCATTATCCTATCTGTTGGTTGGCAAATTTAAAAAGAGCAAAGAAGTAAATTGCTGTAAAAGGTTCTGCCTTTCCTCCACCCCCACAGACTGTTAACTGGGGAAGTTACAAGTTTTAGTTTATGGCCTCTTACTGTTTTACTGCAGCCACTTTAAATTTGCCCAAATTGCACTGACTCGTGCAGGGGTGCAGTTCCACAGATACTACTTGCCCTTCAAATGCCCCAGAGAATCGACCTCTAGGTTCTCCTCCTCCCTGTGATCCCTACAGGGCCTCCGTAATCTTCAACACGATGTTACCCCTGTCCACCCTCCAACACCTGTCCACCTCTTCCCTGCTCCACCATTTGCAGCCATGCCTTCACCTACTTTTGTCCCTCTGAAACTCCCCATACACCTAAGCTTTGCCACCCCCCCCCCCCCAGCCTTTTTAAAAAAAAACTCAGACACCCCCTTCAGCTGTGTTTTTGCCCACTTGTTCCTCCCCTCTTCAACCCTCAAGTTCATTGTCTGCACACTGACCACCCACTTTGTACATAATGAGACACTGCTACAAACATATTATCTAATAATAGCTCACCCAGCTGGCCATTCTTGAGCCTAGCTGGACCGTCCCAGCACCACAACTGAACCCAAGCATCTTACCAAAATCCACACACATGCACTCCCCAGCAGGGGTGGTTTGATAGCCACCAAGGAGTCGGCATTAAATGTAATCCATGGGTCCTTCAGATATAGTGAAAGCACTGATTGCACCATCCTATTCAGATCAATCAATTCATTCACCAATTAAAATGTCACCTGTGTAGAAGCTAATTTCAGGGTTGTCTGTGTGGATGTAATGCCTAGGAACAGAGTCCAGCAGCACAGAACAATATGATCAGCCAAAGACGATTGCTTTCTATCCAGTTTTTTGTAGTACATCCAGTGCCCTAGAGGGTATTGAAGTATCTATGGCTGAGGTGTCTCGGTCTTTCCTTCACTGTTTGCAACCTTGGTATCATATTTGACCCTGAAATGAGCTTCCGACCACATATCCGCAGCATAGAGTCATAGGGGTAGAAATTAGGTCGCGCCCCATTTGGGGCGCAAATATCATCCGGACGCAAATATTAGCGCCTGGCGCTAATTATCGGCACTGACGGGAAACTTCACTTTTACCGCCCCGGGAGGTGAGTGGAGCGCTAAAGCAGGCGCTGCACACCTCCCTTAAGGCGCAAAGGCCGAGCAGTGAGGCGCTAACTCGGAGCGCTGGCGAAGCTCATGTAATGTCAGTCAGCAATGGAACACACACACAATGGCACGGGCCAGTTCTTAAAGGGGATGGTTAATCTTGCTTTCCATCCACATCCTGTTCATTGCTGCCTTGAATCTCGGCCTGGAGAGACTTGCACATCAAATGTGCTGGAAAGAACAATGGAGAGCACCAGGCAAAGAGCTCAGAGTGCAGCTCCCACGGTCTCTGCTAAATCGATACAAGGAATGGCAAATCAAAATGAACCTGCAAAGTGCTGCTCAGTACCCAAAACTCCTTCACACAACGTTGAATCTCTCCAGAAGTCTCTCCCTCTCTCTCTCAGAATGCGTAGTTCAAAAATGCCACCAACAATAAAAGACAGGAAGAGGCCCCCTTTAAATAGCGCCCCCCCCAGCCCCACAGCAATTGATAGCGTTCCAGTCTTCTGGTCGTTGGAAGCGCCAGGCGGTAAGGCAGGGGGCGCCACTCAATTTCCGCTACGGGGCGCCCCAAGGGCGTTGCACCATGGAATGACGTCACAATCTGCGCGCGCAGGTGGTCGCAGCGGTAAGTTTTAGCGCCGCCGCACAATCTCAAGTTAAGTTCTCGAGCGGCGCAAACATCGCTGCGCCCGGGCGTTAGCGGCTTTGCGCCCCATTACCGCCCTCTTAAGGCGCTAACGGGTGGCGCAACCAAGTGAATTTTTACCCCAAAGAGTCTTAACGGCACAGAAGGAGGCCATTCGGCCCATCGAGTCTGTGCCGGCTCTCTGTAGAGCAATCCAGTCAGTCCCATTCCCCCGATCTATCCCTGTAGCCCTGCAAGTTTATTTCCTTCAAGTGCCTATCCAGTCTCCCCTTGAAAACATTGAGTGTCTCCGCTTCCACCATTTCCGTTGGCAGCGAATTCCAGGTCGTCACCACTCGCTGCATAAAAAAGTTTTTCCTCACATCCCCCTGTATCTCTTGCCCAAAACCTTAAATCTGTGTCCCCTAGTCCTTGTACCATCAACTAGTGGGAACAGCCTTTCCCTGTCTAGCCTATCCAAACCCGTCATAATCTTGTACACCTCTATCAAACCGCCCCTCAACCTCCTTTGTTCTAATGAAAACAAATCCAGCTTCTCCAACCTGTCCTTGTAGCTAAGATTCCCCCATCCCCGGAACCATTCTGGTAATTCTCCTCTGCACCCTCTCAAGGGCCTTCACATCCTTCCTAAAGTGTGGTGACCAGAACTGGATACAATACTCCAGTTGTGGCCTAACCAGCGCTTTATAAAGGTTCAGCATAACTTCTCTACTTTTGTACTCAATACCTCTATTTATGAAGCCTAAGATCCCATATGCTTTGCTAACCACTCTCTCAATATGTCCTGCCACCTTCAGGGACCTATGCACATTAACTTTCAGGTCCCTCTGTCCCTGCACACTCTTTCAAACTGTACCATTAAGTGTATATTGCCTCTCCCTGTTCCTTCTGCCAAAATGCATCACCTCACACTTCTCTGTATTAAATTCCATCTGCCACTTGTCTGCCCATTCTGCTAGCCTTTCTATGTCCTGTTGCAGTCGATTGGTATCATCACTGTTTGCCACACCCCCAAGTTTGGTGTCATCGGCAAATTTAGAAATTCTACTCTCTATTCCAATATCCAGGTCATTTAGTGTTATTTATATATATATATTATATATATATATATATAAAAAAGCAGTGGCCCCAGCACTGACCCTTGGGGAACACCACTGTCTACCATCCTCCAGTCTGAAAAACAGCCATTTACCACAACTCGCTGTTTTCTGTCCTTAAGCCAATTCTTTATCCAAGCTGCCACTGACCCACCTATTCCATGAGCCTTAATTTTGTTAACCAGCCTCCTATGTGGTACTTTGTCAAACGCCTTCCAAAAATCCATGTAGACAACATCCATTGCATTCCCTTCATCGATCCTCTCTGTTACTTCATCAAAAAATTCAATTAGATTAGTCAAACACGATCTGCCTTTTACAAATCCGTGTTGGCTCTCCTTAATTAGCTTAAACCTCTCCAAGTGCCCGTTAATTTTTTTCTTGATTATTGTTTCTAAAACTTTACCCACCACTGATGTTAAACTGACTGGCCTGTAGTTACTAGGATTGTCCTTGCACCCTTTCTTGAACAATGGTGTCACATTTGCCACTTTCCAATCCTCAGGCACACCCCCCCCCCCCGCCCCGCAACTAGGGAAGATTGGAAAATTATGGCAAGCCCTTCCGCTATCTCCTCCCCCAATTCCCTTAGCAACCTGGGATGCAAGCCATCTGGACCAGGCGACTTGTCCACTCTAAGCATACCCAGCCTTTCTAGTACATCCTGTCTTATCAATTTTCACCCCTTCCATTGCTTCTACCTTTTCCACTTCTACCGATATTTTGTCAGCATCCACCTCCTTAGTAAACACCGATACAAAGTACTCATTGATTATTCTAGCCTTGCCCTGCGCCTCTAAGCATATATTGCCTTCTTTGTCTCTAATAGGCCCCACCCTGCCTCTTACTACCCGCTTACTGTTTCCATGCCAGTAGAAGATTTTTGGGTTCCCTTTTATGTTAACCGCCATTCTACTCTCATATTCTCTCTTTGCCAATCTTATTTTCATCTTCACATCCCCTCTCAACTTGTATTTGGTCTGGTTCTCCCATGAAGAATTCACCTGACATGCATCATACACCCTCTTTTTTTGTTTCATCATCTTCTCTATCTCCCTTGTCATCCAAGGAGCCCTTGCTTTGGTTCCCATACCCTTCCCTCTTGTTGGAATGTACCTAGCCTGTACTTGGAACATCGCCTCCTTAAAGATCACTCGTTGTTCCGTTACAGTTTTTCCTGTCAGTCTTTGGTTCCATTTTACCCTGGCTAGATCCTTTCGCATCCCATTGAAGTTAGCCCTATTCCAGTTTAGAAGTTCCACTCTAGATTGTTCCTTGCTCCTCTCCATTGCTAATCTAAATCTTATGATACGATGATCACTCGTACCCAAGTGTTCTCCCACAGACACTTGGTCGAGCTGGCCCACCTCATTCCCCAGCACCAGATCCAGCAATGCCTCCTTCCTAGTTGGGCCAAGAACATATTGGTCAAGGAAATTCTCCTGAACACATTTCGGAAATTCTCCTGAACACATTTCAGAAATTCCTCCCATAGCATAACTAAGACCGCCTATTTCCATCTCCGTAACATCGCCCATCTCCGCCCTTGCCTCAGTTCATCCGCTGCTGAAACCCTCATCCATGCCTTTGTTACCTCTAGACTTGACTATTCCAACGCACTCCTGGCTGGCCTCCCACATTCTACCCTGCGTAAACTTGAGGTCATCCAAAGCTCAGCTGCCCGTGTCCTAACTCGCACCAAGTCCCATTCACCCGATCACCCCTGTGCTTACTGGCCTACACTGGCTCCCGGTAAAGCAACGCCTCGATTTCAAAATTCTCATCCTTGTTTTCAAATCCCTCCATGACCTCGCCGCTCCCTATCTCTGTAACCTCCTCCAGCCCCACAACACCTCCCCCACCCCCACCCCCAAGATATCTGCACCACTCTAATTCTGCCCTCTTGAGCATCCCTGATTATAATCGCTCAGCCATTAGCGGCCGTGTCTTCTGTTGCCTAGGCCCTAAGCTCTGGAATTCCCTCCCTAAACCTCTCCGCCTCTCTCTACCTCTCTTTCCTTCTTTAAGACTCTCCTTAAAACCTACCTCTTTGACCAAGCTTTTGGTCATCTGCCCTAATTTCTCCTTATGTGGCTCGGTGTCAAATTTTTTGTCTGGTAACAATCCTGTGCAACGCCTTGGGACGTTTTACTACGTTAAAGGCGCTATATAAATACAAGTTGTTGTTCTTATCCTAGATATTTAAGCTTCTGCATTTTAAATTACGCCCATAGCTCTTAGCTCCTCGCTGCCTTGGTGAGTACTGTAACTTCACCAGCCCTGGTATCTCATAAGGTTTGGTAACATGCTGATGATAAACAGAAATCCTTTCTCTCAGCTTTTCTTTGATTTCTGGATCTGTCCTGTGGAACTTTTCTCAATTCTTCAAAAAGTGGCAGAGCATCAAATTTTCAGACTTCAGCAAATTTATTGAACAAGAAACAAGAAAATAAACTACAGTACTATAATAAAGAGCTTACATTTTATATAGTGCTTTTCACGACCTCTGGGCATCCCAAAGCACTTCACAGCCAATTTGCACACAGCACGGTCCCACAGACAGCAATGTGATAATGACCAGATAATCTATTTTTTAGTGATGTTGATTGAGGGATAATATATTGGCCTAGGACACTGGGGAGAACTCTCCTGCTCTTCGAAATAGTGCCATGGGATCTTATACAGCCACCTGAGGGGCCTCGGTTTAACATCTCATCCGAAAGACAGCACCTCCAACAGTGCAGCGCTCCCTCAGCACTGCACTGGAGTGTCAGCCTAGATTATGTGCTCAAGTCTCTGGAGTGGGACTTGAACCCACAACCTCCTGACTCGGAGGTGAGAGTGCTACCCACTGAGCCACAGCTGACTCACAATAATACATGATATATTTACATTCGATGATATGCCAAAAGGAAAATAATGTTTACAATCATAATGCTAAACTTTTATATACAGTTATTCTTTTCTTACAGTCTGACTAACTGCAGGAGCCAACTGACCAGGCCTAGCTCTTTGGAATTCCAAACCAACTCAATAATTTCAACAGTCCATGCCCGTAAATACTCCCACCCCAACAGTTGTGGATTTGCATAACTGTCAGCTAAACTCGCATGCAACTGCAAATGACATAACCAAGCAAACAGCACTCTTATGTTTTTTATTTCAATGTGTCTTGGTACCTCCCTCGAGCCTGCAGTCTCTGAGACAACCAAGGCGAACAAATCTTTGGCCACTTGTATTGAATTAGGCTGGGTGGCGGGGCGTGATTTTGAATGCGGCTGGTTTTTAAACATCTTTATGTATTGCAACTGAATTAAAGGTGCTGCCACTAGACAATGACTAGACACAAATGCTTCATTCCTGTCAGTAATTAAGTGAAAGGGAGAGGAGAGTGACAATTCCCCTTGAGCCAGATGCTTTATATCCTAGGACTTTGAAGGAGATGAGGGAGGAGATTTACAGGGCAGCGGTTATTGTAATTAATCAATAGGCACGACTGATCTCCCAAAGAATTGGAAGCAAGAAAATATCTCTCTATTTTAAAAAGGGCGACAAGCTTGACCCTGGCAGCTACAGACCCATTAGTCTGACGTTCATAACGGACAAAGTAATGGATTCTATTCTAAGCAGCAGAATCCATACAACAATAACTTAATTAAAAATATTACAGCATAGATTTGTAAGGGGAAGATTCTGCCTGACAAACCACGTTGATTTCTTTGAGCAGTTTACAGATGAAGTATAAAGTGAATCTCCCACTGGGATCATTTATTTAAGCTTTCCGAAAGCTTTTGGCAAAGTTCTGCATGAAAGACTTCTAATTAATCAAAATAAAATTATAGGAACCAGAACATGGATAACAGCACTGCTCAAAACCTGCTATTTCTTTTACAGATGCTGTCTGACTTGCCTTTATATTTCTAGAAAATGCTGAAAATACACAGTCCGTCAGAAAGTGTAAAGAGAAAAGGCAGGTTTTGAGCAGTGTTTCCAATTTCCAGCATTTGCGTTTTTTTTAGTGTAGCCTAGGTTATGTGCTGAAGTCTGTCCAAAGACTTGCGCACATAATCTAGGGTGAAACTCCAGTGCAGTCTTTCGGATGAGACCTCTGCCATATCAGGTGGACGTAAAAGATCCCATGGCAGTATTTCGAAGAAGAGTGGGGGGAGTGCTCCCCGGTGTGCTGGCCAATATTTTTTTCCCTCCCTCTCACTCTCTTCTGCCTCTCTTTTTGTTCGTTCTCTCTCTCTCTCTCTCTCTCTCTCTCTCTCTCACACACACACACACACACACACACACACACACACACACACACACACAAACACATGGACCCTATCTATCTCTGGAGGAAAGCTGCGAGCGAGGGCTCTAAAAGACATATAAAAATAAAATTTTGTAAATTATGGTAATATGTGATAGGTGAGCAGCTGCGGTAGTTATATTGTCTAAGTTCCTAGTACTGGTGGGATGGGCTTTGGGGGAGTTGGGGTACTGGAGGGATGGGCTTTGGGGGAGTTGGGGTACTGGAGGGATGGGCTTTGGGGGAGTTGGGGTACTGGAGGGATGGGCTTTGGGAGAGTTGGGGTACTGGAGGGATGGGCTTTGGGAGAGTTGGGGTACTGGAGGGATGGGCTTTGGGGGAGTTGGGGTACTGGAGGGATGGGCTTTGGGAGAGTTGGGGTACTGGAGGGATGGGCTTTGGGAGAGTTGAGGTACTGGAGGGATGGGCTTTGGGGGAGTTGGGGTACTGGAGGGATGGGCTTTGGGGGAGTTGGGGTACTGGAGGGATGGGCTTTGGGGGAGTTGGGGTACTGGAGGGATGGGCTTTGGGGGAGTTGGGGTACTGGAGGGATGGGCTTTGGGAGAGTTGGGGTACTGGAGGGATGGGCTTTGGGGGAGTTGGGGTACTGGAGGGATGGGCTTTGGGGGAGTTGGGGTACTGGAGGGATGGGCTTTGGGGGAGTTGGGGTACTGGAGGGATGGGCTTTGGGGGAGTTGGGGTACTGGAGGGATGGGCTTTGGGGGAGTTGGGGTACTGGAGGGATGGGCTTTGATGGGAGAGTTAGGGTACTAAAGGGAAAAGCTTCAATGGGTAGAATGGTCTTTTCTTGCAGTTACATTCTGTGAACCAAAATGTCCTCAGGCCAATGTGTTCTGCAAATACAGAAGCTCTGAACATGTGTTACATCATTTGTAAAGCTGCTATCCGGAATTAATAGCATCTGTTGCCTGTTGAATAAATGTGTCATGGCTATTCTGTGATGCCTTAGAAAATGCTCTGAGCCGTGCATTACTAAATGGTTCATTCTGCCAAATTGGGAGAGTGGGAAAAGTGAATCAGGCCTCCTGATTACATTTGTATGGAACACTGAGAAAATAATGAATGGGCTTTTATCCCTGTGTGGTGAGATTAAATATGAACGTGCTGTACCAGAAGCAGTAAATCAGTATCTCTTTGTTCTTTTCCTAGATTACGGAGTCTGGGAAGGAGACACTGCCCTCCTGGCTGCATTGGGATCCCGTGAGTCACTCCCTGCAGGGGCTGCCGCTGGACACAGACAGAGGAGTTCACTATATCTCGGCCACTGTCCTGGAGCTGGCTGCCAATGGAAGCCTGGTGCCTTTCGCTGAAGATGTCTTCTCCATTGAGGTTCTGCCAGACGACCCATTGGACAGCGCGCCCCTCGCTCTGTCGTCGCAGTTGGTCAGTGAGGTTACGCCGTTGGTCTGTCCACATGAGGAGCCCCTCACCATTTTGACCGTGATCCTGGATGCTGACCTAACTAAGATGACAGCCAAGCAACGCGTGGGGCTGTTGGACCGAATGCGTAAGTTTGCCGAGGTGGGACTCCATCAAATGAAGCTGGTTCCAGTTGTCAACAACCGGCTGTTCGACATGTCCGCCTTCATGGCCGGGCCTGGGAACGCCAAGAAGGTAGTGGAGAACGGGGCTCTGCTGTCCTGGAAAATTGGATGTTTCTTAAATCAGAACAACATCCCGAACATCAGCAGCGTAGAGATCCCTGCCAAGGAGGGGACCATGTCTGCTCAGCTTGGCTATCCCGTAGTAGGGTGGCACATTGCCAACAAGAAACTGCACGCGACTAAGAGAGTGCGAAGGCAGATAAATCCCACTCCAACGCCTATCATTGTAGCGCTGCCACCAACAACTGCTGTAAGAGAACCTCCTACTCGTATAGTCCCAACGCCCACCTCTCCGGTTATTGCTCCCACCACGGACAGAGTGGCGCCACCAATCAGGAAACCGTTGATAAGTAGGCCCATTAAAACTGTCAGACCAAAGGATACAATTACCCACACTCCCACTCTGGGTCCTGTGCAGCCAACCAGGGTGTTGGAAAAATCAAGTACAACCATCCCCGGTCAGATTGAACCTACCGTGACCAGGCCCGGTTACGTCGAGCCCACCGCTGTGCCATCTCCGCGCACGACCAAGAAGCCTCGGGTAACCACTTTGAAGCCACAAGTTACAACTCCGACCACCATCTCCACAAGCACCAAGAAGCCTAAGGACCGAACCAAGGTGCCGCGGGTCACCACCAAGCTGCAAACCACCTCGCCCCCCGCCAGGCGCACGACCAGCGCCGTCCATGCCCCCAAGCCTACACGGCTGCCGGTTACCGACAACCGGCCGCCCGAGCGCATGAACCACATTGACCGCGTGGACTCGTGGGTGGGCACCTACTTCGAGGTTAAGATCCCATCCGACACATTCTACGATTACGAGGACGGCACTACCGACCAGCTGCAGTTGACCCTCAAACTCAAGGAGCAACAGCCGCTGGCCGAGAACTCATGGGTCAAGTTCAACGGCACCAGCCAGTTGCTGTATGGCTTGCCAGACACTGGCCATGAAGGCAAGCATGAGTACTTTATGCACGCCACAGACAAGGGCGGCCTGACAGCGGTGGACGCCTTCGAGGTACACGTGCACGGCCGGCCTCATGGCGGCAAGTCGAGCGCCAAATTTGCCGCTCGGTTTCACGGGGATCACCGGAAGGTGGCCAACGATGTCAACAAGAAAATCCAACTGATCAAGAAGCTGGCCTACACGTTCAGCGACCGCAACAGCAGCACCGTCACCTTGCACACCATCTCGAAGGGCTCCATTGTGGTTGAATGGACCAACAACACTCTCCCACTCGACCCCTGCCCGGAGGAGCAGATTCGGTCTTTGAGCAGGCGCATTGCGGATGACCAAGGCAAACCTAGTCCAATGTTCGTGGCCACTATGGAGCCAGAGTTCTCCCCCATCAACGTGTCCGTTACCGGAACGGGGGGCTGCAAGAACATCCAGTTCGTGCCGGCAGTTCAACTGAGAGAGCCTCCCGCCGAGCCCACCGCGTCGATTGCCGCGGGCGAGGGGCCGTCCAGGACCAGCAACGATGACGTGTACCTGCACACGGTCATCCCAGCGGTGGTGGTGGCCGCCATCCTCCTCATTGCCGGCATCATCGCCATGATCTGCTACCGTAAGAAGCGGAAAGGGAAGCTCACCATCGAGGACCAAGCCACCTTCATCAAGAAGGGCGTTCCCATCATTTTCGCAGATGAACTTGATGACTCCAAGCCCCCGCCTTCATCGAGCGTCCCGCTCATCCTCCAGGAGGAAAAGCCCCCTCTCCCTCCTCCCGAGTATCCCAGCCAGTCCGGCCACGAGGCTATCCCCCTGGGCCAGGATCTGATTGGTGAATACACGCCTCTGAGAGAAGAGGATCCCAACGCACCCCCCTACCAGCCTCCGCCGCCCTTCACAGCGCCAATGGAAGGAAAAGGCTGCCGTCCAAAGAACATGACCCCATACAGATCCCCACCACCCTACGTCCCACCCTAATACATAGAGAAGACTGGAACCCCCATGCCCCCTCCCCCCCAACCCCTTTTCCACATCGGTGCTGTCTGTAGGGGAATGGAAGCCTGCCACCATTTTAAATTTTTTGAGCACTGGGTTTGTTGGTTTGGAAGCCAAGTATTGCTGAAGTTTCACTGCAGCCCTTAACGCTGTTGATCACCTCCCCCGATTGGCGGGATGATCTCCACCAGTCAGCATCGTTTCCTCGATCTCTTCTGTACATTGTTACCGCAGGCTTCAGAACATTTGTTTTAAAATGCTAAAGAGACCACGGGCAGCACTGGGGGATGTTTGATACTGTTTGCCTTTAACACTAATTGTACTGTTTTCTATTCACACGTGTCTAGCAACGGAAGTATAACAAAACGGTAGCCTAATGTAAATGTCAGAGACTGTACTGAAATCAGTTTGTTTTACATTTAATCCACTGTACCTAAACTTATACTTCTAGTTTTGGCCATGTTAATTGTTTTAAGGTAGAACTTTACTCTGCTCTGGCTCTTGGGACACCTTGTCAACTTTCATTTTGCTTGTTTTCACTTCTTGCTGTCTGGCCTCTGTCACTGGTTCTCTAACTGTGTTTCCTTTAACATCACCAGGTCTCGCGTGCTCTTTTTTGGCACCGGGCACTCTTTCAAAGCCGTACGGCGCGCCATCGCCCTGCGTGACAGCGCAGCACATCTCTCGCGTCGCACGCTCTTCTTTTCATGCTCCAGTTTGGTGTGCCGTTCACCTTCTCTCCTGCCTCTCCTCCGCCTTGCACGCTTTCTTTATCTCTCCGGGTTCTCTCTTCTCACACGCGCCCCATTTCTTGCTCTTTTGTGCCCTCTCCCTCTTCAATCTGTGCAGTTCGTATAAAGTTGCTCATTTGTCGGGTCCTGCTACTCCCATCTCAGCGCCTTGGCTGCAGACATACAGGGGTCTTATGGTAGATTATATTCTAGTCAGCCAGAAATGATTAAAATAAAAAAATTCAATCTAATTTTTTTACTAAATTTTTGATACAGCCTCAATCCTTTTATTAAAAGCATACTGCAATTTGTAAACGCTTGGCTTCTTAGGAAATGTTAAAATTAAATTGGTTTTGATTATTTTCCTCTCTTTCTCTCTCTGTCTCTATCTCTCCTCCCTCTCATAGATCACCTTATAAATTTTAATTTAGAGGGGTTTTTAAAAAAAGGTTTTACTGCTTTTATTTTTAAAGATGATTATTCTCACAGGATATCATGTAGGTGTGATGCCTGCCATACTTTACTGGACTGAACCACAAAGAGATGGTATTTGGAACTTGGACTCGCGAAAACCATTGCAATAATCGTGTGCTGCGCTAGCTTGGGTGGTCAGGCTCTAGGGCTGGCTTAGTGCGTGCGCGCGCCATGGGATCTTGAAGCCATAATAGAACACGGCGCACATGCGTGTGCGCTTGGATCTGCAGTGGCCAGGAGAGAACTGATTCATCCATCACCACGGTGATTGGCGGGCAAATCAAAACAGAATAATGCATTGTTAGCGATTTTACTTTTTACAGTTATTAGTAAACATTTTATTTATGCCACTAGGCACTGTATGTTGGAAGTCTTGTATTAAAATGTGTTTTCACCAAACTGATTTTCCTTCTGTTCCTTGTAAGATGTTTAATATATATGGGATTGAGTGGTACAGTGATCGAGGCACTGGCCTTTCACCTCTAGGGTATGCGATTGAATCTAGCCCAGACTGATGGGATAAAATTTTGCTCTATGTTAAGCCACTGTGCCTATTGACACAACTGCGTCAGCCCGGGAGCTGCGCTGCGTCAGCCCGGGAGCTGCGCTGCGTCAGCCCGGGAGCTGCGCTGCGTCAGCCCGGGAGCTGCCCTGCGTCAGCCCGGGAGCTGCCCTGCGTCAGCCCGGGAGCTGCCCTGCGTCAGCCCGGGAGCTGCGCTGCGTCAGCCCGGGAGCTGCGCTGCGTCAGCCCGGGAGCTGCGCTGCGTCAGCCCGGGAGCTGCCCTGCGTCAGCCCGGGAGCTGCCCTGCGTCAGCCCGGGAGCTGCCCTGCGTCAGCCCGGGAGCTGGAGGCAGAGCAGGACTTACAGCAAACAGTCTATTTAAACAGCACTACAGAAGAAAGTCTATTTAAACAGAGACTCTACGAACTACAGCAAACAGAACTCATGACAGATACTACAGCAAAGTCTCCCGATTATATAAAAAATGCAGAATTATTTCGCCAGCAAAATGCAGTGGGTGGAGGATAGTTACATCATACAAATTATGTGCGTAAAATCAATCCCAGTCACTTACAGCAGTGTGGTCTCCAGGCGTGATTGATGGGGGAATTACCCAATCAACTCCATTCTGGCCAGGAATCGTGGTGTCACTATATGCAGCCATGTTGAGCCATAAGGGCCCGAGGTGAAATAAGCTGGGCAGTCTCGACCTGACCTCGGAGTGGGAGCGAGTCCACAGCACAACATTGCCCATAGTTCTATGTGCCCAGTCATTGAAAGTTTTCCATCTACGGAGCGTCTGTCCCACCTCAAATTTCTTGCACCTCAAACATTTCAGTCAGACTAAACATATTGATTTGGCATACACCATATTGATTTAGAGAAAAGTAATGAATATTTCTGCCATTTCGTTGTCATTGCCTGTGAGTTTCTTGTGTGTATCCCTTAGTGGCCCTAACCTGATTTTTCCTTTGTATTTGTGTCTGTAGAATATACTATTTCATTTTATATTCCTTGATCATTTAATTTTGTAGTTTTTCTTTGCCTTCCTAATTTTTTTTAACTTATTTCCTTTTGTCATGCTCTCCTTTGTTGTCTATGTACTTAGTGTATGCCATTTTTTTTAGTTTCAATGTTGCCCTTATTTCTTTATTCATCCATGGCTAGTTTGTTACTGGTTTTTTGTGGGATATCTTTCTCCTGAACTCTCTTGATCACCATTTTAAATGTTTCCCATTGCTGTTCTATTTCTTCCTTTGTCAGTACATTTTTCCAGTTTATTTTCCCTAGTTCCATTCTCACCCCCTTAAAATCAGCTTGTTCCCCCAATTTATTACTTTGGTCTTTGTCTGTCTTCTGTGCTTTTCAATCTTTATCTTAAACCTTATTATGTATTATGTTGTGATCGCTATTGCCTAGAGTCTCCCCTACACTTACTTCTCTTATCTGTTCTGGTTCATTTCCCATTACTAGATCAGCAGTGCCCTCTAACTAATCATACCATATCTATGTATTATGCAAGATAAGGACATAATGTATGACTTTTAAAATGGGGATTGGATTACTTCTGTGCACCCTGGTCCAATTATCCCTCCCCGTCTAATTCTGCTTCACCCGAAGGCTGCAGTTGGTCTCCACTCCCTGTGTGCAATGAAACAGGAGATGGACTAGTCTATAAATAAAATTTAGCATGAGTACATTTAACCCAAAAAGATTAAACACACCCATAACCTTGCTCGTTGGGTGTATTAAGGCTCTTTTACCTTAAGGCCGGGTCATGGGATAGCGGACTGAGCATGATATTCTCCTGTGTTTCTGGGCCTTTTGGTGCACGGTGTACTGTGGTGAGTATGTTGTGCATGCACGCAGGCCAGTCACGGCTCAAGAATGCACTATGGTTGCTCACTGGCTCGGCAGTCCAGGTTTCTTCACACAAAAAAACGGGGCGGGGGGACGAGAGCCATTTGAAGTTGAGGAAGAGGGTTGAGGTCCTGCAGTCAGAGTGAGTGGAGAAATAGGAGGATATGGCAGGTTAATGCGTGGCTAGAGATGTGGCGCAGGAGGGAGGGCTTCAGATTCCTGGGACACTGGGACCAGTTCTGTGGCGGGAGGGAGCTGTTCAAAATGGACGAGTTGCACCTGAACAGAGCAGGGACCAATATCCTCGTGGGCAGGTTAACTAATGCTGTGGGGGAGGGTTTAAACGAATTGGCGGGTTGGGCACCCGAGCTGTATTAAGAAGTAGAAACCAGATGCACAGAGGACTGGGAGGGACAGTTAAAAGTTAGAAATAATACAGAATTAGGTGGGATCATAGAAAATACAAAGGTGTCTAAGTTAGGTTTGGAGTGCATGTGTGTAAATGCACAAAGTGTGGTTAATAAGGTTGGTCAGCAGCAGGCGCAAATAGCCACGTGGGAATATGATGATGTGATGATAACTGAGACCTGGCTCAAAAAAGTGGAAGAGTGGATGCTTAATATTCCTGGGTACAATGTATTCAGGAAAGATGGGGAAGGAACAAAAGGAGGAGGAGGGATAGCAGTTTTGATTAAAGAGAATATTGCAGTGCTAGAGAGAATGTTCTTGAGGGGTCAAAGACAGAATCTATTTGGTTGGGGTTAAGAAACAATAGAGGAGCTATTACGCTACACGGTGGATTTTATCGGCCACCAAATAGTGGGAAGCAGATAGAGAGGAGCAGATTTGCAAGGAAATTACTGAGAGATGCATAAAGTATAGAATAGTGATAATGGGAGACTTTAACTATCCCAATATTGAATGGGGCAGTGATTGTGTTAAGGGCAGAGAAGAGGAGGCATTTCTGAAGAATTTACTTGATCAGTATGTTTCCTGCCCAACGAGGAAGGAGGCATTTTTTTAAATATTCATGGGATGTGGGCGCACTGGCAAGGCCAGCATTTATTGCCCATCCCTAATTACCCTTGAGAAGGTGGTGGTGAGCCGCCTTCTTGAACCGCTGCAGTTTGTGAGGTGAAGGGACTCCCACAGTGCTGTTAGGGAGGGAGTTCCAGGATTTTGACCCAGCGACGATGAAGGATCGGCGATATATTTCCAGGTCAGGATGGTGTGTGACTTGGAGGGGAACTTTCAGGTGGTGGTGTTCCCATGCGCCTGCTGCCCTTGTCCTTCTAGGTGGTAGAGGTCGCGGGTTTGGGAAGTGCTATTGAAGAAAAGGCATTGCTGGATCTTGTCCTGGGGAATGAAGTGAATTAAGTAGAGAATGTCACAGTGAGGGAGCATCTCGAGAACAATGTTCCCTATAAGCTGTGCGGCCGCGCAGCAATCCAGGGATCCCGCGCGGCCGGATTTTCAATACAAAAACCACGCATGCTCGGTACTTTGGCCCACGCAGCACCAAACAAAACTAGAGGGAACATTGCTCAGGACTAGTGATCGTAGTATCATAAGGTTTAAATTAGTTACGGAGAAAGACAAAGAGCAATCTAGAATAAAAATACTTAATTGGCAGAGGGCTAATTTCAGCGAATTAAGGAGGGATGTGGCCTGGTTGAATTCGAGTCAAATACTGGCAGGCAGAAATGTAATGGAGCAATGGGCGGCCTTTAAAGAGGAGATGGTTCGGGTACAGTCTAGGTATATTCCCACAAGGGGAAAGGGAGGGCAACCAAAACCAGCGCTCCCCGGATGACGAAGGAGTTGGAGAGCAGGATGAAGTAGTAAAAGTAGTATGACAGATGCCAGCTTGATAATACAAAGGAGAATCAGGCTGAATATAATAGTACAGAGGAGAAGTGAAAAAGGAAATAAGGGGCAAAGAGACAGTGCGAGAATAGATTGGTGGCTAATATAAAAGGGAATCCAAAGGTGGTCTTTAGGCATATTAACAGTAAAAGGGTTGTCAGAGGAGCGGTGGGGCAGACTAGGGACCAAAATGGAGATCTATTGGTGGAGGCAGAGGGTGTGGCTGAGGTACTAAATGAGTACGTTGCATCGGTGTTTACCAAGGAAGAGGACTTTGCCAAAGCTATGGTAAACGAGGAGGTTGTCGGAATACTGGATGAAATAAAAATAGGTAAAGAGGAGGTACTAGAAAGGCTGGCAGTACTTAAAGTGTATTAGTCAGCCGGTCCAGATGGGATGCATCCAAGGTTGCTGAGGGAAGTAAGGGTAGAAATTGCGGAGGTGTTGGCCACAATCTTCCAATCCTCTTTAGATACAGGGCTGGTACTGGAGGACTGTAAATGTTACACCCTTGTTCAAAAAAGGGGAGAAGGATAAACCTGGCAATTACAAGCCAGTCAGTTTAACGTCGGTGGTGGGGAAGCTTTTAATAACAATAATCCGGGAGAAAATTAACTTCCACCTGGATAAGTATGGACTAATAAAGGAAAGCCAGCACGGATTTGCTGAGGGCAAATCATGTTTGACTAACTTGATTGAGTTTTTTGATCAGGTAATAGAGAGGGTGGATGAGGGCAGTGCAGTTGATGTGTATATGGACTTTCAAAAGACGTTTGATAAAGTACCACATACTCGGCTTGTTGGCAAAATTGAAGCCCATGGGATCAAAGGGGCAGTAACAGCATGGATACAAAATTGGCTAAGGGATAGAAAACAGAGTTGTGGTGAATGGCTGTTTTTTGCACTGGAGGGAGGTATACAGTGGAGTTCATAGAATGGTTACAGCACGGAAGAAGGCCATTCGGCCCGTCGAGCCCATGCAAGAGCACTTCAGCAAGTCCCACTCCCCCGCCCTTTCCCCGTAGCCCTGCAAATTATTTTCCATCAGGTACTTGTCCAATTCCCTTTTGAAAGCCATGATTGAATCTGCCTCCACCGCCCTTTCAGGCAGTACATTCCAGATCCTAACCACTCGCTGCGTAAAAAAGTTTTTTCTTACGTCGCCTTTGGTTCTTTTGCCAATCACAAGTTGAGTTCCCAAGGTTCAGTACTAGGACCACTGCTGTTTTTGATCTACATTAATGGCTTGGACTTGGGGGTACTGGGCGCAATTTTGAAATTTGCAGATGACACGAAACTTGGAAGTTAGTAAACAGTGAGGAAGATAGTAATAGACTTCAAGAGGACATAGACAGGCTGGTGGATTGGGCGGACACATGGAAGATCAAAGCAGAAAAGTGAGAGGTGATACATTTTGGTAGGAAGAATGAGGAGAGACAATACAGCTAAATGGTACAATTTTAAAGAGGGTGGAATAACAGAGACTTGGAGCGTTTGTGCACAAATCTTTGAAGGTGACAGGACAAGTTAATAAAGCAGTTAATACAGCATAGGGGATCCTGGGCTTTATAAATAGAGGCATAGAGTACAAAAGCCAGGAAGTTATGTGAAACCTATATAACACACTGGTTCTTGGCCCCAGCGAGAGTAGTGTGTCCAATTCTGGGCACCAAACTTTAGGAAGAATGTGAAGGCTTTGGAGAGGGTGCAGAAGAGTTTGACTAGAATGGTTCCAGAAATGAGGGACTTCAGATATGTGGATAGACTGGAGAAGCTGGGGTTGTTCTCCTTAGAGCAGAGAAGGTTGAGAGGAGATTTGATAGAGGTGTTAAAATCATGAAGGGTTTAGATGGAGTAAATAAAGAGAAACTGTTTCCAGTGGCTGACTGGTCGATAACAAGAGGGCACAGATTTAAGGTAATTTGCAAAAGAGGCAACATGGGGGAAAAAAAATGTACGCAATGAGTGGTTAGGATTTGGAAGGCACTGCCTGATCAGGTGGTGGATACAGATTCAATAGTAGCCTTCAAAATGGAATTGGATAAATACTTGAAGGAGAAAAAAATTCCTGGGATATGGGCAAAGAGCGGGGGAGTTGGACTAATTGGATTGCTCTTCGAAAGAACCAGCGCAGACTCGATGGGCTGAATGGCCTCCTTCTGTGCTGCACTGTTCTATAATTCTATGAACTAGGAGCTGGCGGCACAAGAACTGATCAAAGATTTAAATTTCTGTGATCCTGCTCACCTCCTGAGGCCTATCCAGGTCTTGGGCCTTTACTACTTGCCTCCAGGCTGAATGGTTCAGTTGGGCTTTGTTGCCTGTTCATTTCCCTTTAAAATTGGACGTACCTGTGCACGCGTAGCGAGTGGCTCCAGGTTTCTGCGCATGCGGAATCCTTCCTAATCTCGTATTCTGCTTTTCATTTTAAAGACTATTTTCTTTCCCCTCCTGAATGTGTTTTGGTTTAGTCGTTCAGAGTTTTGCCTTCAACTGGGAGCCCATTGTTTTTTCTCTTGCAGTGTTTACAACTTCCTCATTTAATTATTTCTGTCAAGATTTTTGTATGGTGTTCCTTTGTTTGTTTTCATTTCAAATTGGACCTTCCCAAGCATCATTGGGCCCTACTTTCTGCCTGACATGATCTGGTACCTGTTTTCTTTTTAATGTAAATTGGATTTAGACTTCCAATTGCATAGTTATTTATCAAGTTTTTTTTTACTGCTTATATATAATACATTGTGTGTTACATGGTATAATACACCTGTTATAAATCCCATTAACAGTGTATCGGTCTGCAGCCTTTGACACTGTTGACCATATCATCCTCCTCCAATGCTTCTCCATCATCCGGCTCGGTGGGACAACCCTTGTCTGGTTCCATTCTTATCTATCCAGTCATAGCCAGACAATCACCTGTAATGGCTTCTCTTCCCGCTCCCACACTGTTACCTCTGGTGTCCCCCAAAGATATATCCTTGGCCCCCTCCTATTTCTCATCTACATGCTGCCCCTCAGCGACACCATCTGAAAACACATCAGGTTCCACATGTACGCTGACAACACACAGCTCTACCTCACCACCAAGTCTCTCAACCCCTCCACTGTCTCTGATTTGTCACACTGCTTGTCTGACATCCAGTACTGGATGAGCAGAAATTTCCTCCAACTAAATATTGGGAAGACCAAATATATTGTCTTTGGTCCCTGTCACAACAACAACAACAACTTGTATTTATATAGCGCCTTTAACGTAGTAAAATGTCCCAAGGCGCTTCACAGGAGTATTGTAAGACAAAAAAAATTTGACACCGAGCCACATAAGGAGAAATTAGGGCAGGTGACCAAAAGCTTGGTCAAAGAGGTAGGTTTTAAGGAGCGTCTTAAAGGAGGAAAGAGCGGTAGCGAGGCAGAGAGGTTTAGGCAGGGAATTCCAGAGCTTAGGGCCTAGGCAAAAGAAGGCACGGCCACCAAAGGTTGAGCAATTATAATCAGGGATCCTCAAGAGGGCAGAATTAGAGGAGCGCAGATATCTCGGCGAGGGGGGTGGGGGAGGCAGGAGGAGATTACATAGATAGGGAGAGGCGAGGCCATGGAGGGATTTGAAAAAAGGATGAGAATTTTGAAATTGAGGCGCTGCTTAACCGGGAGCCAGTGTAGGTCAGCGAGCACAGGGGTGATGGGCGAACGGGACTTAGTGCGAGTTAGGACACGGGCACCGAGTTTTGGATGACCTCAAGTTTACGTAGGGTAGAACATGGGAAGCCAGCCAGGAGTGCATTGGAATAGTCAAGTCTAGAGATAACAAAGGCATGGATGAGGGTTTCAGCAGCGGATGAGCTGAAGCAAGGGCGGAGACGGGCGATGTTACGGAGGTGGAAGTAGGCGGTCTTTGTTATGCTGTGGATATGTGGTCGGAAGCTCATTTCAAGGTCAAATATAACACCAAGGTTGTGAACAGTGTGATTCAGCCTCAGACAGATGTTAGGGAGAGGGATGGAGTCAGTGGTAGGGAACGGAGTTTGTGGCGGGGACCGAAAACAATGGCTTCAGTCTTCCCAATATTTAATTGGAGAAAATTTCTGCTCATCCAGAACTGGATGTCGGACAAGCAGTCTGACAATTGAGAGACAATTGACAAACTCCGTTACCGAGCCACCATCCCTCTCCCTGGCAACTGTCTGAGGCTGAACCAGACCCTTCGCAACCTTGGTGTCGTATTTGACTCCCAAGTTGAGCTTCCCACCACATATCCGCTCCATCACCCAGACCGCCTACTTCCACCTCCGTAACATCGCCCGACTCCTCCTCTGCCTCAGCTCATCTGCTGCTGAAACCCTCATCCATGCCGTTGTTACCTCTAGACATGACTATTCCAATACTCTCCTGGCCTGCCTCCCATCTTCCACCCTACATAAACTTGAACTCATCCAAAACTCGGCTGCCCGTATCCTAACTCGCACCATGTCCCGTTCACCCATCACCCCTGTGCTCACTGACCTACATTGGCTCCTGCTCCAGCAACGTCTCAATTTTAAAATTCTCATCCTTGTTTTCAAATCTCTCCATGGCCTCGTCCCTCCCTATCTTTGGAACCTCCTCCAGCCCTAGAAGCCTTCGAGATCTCTGCACTCCTCCAATTCTGCCTCTTGTGCATCCCCAATTTTAATCACTCCACCTTTGGCGGCCGTGCCTTCAGCTGCCTAGGCCCTAAGCTCTGGAATTCCCTCACTATACCTCTCCGTCTCTACCTCTACTCCTTAAAGACGCTCCTTAAAACCTACCTCTTTGTCCAAGCTTTGGTGATCTGTCCTAATATCTGCTTATGGGGCTCGGTGTCAAATTTTGTCTGATTACGCTCCTGTGAAGCGCCTTGGGACATTATACTACGTTAAAGGGGCTATATAAATGCAAGCGTCTTTAAGGAGGAGAGGTAGAGACGGAGAGCTTTAGTGAGGGAATTCCAGAGCTTAGGACCTAGGCAGCTGAAGGCAGGGCCGCCAAGGGTGGAGTGACAAGTTGTTGTCGTTGCTGCATCCTCTAACTCACCGTGGGCAATACTACACCAGATACCTGCTCCCGACAGTCCCGGTGCGTGGAGACCAGAGCTCCGGCTCTGAACTCTGGGTTGACGTCCAGCGAGATACTTGCGTCCAGTGGGTGTGGGTGTCCCCCGACTCATCGTATGGGTTGTGGGAGCCCATAAAACCCTCCCGCCATATAGGATTAACCACCCTATCGGCCAGTATAAAGTTGGTTACAGCTGTGGAAGGAGCCTTTCAGACCTCATCAGTCTGTGAATCCTGTCAGTTTGTGAATCCCTCCACGACTTCACACGATTCTCCAAAGGGAAGAATGTGAAGGTAATAAAACTATTTCCTGATGTTTCTCCTCTTCTCCATTTTCAACCGATCACTTTGGTTTCAGAACTAATGGGAACAAATGATCAATCTCACTCAGAGGAACCACGTGGATGTTTGTTACTGTAAAATATCACACTGGTGATGTTAGACTGGTTCTGGTTTACATTGGGTGATATTGTTGGGGAGAGTAAAAGGAAATCTATATCTAACCCGTGCTGTACCTGCCCTGGGAGTGTTTGATGAGACAGTTTATAGGGAGCTTTACTCAGTATCTAACCCGTGCTGTATCTGCCCTGGGAATGTTTGATGAGACAGTTTATAGGGAGCTTTACTCAGTATCTAACCCGTGATGTCCCTGCCCTGGGAATGTTTGATGGGACAGTTTATAGGGAGCTTTACTCTGTATCTAACCCGTGCTGTACTTGCCCTGGGAGTGTTTGATGGGACAGTGTAGAGGGAGCTTTACTCTGTATCTAACCCGTGCTGTACCTGCCCTGGGAGTGTTTGATGGTCATGATGCGGAGATGCCGGTGTTGGACTGGGGTGGACAAAATTGAGAGGTCGCACAACACCAGGTTATAGTCCAACAGTTTTATTTTAAATCACAAGCTTTCGGAGTTACAACTCCTTCGTCGGGTGAAGTGAGGAGATACAGAATCGTCAAAGCATATATAGATAGAGAACAATGCATGTGTAACTTACAATTGCAGACAACTAAATTCAATCATCTTGACTGTTTATCTGCCGAGGTGTGATAAAGTTAATCAGGTCAGCCAGGAAGGTACCACATCAAAGACATAGCAAGATACAACTGAGACAATGCGGTGGAGTCGCATGGGGTCTAACGTGTCAAAAGCTGCCGTCTGTATGTAAAACGATTAACTTTAAAATTTTTACTTTTTTACTGGGAATCACATCTGTGAACAAGCCAACGACGACTCGAGTCCGGATCACGTCATGTATCGTGACATAAACCCAAGATCCCGATTGAGACCGTCTTCATGAGTGCGGAACTGGGCTATCAGTTTCTGCTCGATGATTTTGCGTTGTCGTGTTTTCCTAAGGCCGCCTTGGAGAACGCTTACCCGCAGATCCGAGGCTGAATGTCCTTGACTGCTGAAGTGTTCCCCGACTGGGAGGTAACAATCCTGCCTGGCGATTGTTGCGCGGTGCTCGTTCATACGTTGTCTCAGTGTCTGCATGGTCTCGCCGATGTACCATGCCGCGGTGCATTCTTTCCTGCAACGTATGAGGTAGACAACGTTGGCCGAGTCACATGAGTATGTACCATGTACCTGGTGGGTAGTGTCCTCACATGTGATGATGGTATCTGTGTTGATGATCTGGCATGTCTTGCAGAGTTTGCCGTGGCAGGGTTGTGTGGTGTCGTGGTCGCTGTTATCCTGAAAGCTGGGTAATTTGCTGCGAACGATGGTACTTCTGAGGTTAGGCGGCTGTTTGAAGGCAAGTAGTGGAGGCGTGGGGATGGCCTTAGCGAGGTGTTTGTCGTCATCGATGACATGTTGAAGGCTGCGAAGAACATGGCGTAGTTTCTCCGCTCCGGGGAAGTACTGGACGACGTAGGGTACCCTGTTGGTTGTGTCCCGTGTTTGCCTTCTGAGGAGGTCTATGCGATTTTTCACTGTGGCCCGTCGGAACTGTCGATCGATGAGTCGAGCGTCATATCCCGTTCTTACGAGGGCGTTTTTCAGCGTCCGTAGGTGTCCATCGCGTTCCTCCTCGTCTGAGCAGATCCTGTGTATTCGCAGGGCTTGTCCATAGGGGATGGCTTCTTTAACGTGGTTAGGGTGGAAGCTGGAGAAGTGGAGCATCGTGAGGTTGTCCGTGGGCTTGCGGTAGAGTGAAGTGCTGAGGTGTCCGTCTTTGATGGAGATTCGTGTGTCCAGGAATGAAACCGATTCTGAGGAGTAGTCCATGGTGAGTTTGATGGTGGGATGGAACTTGTTTATGTTATCGTGTAGTCTTTTCAGTGATCCTTCGCCATGGGTCCAAAGGAAGAAAATGTCGTCGATGTATCTGGTGTACAGCGTTGGCTGGAGGTCCTGTGCAGTGAAGAAGTCTTGCTCGAACTTGTGCATGAAGATGTTGGCGTATTGGGGTGCGAATTTGGTCCCCATGGCTGTTCCGTGTGTTTGGGTAAAAAAATGGTTGTCGAAGGTGAAGATATTGTGGTCAAGGATGAAGCGGATGAGTTGTAGGATGGCGTCTGGAGATTGGCTGTTGTTGGTGTTGAGTACTGAGGCTGTCGCAGCGATGCCGTCATCGTGGGGGATACTGGTGTAGAGTGCCGATACGTCCATCGTGGCGAGGAGTGTTCCTGGTTCAACTGGTCCGTGGGTGCTGAGTTTCTGTAAGAAGTCTGTAGTGTTGCGACAGAAGCTGGGGGTTCCCTGTACGATGGGTTTCAGAATGCCCTCGACGTATCCAGAGAGGTTCTCACACAGGGTTCCGTTGCCTGATATGATAGGACGTCCGGGTGTGTTGGCTTTGTGTATCTTTGGGAGGCAGTAGAAGTCTCCCACGCGGGGAGTACGTGGGATGAGAGCGCGTAGGATGTTTTGAAGGTCTGGATCGAAGGTCTTGATCAGTCTATTGAGTTGGCGGGTGTGTTCTTTGGTCGGATCTGCGGGTAGCTGTCTGTAGTGTTCCTGGTTGTCCAGTTGTCGGTATGCTTCTTTACAATAGTCCATTCTGTTCTGTATGACGATGGCTCCTCCTTTGTCCGCTGGTTTGATGACGATGTTGCGGTTGGTCTTGAGAGCGTGGATGGCGTTGCGTTGTGCTCGGGTGACATTCTGGACTGTCTTGTGAGTGCGGCTGATGAATCTGGCGTTGATGCATCTCCTGACAGCTTGAGCATACATGTCAAGCTTGGGGCAGCGACCCTCCGGAGGGGTCCAGTTTGACTCTTTTTTCTTCGGTTGCTGCACTGCGAGTCCCTCTGTCTGCTGTTCTGGATCCTTGATTGTCTCATTGGGTTTGTTGCTGACATCTTGGGATTTGTGGAAGTATTCCCGGAGCCTCATTCTCCTGATGAATTCCTCCGTGTCTGCCGCGAGACCGATGGGGTCCATTTTGGTGGTTGGGCAGAACTTGAGCCCTAGGGCGAGAACTTCGATTTCGTCCAACCACCAAAATGGACCCCATCGGTCTCGCGGCAGACACGGAGGAATTCATCAGGAGAATGAGGCTCCGGGAATACTTCCACAAATCCCAAGATGTCAGCAACAAACCCAATGAGACAATCAAGGATCCAGAACAGCAGACAGAGGGACTCGCAGTGCAGCAACCGAAGAAAAAAGAGTCAAACTGGACCCCTCCGGAGGGTCGCTGCCCCAAGCTTGACATGTATGCTCAAGCTGTCAGGAGATGCATCAACGCCAGATTCATCAGCCGCACTCACAAGACAGTCCAGAATGTCACCCGAGCACAACGCAACGCCATCCACGCTCTCAAGACCAACCGCAACATCGTCATCAAACCAGCGGACAAAGGAGGAGCCATCGTCATACAGAACAGAATGGACTATTGTAAAGAAGCATACCGACAACTGGACAACCAGGAACACTACAGACAGCTACCCGCAGATCCGACCAAAGAACACACCCGCCAACTCAATAGACTGATCAAGACCTTCGATCCAGACCTTCAAAACATCCTACGCGCTCTCATCCCACGTACTCCCCGCGTGGGAGACTTCTACTGCCTCCCAAAGATACACAAAGCCAACACACCCGGACGTCCTATCATATCAGGCAACGGAACCCTGTGTGAGAACCTCTCTGGATACGTCGAGGGCATTCTGAAACCCATCGTACAGGGAACCCCCAGCTTCTGTCGCAACACTACAGACTTCTTACAGAAACTCAGCACCCACGGACCAGTTGAACCAGGAACACTCCTCGCCACGATGGACGTATCGGCACTCTACACCAGTATCCCCCACGATGACGGCATCGCTGCGACAGCCTCAGTACTCAACACCAACAACAGCCAATCTCCAGACGCCATCCTACAACTCATCCGCTTCATCCTTGACCACAATATCTTCACCTTCGACAACCATTTTTTTACCCAAACACACGGAACAGCCATGGGGACCAAATTCGCACCCCAATACGCCAACATCTTCATGCACAAGTTCGAGCAAGACTTCTTCACTGCACAGGACCTCCAGCCAACGCTGTACACCAGATACATCGACGACATTTTCTTCCTTTGGACCCATGGCGAAGGATCACTGAAAAGACTACACGGTGGCATAGTGGTTAGTGGTTAGCACTGGTGCCTCACAGCGCCAGAGACCCGGGTTCGAATCTGACCTCGGGTGACTGTCTGTGTGGAGTTTGCACATTCTCCCCGTGTCTGCGTGGGTTTCCTCCGGGTGCTCCGGTTTCCTCCCACAGTCCAAAAATGTGTGGGTTAGGTTGATTTGGCTATGATAAATTGACCCTTAGTGTTAGGGGGGATTAAATATGTGGGGTTATGGGGATAGGATGGGATATGTTAGGGGGAATTAAATACGTGGGGTTACGGGGGTAGGGTGGGATATGTGTACTGTGGGGATTAAAGCAGGGACAGGGTACTGGATTTGGATGATCAGCCATGATCGTATTGAATGGCGGAGCAGGCTCGACGGGCCGAATGGCCTACTCCTGCTCCTAGATTCTATGTTTCTATGTTTCTATGACATAAACAAGTTCCATCCCACCATCAAACTCACCATGGACTACTCCTCAGAATCGGTTTCATTCCTGGACACACGAATCTCCATCAAAGACGGACACCTCAGCACTTCACTCTACCGCAAGCCCACGGACAACCTCACGATGCTCCACTTCTCCAGCTTCCACCCTAACCACGTTAAAGAAGCCATCCCCTATGGACAAGCCCTGCGAATACACAGGATCTGCTCAGACGAGGAGGAACGCGATGGACACCTACGGACGCTGAAAAACGCCCTCGTAAGAATGGGATATGACGCTCGACTCATCGATCGACAGTTCCGACGGGCCACAGTGAAAAATCGCATAGACCTCCTCAGAAGGCAAACACGGGACACAACCAACAGGGTACCCTACATCGTCCAGTACTTCCCCGGAGCGGAGAAACTACGCCATGTTCTTCGCAGCCTTCAACATGTCATCGATGACGACAAACACCTCGCTAAGGCCATCCCCACGCCTCCACTACTTGCCTTCAAACAGCCGCCTAACCTCAGAAGTACCATCGTTCGCAGCAAATTACCCAGCTTTCAGGATAACAGCGACCACGACACCACACAACCCTGCCACGGCAAACTCTGCAAGACATGCCAGATCATCAACACAGATACCATCATCACACGTGAGGACACTACCCACCAGGTACATGGTACATACTCATGTGACTCGGCCAATGTTGTCTACCTCATACGTTGCAGGAAAGAATGCACCGCGGCATGGTACATCGGCGAGACCATGCAGACACTGAGACAACGTATGAACGAGCACCGCGCAACAATCGCCAGGCAGGATTGTTACCTCCCAGTCGGGAACACTTCAGCAGTCAAGGACATTCAGCCTCGGATCTGCAGGTAAGCGTTCTCCAAGGCGGCCTTAGGAAAACACGACAACGCAAAATCATCGAGCAGAAACTGATAGCCAAGTTCCGCACTCATGAAGACGGTCTCAACCGGGATCTTGGGTTTATGTCACGATACATGACGTGATCCGGACTCGAGTCGTCGTTGGCTTGTTCACAGATGTGATTCCCAGTAAAAAAATAAAAATTTTAAAGTTAATCGTTTTACATACAGACAGCAGCTTTTGACACGTTAGACCCCATGCGACTCCACCGCATTGTCTCAGTTGTATCTTGCTATGTCTTTGATGTGGTACCTTCCTGGCTGACCTGATTAACTTTATCACACCTCGGCAGATAAACAGTCAAGATGATTGAATTTAGTTGTCTGCAATTGTAAGTTACACATGCATTGTTCTCTATCTATATATGCTTTGACGATTCTGTATCTCCTCACTTCACCCGACGAAGGAGTTGTAACTCCGAAAGCTTGTGATTTAAAATAAAACTGTTGGACTATAACCTGGTGTTGTGCGACCTCTCAATAGTGTTTGATGGGACAGTGTAGAGAGAGCTTTACTCTGGTATGATTTAGTTATGTTTGTCGGTGATCTTCGGTGTGAAATGTGTCCCTTTCCCTTCGGTGTGAAATGTGTCCCTTTCCCTGTGCCGTGACCATAAATACTACCCCAACCCCCCCACCACTGTTGGGATAACCCCACCCTCAGTTACATCCCCCTGCTGCTTTTGATGGTGCTCAAGATAAGGAAGGGAAACAGGTCAGAGCCAGGCCAGCCCATGAATAGAAACCCAGGGGCACATGGAGCTGCTGAGGGTTACAGTACAGTTGAAGGAGAAGTGGCTTGCAAATGACCCTGGGCTGTGCCATGAGTGCGACTGCCTTAACCTCTGTGTTCTCATTGCTCCCAGCTGTTTAGAATTTCATTAAACCTCTCAACCACCTGTCCCCTGAGTTCAGACACACGAGACCCAGGCCAACTTAAATACAGTAAAGCATACACTTACTTAAGACCCTGCTTCAGTTAATGACACAGGATGAAGATAAATGTAGGGCAGTTAACTTGGTTGCTTATATCCCGACTGTGTAATCTGTATCCAGCTAACTGTAAAGCAGTGTGAAGTGTTTGTATCCTTTAAATATAGAATTCTCACATGTATCGCCTTACTGCACCAATCAGAGCCAGCCCCTCGCTGAAGAGAGTGAATGACTTCTAAGAGGGGCAAATAGAATGTGTTACAAGCTAAGCTGTGCCTTGTTAAGAAAAGTTACTCACAGACTCCCATCCCCTGTGATTGATGAGTCCAGTATACAATTTATTGGTTTGTGAGTAATGTCCATCCCTGTTAAATGTCTCGACACAAGTTTATCAAAATGAAATATCAACTAAGATTTAGCAGCTATTTTCTTCTCTTCTATTCTCCCCTCTTCATTTCTCTTAACTCTCTCCTTTGCCTCCCCCCCCAAATTTCCGCTCCCGAAGGTGCTGACTGACGTGGACACTGACACTCCCCCCGGTACCTCAGCCAACTGGTCTTTCTTCTTAGAGGGTGAGGTGTTGGCAGGATGTTCAGTGGTTGGGGCAGGTTTGCTTCATAGCCAAACCAAGATCCTGTGCTCACCTGACCGCCACGTACAAGCAGCTTTCTTGCACGTTAATTCACGCTCACCGCAAAGATGTACTTCAACGGGTAGGCCTGTGCTCCCTATGAGCTGAAATTTAACCGTATGTATTGGGTGTGCTTCAGGGTTAACAATATACCTACCCCTGTACTTCTGGGACAGGCACTGGGAGTGATATGCTCCTGACATCTGATGGATGGAAAAGTGCCATCCAACTGAATATTTATCAGGCTAATCTACACAATATTTTTATTGTAAGATATAAATGTATACGGAAGTGAAATAAATCAGCAAATAAACATGCACTGTATTTAACCTATTTTAAACCATTTTCCACAACCAAAATAACTAATCCTTAAACTGAAACAAAAGAAAAATACTGTGGATGCTGGAAATCTGAAAATAAAACAGAAAATGCTGGGAACACTCAGCAGATCAGGCAGCATCTGTGGAGAGAGAAACAGAGTTAACGTTTCAGGTCGATGACCTTTCATCAGAATTCATCAAAACTCATCGACCTGAAACGTTAACTCTGCTTCTCTCTCCACAGATGCTGCCTGATCTGCTGAGTGTTTCCAGCATTTTCTATTTTTAATCCTTTAACTGAATCTTGGCTGAACATAACATGGGTCCTCCAGCTCCATGGTGTTTCACCTCACAGCCGTGAAGTAGGTCTGTGGTGTGGTTTAAGTGAACTGACAAAACAGGGAAAGCTAGCAACAAATATACCTCCTCGAGGAAGCTCCTTAAGGCCTCAGTGCAAAAACAGACCCTCCAACTCAACAAGACAATAATCTTGTTCTTTGGACGGATCGGAAATGGAAAACCACCCCTCCACTGCTATCCGAATGAATTGTCACTTGTTGAGCATGTAGGACTCATCGTGAGATCCCAACTTGACCTGCCCCTCTATCCCTTCAGCTCTTGATCCATGTTTGAAACCTCCACTTTACCACCTGTCCCATTTCTGTAAGATCCTCCTGATCTACTTCCACCTGGCACTTGCCTTTGCCAAAATCTCCATCCTCCTACCTGACCTCAGTCTTTGTGCCAAATGGTAACTCTTCCTCGGTGACTTTAATCTTCACCTGAACACTCACTCTCATCTCCACTGAGTTACTTGTCCTGCTCACCTCCCTCAGTCTCAACCTCACATCAATTGCTGCAGATGCAATCTTGTCATCACCTGTGGTTTCCAAACCTCTAAGGTCTTTATTGTTGACAGGCTCTCTCCTTGTCCTCATCTCAATTCTCCGACACATCCGATTGCCTGTCCCAAACTCTTACTGGCCTCCACTAGAAACAACCTACTTCCTTCCTTGTTCAGAAGTGCCCTTTCTAATTCTGACCTTCCCCTCCTCTGGCCTACCACTGACACATCATCAAAGCCTCTGTCTAGCTTGTCTACAACAGTCTTGTGTCCACATTCAATGCTCTCAGATCCTGGACTGTCCCCCACCACTCCCATCTTTGTGGCCTCAAATCCTCTGGCTGTAAATTCGAACGCAATTGGCGTTTGACCAGAGAAACATTGGAAATGGCCATTTCCATTATTTCTACGGGACTTCCGCTGAAGTTATGAAACTTCTACCCCCTAGTATCCAAATTTGAGGTGTCATAAGAACAGAAGAAATAGGAGCAGGAATAGGCCATATGGCCCCTCGTGCCTGCTCCGCCATTCAATAAGATCATGGTTGATCTTCGAGCTCAACACCACTTTCCCGCCTGATCCCCATATCCCTAATTCCTCTGGAGTCCAAAAATCTATCTATCTCAGCCTTGAATATACTCAACGACTGAGCATCTACAGCACTTCCAAAGATTCACAACCCTCTGAGTGAAGAAATTCCTCCTCATCTCAGTCTTAAAAGGCCGACCCCTTATCCTGAGACTATGCCCCCTAGTTCTAGACTCTCCAGCCAGGGGAAACAATCTCTCAGCATCTACCCTGTGAATCTCCCTCAGAATCTTATGGCCTAAAAATTCGGTTGCTTTGCTAACGGGGCGCAAAGCAACTATCACCTGGGCGCGGTGCCGCCAACGCCTCCCGTGAAATTCAGCGGGAGGTTAGCGGCGGTGGTAACCGTTAGTGCTCCGCGGCGCTGCGCCGCCGGCGATGACTTCATCGCCGTGCACAGTGCCCCGCTCACGCCCCGGCCACGACCGTTGGTAGTGCCCCCTGACTTACCGCCGGACACTATGTCCGACGGGGTCAGGGGGGCCTACCTGCGGCCGGGGCAGCGCTAATTAAAGGCGAGGTGCTGGGCGGCCATTTTTGTTGCTGGCCACCTGCCAGCACCTGCCTCCGTTGCCGTCCCTGGCCTCCTGCCCAGCCCCCCCGCGGAGTGCCGGCTGCGCTCCGTGAGCCCAGCATTTCTCTTGAGTGCCGGTGTCTTTTGCCAGCACTCCGATCCCTGGTGGCCCAGTTGGGCCCCGGGTCGTGCTGCGCTAGGCCCCTCCCCTTTAAGATGGGGAGGAAGGCCTGCAGTAACGTGGCGCTGCGACACGTAGCGCCACGAGATTCACTCACAGCACCCCAAGAGGGAGGTGGGGCGCTTCTAGTAGCACCCCGCTTCCCTCTTGGGGCACTACCAATGAATTTTGGCTGTGGGGGTGCTAATTTTTTCGGGGTGCTAAAAGGGGCGCGACTCAATTTTTTCCCCCAATATGTTTCAATGAGATCACCTCTCATTCTTCTGAACTCCAGAGAGTACAGGCGCAGTCTACTCAATCTCTCCTCATAGGACAACCCTCTCATCCCAGGAACCAATCTAGTGAACCTTTGTTGCACCGCCTCTAAGGCAAGTATAGCCTTTCTCAGATAAGGAGACCAAAACTGCACAGTACTCCAGATGTGGTCTCACCAAGGCCCTGTGCAACTGTAGTAAGACTTCCCTACTTTTGTACTCCAACCCCCTTGCAATAAAGGCCAACATACCATTTGCCTTCCTAATTGCATGCTGTACCTATATGCTAACTTTCTGTGTTTCCTGTACAAGGACACCTACATCTCTCTGAACACCAACATTTAATAGTTTCTCACCATTTAAAAAGTATTCAGTTTTTCTATTCTTACTACCAAAGTGAATAACCTCACATTTCCCCACATTATACTCCATCTGCCACCTTATTGCCCTAACCTGTCTATATCCTTTTGCAGGCTCTTTGTGTCCTCCTCACAGCTTACTTTCCCACCTGGCTTTGTATCATCAGCAAACTTAGATACATTGCACTCAGTCCCTTCATCTAAGCCATTAATATAGATAGTAAATAGCTGAGGCCCAAGCACTTATTCTTTTGGCACCCCACTAGTTACAGCCTGCCAATCTGTAAATGACCCGTTTATCCCTACTCTCTGTTTTCTGTCCGTTAACCAATCCTCTATCCATGCTAATATATTACCCCAAACCTAATGTGCCCTTATCTTGTGTAGCAACCTTTTATGTGGCACCTTATTAAATGCCTTTTGGAAATCCAAATATATACTACATCCACTGGTTCCCCTTTATCTACCCTGCTAGTTACATCCTCAAAAAACTCCTAATAAATTTGTTAAACACTGTTTCCCTTTCATAAAGCCATGTTGACTCTGCCTAATCATGTTACGATTTTCTAAGTGCCCTGTTACCACTTCCTTAATAATGGATTCCAGCATTTTCCCGATGACCGATGTCAGGCTAACTGGCCTGTAGTTCCCTGTTTTCTCTCTCCCACCTTTCTTGAATAGCAGTGTTACATTTGCTAACTTCTGCTTGGACCGTTCTAGAATCTAAGGAATTTTGGAAGATCACAACCAATGCATCCACTATCTCTGCAATCACCTCTTTTAGAACCCTAGGATGTAGGCCATCAGGTCCAGGGGATTTGTCGGATTTTAGTCCCATTAGTTTCTCAAGTACTTTTTCTCCACTGATATTAATTACTTTAAGTTCCTCACTCTTATTAGCCCCTTGGTTCCCCACTATTTTTGGTATGCTTTTTGAGCCAGATACAGATACAAAATATTTGTTTAAAGTCTCTGCCATTTCTTATTCCCCATTATAATTTCACCTGTCTCAGCCTCTAAGGGACCAACGCTTACTTTTGCTACTCTCTTCCTTTTTACATACTTGTAGAAGCTCTGGTAAGGATAGGGCAACATCTAGCTATCGTAAAATAATTAGTGTCAAGATAGAAAATGAACAGTCAAAAATAAAGGTACTTGCCTCTGGAAAACAAATGCCAATATCAATGACATTAAAAGGGGACTAGCCCACATAAACAGGAAAGAAACATGTACAACAGCTCTTTAAAGGAATATCGGAGAGTGTTGATAAAACCAATGCAGTGGATGTTGTGTATATGGATTTTAAGGAGGAGTAGATAATGTGCCGCATAAATTATTAACCGCAGCTAATTTTTTTTTCCGTTCATGGGATGTGGACGTCACTGGCAAGGCCAGCATTTATTGCCTATCCCTAATTGCCCTTGAACCAATTGTAGAGCCTGTCTCCAGAATCAGTTTAGAAAGAAAGAAGGAAGAAAGACTTGCATTTATGTAGCGCCTTTCACGACCACAGGATATCCCAAAGCACTTTACAGCCAATGAAGTACTTTTTAAAATGTAGTCACTGTTGTAATATAGGAAACACGGCAGCCAATTTGCGCACAGCAAGCTCCCACAAACAGCAATGTGATAATGACCAGATCATCTGTTTTAGTGATGTTGGTTGAGGAATAAATATTGGCCAGAACACCAGGGAGAACTCTCCTGCTCTTCTTTGAAATAGTGCCATGGGATCTTTTACGTTTACATGTTTGTTAACACTCAGGGTAGTGTAGAGTAATAGAGTGTGATAGTGAGCAGCTGAAAGGTTTTGGAGTCTCGTCCAAATCTAATGATAAAGTCCTGACACTGATTAGGAAGTGTTTGGTGGGACAGTGTAGAGGGAGCTTTACTCTGTATTTAACCCGTGCTGTTCCTGCCCTGGGAGTGTTTGATGGGACAGTGTAGAGGGAGCTTTACTCTGTGTCTAAACCGTGCTGTTCCTGACCTGGGAATGTTGATGGGATAGTGTAGAGGGAGCTTTACTCTGCATCTAACCCATGCTGTTCCTGACCTGGGAGTGTTAATGGGACAGTGTAGAAGGATTTTTACTCTGTTTCTAACCTGTGCTGGACCTGCCCTGGGAGTGTTTGGTTGGACAGTGTAGAGGGAGCTTTACTCTGTATCTGACCCGTGCTGTACCTGCCCTGGGAGTGTTTGGTGGGACAGTGTAGAGGGAGCTTTACTCTGTATCTGATCCGTGCTGTACCTGCCCTGGGAGTGTTTGGTGGGACAGTGTAAAGGGAGCTTTACTCTGTATCTAACCCGTGCTGTTCCTGACCTGGGAGTGTTGATGGGACAGTGTAGAGGGAGCTTTACTCTGTATCTAACCGCCCCATCAGTGGTACAGGAAGATCTGAAGACCCTCAAGGAGAGGCAAAAGAAATTAATCAGATGAGGAGGAGGGAAGCAGATAGAAACATAGAAACATAGAAAATAGGTGCAGGAGTAGACCATTCGGTCCTTCGAGCCTGCACCGCCATTTAATGCGTTCATGGCTGAACATGCTACCTCAGTACCCCATTCCTGCTTTCTCGCCATACCCCTTGATCCCCCTAGTTGTGAGTATTATATCTAACTCCCTTTTGAATATATTTAGCGAACTGGCCTCAACAACTTTCTGTGGTAGAGAATTCCACAGATTCACCACTCTCTGGGTGAAGAAGTTCCTCCTCATCTCAGTCTTAAATGGCTTCCCCTTTATCCTTAGACTGTGACCCCTGGTTTTAGTTTTCCCTAACATTGGAAACATTCTGCCCGCATCTAATTTGTCTAAACCAGTCAGGATTTTAAACGTCTCTATAAGATCCCCCCTCATTCTTCTGAACTCCAGAGGATACAAATTCAGTTGATCCAGTCTTTCTTGATATGTCAGTCTGGCCATCCCAGGAATCAATCTAGTGAACCTTCGTTGCACTCCCTCAATAGCAAGAATGTCCTTCCTCAAGTTAGGAGACCAAAACTGCACACAATACTCCAGGTGTGGCCTCACCAAGGCCCTGTACAACTGTAGCATCACCTCCCTACTCCTGTACTCAAATCCCCTTGCTATGAAGGCCATCATGCCATTTGCTTTCTTGACTGCCTGCTGCACTTGCCTTCCCACCTTCAGTGACTGATGTACCATGACGCCCAGGTCTCGTTGCACCTCCCCTTTCCCTAATCTGCCACCATTCAGGTAATAGTCTGCCTCCCTATTTTTACCACCAAAGTGGATAACCTCACATTTATCCACATTGTACTTCATCTGCCATACATTTGCCCATTCACCCAACCTGTACAAGTCACTCTGTAGCCTCCTAGCATCCTCCTCATTGTTCACACTGCCTCCCAATTTAGTGTCATCCGCAAATTTGGAGATATTACAATTAATCCCTTCGTCCAAATCATTAATATATAATGTAAACAGCTGGGGCCCCAGCACCGAACCCTGCGGTACCCCCGCTGGTCACTGCCTGCCATTCTGAAAAGTACCCATTTACTCCTACTCTTTGTTTCCTGTGTGCCAACCAGTTCTCAATCCACGTCAACACATTACCCCCAATCCCATGTGCTTTAACTTTGCACACCAATCTCTTGTGTGGGACCTTGTCGAAGGCCTTCTGAAAGTCCAAATACACCACATCTACTGGTTCCCCCCCGTCCACCCTATTGGAAACATCCTCAAAAAATTCCAGAAGATTTGTCAAGCATGATTTCCCTTTCACAAATCCATGCTGACTTGGACCTATCATGTCGCCACTTTCCAAATGGTCTGTTATGACATCTTTAATAATTGATTCCATCATTTTACCCACCACCGATGTCAGGCTGACCGTTCTATAATTCCCTGCTTTCTCCCTCCCTCCTTTTTTAAAAAGAGGGGTTACATTAGCCACCCTCCACTCCTTCGGAACTGATCCAGAGTCTAAGGAATGTTGGAAAATGATCGTCAATGCATCCACTATTTCCAAGGCCACCTCCTTAAGTACTCTGGGATGCAGACCATCAGGCCCTGGGGATTTATCAGCCTTCAGTCCCATCAATTTCCCCAACACCTTTTCCCGACTGATAAGGATTTCCCTCAGCTCCTCCCTCTTACCAGATCCTTTGATCTCTTTTATTTCCGGAAGGTTGTTTGTGTCCTCCACAGTAAACACTGAACCAAAGTACTTGTTCAATTGATCTGCCATTTCCTTGTTCCCCATTATGACTTCCCCTGTTTCTGACTGCAGGGGACCTACGTTTGTTTTTACTAACCTCTCTCTTTTTACATATTTATAGAAGCTTTTGCAGTCCGTTTTAATGTTCTCCGCAAGCTTCCTTTCATATTTTATTTTCCCTGCCCTAATCAAACCCTTCGTCCTCCTCTGCTGAGTTTTAAAGTTCTCCCAGTCCCCGGGTTTGCTGCTACTTCTGGCCAATTTGTATGCCACTTCCTTGCTTTTAATATTATCCCTGATTTCCCTTGTTAGCCATGGTTGAGCCACCTTCCCTTTTTTATTTTTACGCCAGACAGGGATGTACAATTGCTGTAGTTCATCCATGCGATCTTTAAATGTCTGCCATTGCCCTTCCACTGATAACCCCTTAAATATCGCTTGCCAATCTAACCTCGCCAATTCACGCCTCATACCCTCAAAGTTGCCCTTATTTAAGTTCTGGACCATGGTCTCTGAATTAACTGTTTCCTTCTCCATCCTAATGTAGAACTCCACCATACTATGGTCACTCTTCCCCAAGGGGCCTCGCACCACAAGATTGCTGATTAGTCCTTCCTCATTACACAACACCCAGTCCAGGATGGCCTCCCCTCTAGTTGGTTCCTCAACATATTGGTTTAGGAAACCATCCCTTAAACACTCCAGGAAATCCTCCTCCACCGTATTGCTTCCAGTTTGAGTAGCCCAATCTATATGCATATTAAAGTCACCCATGATAACTGCTGCGCCTTTTTTGCATGCACCTCTGATTTCCTGTTTCATATCCTCCCCCACCTCACTACTACTGTTTGGAGGTCTGTACACAACCCCCACTAATGTTTTCTGCCCTTTGGTGTTCTGCAGCTCAGCCCATATTGATTCCACATCCTCCAAGCTAATGTCCTTCCTAGCTATTGCATTAATCTCCTTTTAACCAGCAATGCTACCCCACCCCCTTTTCCTTTTATTCTATCCTTCCTGAATGTTGAATACCCCTGGATATTCAGTTCCCAGCCTTGATTGTTCTGGAGCCACGTCTCTGTAATCCCAATCACATCATATCCGTTAACATCAATTTGCACAGTCAATTCATCCACCTTATTACGGATACCCCTTGCATTAAGACACAGAGCCTTTAGGCTTGTTTTATTAACACCCTTTGTCCTTTTAGACTTATGATTTAGTATGGCCCTTTGTGTTTCTTGCCTTTGTTTACTCGGATTTCCCTTATTGTTTCTCACCCTTCTAACATTTGTTTCTGACTGCATATTACTTCCCCCTGTTTCGCTACATAGGTTCCCATTCCCCTGCCATATTAGTTTAAATCCTCCCGAACTGCCTTAGCAAATATTACCCCGAGAGGAAATGCAATGGATTGGTAATGTGTGAACAAGTGGGGCAGGCCGTGGAGATTTTGACCTGAGCCTGTTTGTAAGATCCTTTGTAGTTCCACCATATCTGGTATTGCTACCCAGCATGAATACTGGAGCAAAAAATGACCAGCTATACTTGTGTGTGGTCCATGATTTGGGCCAATGGAACATTGAAATGAATGGCCCAAGAATGAATTACAATTACACTTTTTTGGGCGCTAGATAGTTTCTGGTGTGAGGTCCCTGATTTAGAACACTGTCTTTGTATGTCTTGGGTTCAAATCCAGCCCTAACGTCAGGATCTCTCTGTCACACATACCATACTGTTCAGGGTCCTAAGTGACAGCATGGGCCGGTTTCCAATTCACTCCCTTCTCTAGAACACAAACTATTTGTAAAATAACTCAGAGCTACTTAGTGTTGGTCAAGTTCCACAGCTGAATTTCAGTCAGAGTATCGGACAAGGGAATCAAACCTCTCAGCCCAATACTTGGTGTCGTTGCAGTAATTTACTGATTTATTTTTTTCTGTTTGTTTCTACAGTAGATTGTGAAACAAGGTTGGGATTCCAAATGAGAGAAGAGTGAATGAATTAGAGATCTGAGGCAACTGTGGATGTTTTCATCAACTCGTAACCTGCAAGGGCTGCCAGGGAATTAGCGTGACATGGCGTATTTGCTAATTGAACAGTCCACTGCCAAGAGGCCATAAGGAGAGGTGGACTTGCTAATGGGCAAATCTGCTCTTACGCTGGGGGGATGGGGGGGTCGGAGATCTGCTGGTGAATGAGCTCCGAGCTCCAGTTGCCTCTTTAATTCATCCACGGATCACCTCGCCCAGATGCGGTGGAGCAGTCCAGCACTGGGCCACGTTCTCTGCGACAGATCACATGAAATGGCTGCCTTCCTTTGAAAGAAAAGAAGAAAGATTTGGATTTATATAGCGCCTTTCACAACCTCAGGATGTCCCAAAGCACTTTTCGTCGTCATAGTTGTAATATAGAAAATGCAGCAGCCAATTTCCGCACAGCAAGCTCCCACAAACATCAATGTGATGGTGATCAGCTAATCTGTTTTTAGTGATGTTGATTAAGGGATAAATATTGGCCAGGACACTGGGGAGAACTCCCCTACTCTTCATCGCAATAGTGCCATGGGATATTTTACGTCCACCTCAGAGGTTTAACGTCTCATCTGAAAGACGGCACCTCGGACAGTGCAGCACTCCCTCAGCACTGCACTGGAGTGTCAGCCTAGATTATGTGCTCCTGTCGAGTGGGACTTGAACCCCCGACCTTCTGACTCAGAGGTGAGTGCGCTACCAACTGTCAGCTAAGGGGGCATTTGCGGCGTTTTTTGCAGTCAGGGTGTTAGAAGTGCCCCTCCCCATCTTTGTGACCATCCCCACTCCCACACATGCCCCTCCCCCGGGAGTGTCAGATGGCTTTTTCCCAGCGCAGGTTAACTAACTGAAGCTCACACCTGGGTACTCCATCTTCAAAGCCAGTGTCAGTAAAAGTGACCATAAAGCCGTTGGATTGCTGTAAAAACCCAACTGGTTCACTAATGCCCTTTAGGGAAGGAAACCTGCCCCTATACATGACTCCGGCCCCACACCAACATGGCTGACTCTTAACTGCCCCCCGAAGAGGCCGAGCCAGCCGCTCAGTTGTATCAAATCACTACACACGGCAGTTCTAGAAGGAGGCCCAACACCACCTTCTCAGGGCAACAAGGGACGGGCAATAAATGCCGGCCTTGCCAGCGACGCCCGCACCCCGAGAACGAATAAAGAATTAAAAACCTGAAGGCTCATTTTGGTTCCAGTCATGACATTTCTTGACTATTTTTCAGTCAGGAGATTAAATTCTCCTTCTCGCACCAATAAGAAAAACTTGCCTTCATCATAATTGTCCATAATTGTAATTCTTCACAAAACCTTTGTCTTCAGTTTTTGAAAAATGATCCCTTTGTCGAGGTGTTATCGGTTTCAAGCTCTCTGGCTTTCACCAAGACGGAAGGCCACAACCGTTGCCTCCAGTGCTTTCCATCGAAGGGCTGGCAATACTTCCCTGGCCCAAGCCAAACCGATGGAGCCGGTTCTTTAGACTGTTGAATATCCTACAAACAAAATCACCAAGAAGTCCATGTCTCCAGGCCCGACCGGGTCCATCCCAGGTCACAGTAGGGTTGCCGACTCTGGTTGGACATATTCCTGGAGGTTTCATCACATGACCTCCTGCCTCCAGCCACCCCTCCTCCCCCACACTCTGTCCATTGGTCACCCGACATGTCCATCCTCGTGGTACACAGCCTTTCTACCAATCGGAAAGTGAACAGACCCTTCATTAACAAATTGGGTGATTCTTGACTGTCGGTCAAACAGCCAATGTCTAAAATTTTTATAACTGGTAAACAAAAGTTTTTTAAAAACACAATTATTTTAATGCCCCGATGATTTTTCTCCCGGATTTGCTCGCAGCAATGTCCTGGAGATTAATCTTTGATTCCTGGGCAACCCGAGCACAAACCCTATCTTGTAGCCATGCCGACTAAGCAACAGGCAACACCATTCAACCGGCATCACCGATCGCCACCGTTCAGTTAGCAATCCACTGCGGCCAGGCACTGATTGGCTCGGCTCAACCCCGCATCAACTGCCCTGGTTGCCTCCCAAAGGAAGAAAGGTTGAAACTGGTTAGAAGTGAAGGATTTATTCAATGGAAGGTCACAAACACTCTTCAAAAATCTACATTTAAAGGAATTGAGACACAGCTGTTCACTTTCTGCTCCAACTTTCTGCTCTCCACTCCGCAGACCACTCCCC